>CM065797.1:13607746-14107251 GCA_033296515.1 Macrochelys suwanniensis | reverse complement strand
TTAACCCCTTGGCTGCCTGCGCGGGGAGGGGGCGCGCCCGGCCCCGGGGTGCCCCTCGCCGGAAGGGCCTTTTCCGGCGCCGCAGCGCCCGGCTCATTTGCCTAATGGCATGCGGCTGAACTGCGGCTGAACCCGCCGCAAGCGCCTCACCTCCCCCTGACCCCCGCGGGCCGCCCGCCCCGGGGCCAGCCCCGGGCCCCGCGCCTGGGACCCGCCCGGCTCCGGCCCCCGCAACGTGGGGGCGCCCCACGGCTGTTCCACACGCGCCCCCCCGCCCACTACTTCCTACGTGCTCACCGCACCGACCGCGGGCCCAGAGTTCCTAATTACCCACCCCCACGGGGCTTACATCACACACCATAACCCAACCTGGCTCCTCCCCAGCACGGAGCTCCCAGCACTTCCCCTCCTCCCTGGGTTTAGCCTCCACCCCCCTGGGCGGCGGGGCTGGTGGCCTCATCAGACAGCGGGGAAACTGAGGCACGCAGCGGCTAAGCCACCGTGGGGGCCTGTGGAAAAACTGGGAGTTAAGCCCAGAGCTCCCCCATCCCAGGCTAGTGGCCAAACCACAACCCGCCTCCCCACCACCTGGATTCACCCCATCTCGCTCGCCCGTTAATATGGGGGACCCCCCCCCATTTGTATCTGCAGCTACAGAATCTGAACTGCCAGGGGCATCCGAGCCCCCAGCCCCCACGCAGCAGCCCGAGAGCGGATCCCAGTGCCGGAGCGGGGTGGTCGCTAGTCACGGGGGGGCTGGACAGGGCCCAGCTCAGCTTTTCCGTCTGGTTTGGATTACGGTGGCACCGGGCGCCCCCCCCTCACGGCCAAGTACAAACACCCGACACAGTCCCAGCCCTGCTGCGGCTCTAGCCAGACAAGGTAGAGCCCAGCCCTTCCGGGGCTAGAAATCTAGAGATACACTCCTCCCCCCATGATATTTCCCCAGATTTTTGCAATCCTTGACCCTGGCCGGCCCCCTGCAGACCTCTAGTGCCTGGCAACGCCGGATCGCGGAGCACGGCACCCCCACCCCCCGCCCCCTTGCGGGAGGGGCTCAGGGGCACCAGCGCGGTCTCTGCGGAAGAGGAAACGGAGCCCTGGCTATAAGCCCGTTGCTCAGCCCTGTCCACACCCGAGTGCCGCCAGGACCCCGACCGAAGCCCCGGTGCTGCTCCCGCCTCTCGGGGAGGTGGATGAAGTCCGCTGACGGGAGACGCTCGCCCCTCTCCGCTGAGCACCCGTGTAGCGCTGCCCTAGAGCACGGCCCAGGGAAGAGACTCGATCCCCACCCCCAGGCCAGGCAGTAAGTCCGGGGCAGAGACGAGAACCCAGGAGTCCTGGCTCTGCCCCTCCCCCCCCCCCCGTTGCACCCCGCCATCCCGCACACAAGGACTGGGTACACAGCAGCAGTGCCGACTGCAAAGCTGTTTGCAAGCTACAACCTGCCCTCTCTCCTCTCCCCCGCCGTTTCCGAGCCAGGCGGGGCAGCGCGCGCCTGGGTCTCACTACCTTCTGCAGGAAGCCGCCGCCTGGCGGGGGCAGTGCCAGCCCGTCTTGGCACAAGGCGCGACGGCCAGGGCAGAGCTCACAGGCCTCTCAGGTGCTTGCCTGGGAGGGGCTGGAGACTCCTTCTCTGAGCCCCAGGGAAGAGTTCAAATCCTGCCAGGCACCACTCGGCTGCCCCACGCAGCAGCACGGCAAGCGCGTGCCCCCCCCCAAGCGACGTGTGCCGCCCGGCGAGTCTTGGAACAGCACGGAGACGTCACCGTTCTTCCCAGCCCGGGGCGCCCCCACCAAGATCAGGGCCCCGCCGGGCTGGACAGACAGAGCAGAGCCCCTGCCTCAAAGAGCTTCCAGCGAAAGAGTCGAAGGGCAGGAGGGGAAACCGAGTCACAAAGAGGGGAAGGGACTTGGCTAGGGCCAGCAGCAGAGCCCAGAACTCCTGGGTCCCTGGCTAGCGCCTGACGCAGCGCTCACCCCAGCGGCCTCTTCACCCCGGACTTTGAGGCTCAGGGCGTAGGAAAGGTCTGTCCAGGAGACCAGCTGCTCACCCTGCACTGGAGCTGGGGGCCGGTGGGGAAGCAAGCAGACCGTGACACTAGCTGCAGGAATCTTGCCCCCTCCCCCACAGTGCCCCAGACACACCCCCGCCCCCAGCTGGGCCTTCAGAACTGGGCCGGGGCCAGATTCCAGCACGTCCCAGACAGCAGAGCAGGGCGACACCCAATCCCACCTCCTTGCTCCCAGCCCTCCTGGAGGAACCCGGCAGGACGCCAGGCCCACCACGGGACGGCACCACCCACTGGTCAGTTTCGTCGGGATTCCCCCCACCCAGGCACAACTGCCGGGCCTGATGCGAGGGCCGCAGGATCGGGCCCGTCCGTCGCCCAAGGCGGGACAGCCCAGCCACGTCCCCCCCCCTCAGAAATCTCCCTCCTTCTCTCCTGGGGGGGCTCACGGCAGGCTTCAGTGGTGCCAGCGTCTCGCACGTCTGTTTGGAGACCCCGGGGCTTTGTCAGGGGCTCTGGGTGCTTCGCTGGACGTGCGAGCGTCCTGGAAGCTTTTTTATAACCTTCCCCCCTCCCCCTCCGCCCTAAAAGCTGCCATCGCGTTGCCATGGGGCGCAATAAAAACCCACCCCCATCTCCTTCCGAGGAGCAGCGGAGATATACACCCTGGCATGGGCCTTTAGAGCGGGCGTGTGGCTGGGGGCACGGGGGGGTAATTCCCAGTTTCTTTCTTCTTTCTGCTCCACTCCCCTTAACAGAACAATGCAACTCTGCCAGAGTGACCCAGCCCGGGGGGATGGGGTGTAAAGCACCCCCCCCATCACTGCCACCCGGGGTCCCTGCCCCTGCCCCAACGCCCCCTGGTTCGTTTCGACCTCACAAAGCAACCTGATGAGTCCTGGGGTTTTAAGCACCGGTGCAGGGCCCATTGGCTCCGCGCAGCTGAGTGAAAGAAACCAGGTCCCCTTCCTCTCTGATCCCTGCGCCTTATCGGCCTGTGACAGGGCTGGGCCCCCCAGCTCCCGCTCCCGTCCCCGCTGGCCTAAAACGTGACCAGTTGGGCTGAGCCGGCGTGCCTGTGAAATCTGCCCCCGAAAAACCTGGAGGCATGTGTGCGCCTGAGAGAGAGGCAGCGGCGCCTGTTTAAATAATAATAGAAAGTCAAAGGCTTTGCTTAGCCAGCAGGTTCTGAACAAAGCCCAGCACTCTTCCAACTTCCTGCAGCGAACATGACAAATGTCTGCTTGGACTCATTGACTGGCTTCAAACACACGTCGGGAAAGAACCCAACAGGCCGGCCTGCGGGAGGAATGCTTCGCCTTGGGGGAGACACACACAGACACCCCCCCGCCCTCCTTACACACACACACACACACACCCCTTCCTTACACACACACACACATACACACACACACACGCCCTCCTTTTATACACACACACACACGCCCTCCTTTTATACACACACACACCCCTTTCTTACACACACACCCGCCCTCCTTATACACACACACACACACACCCCTTCCTTACACACACACACACGCCCTCCTTTTATACACACACACACCCCTTTCTTACACACACACCCGCCCTCCTTATACACACACACACACACACACACCCGCCCTCCTTATACACACACCCCCGCCCTCCTTATACACACACACACACACACCTTCCTTACTTACACACACACACCCAGCCTCCTTACACACACACCTTCCTTACTTACACACACGCCCTCCTTATACACACACACACACACATCCCTTTCTTACTTACACACACACACACCCGCCCTCCTTATACACACACACACACACACACACCCCCGCCCTCCTTATACACACACACACACACACACCCCCGCCCTCCTTATACACACACACACACACACCCCTTCCTTACTTACACACACCCCCGGCCTCCTTACACACACACACACACACACACACCTTCCTTACTTATACACACACACACACACCCCGCCCTCCTTATACACACACACACACACACCCCTTCCTTACACACACACACACACCTGCCCTCCTTATACACACACACCCCCGCCCTCCTTACACACACACCCACACACCTTCCTTCCTTACACACACACACACACACCCGCCCTCCTTATACACACACACACACACCTCTTTCTTACTTACACACACACACCCGCCCTCCTTATACACATACACACACCCCCTCCTTACTTACACACACACCCCCTCCTTACACACACCTTCCTTACTTACACACACCCACACCCTCCTTATACACACACACCCCCACCCTCCTTACACACGCACACCCTCGCCCTCCTTACACACGCACACCCTCCTTACACACACACAAACACTAACACCCCCTCCTTACACACAAACTCACTCTTACACACACACACTCTACAAAAATCTCTCTCCCCTAGTGCGCATACGACGCTCGAGCGCGTTTGCTTTTCAAACCCCTGGATCAGTCCCGCCCCCGGAGGCCCCACTGTGCTCCCGGAGGTGGCTCTCGGGCACCCCGGCTGCAGAGGCGCTGGTGGGTCCGGGGGGTGTTTTTTCTGACGTAACTGGGGATTTTTAGGGGCCCAGCTTGAGGTAGCAGGAGCTGGATTATCCATGGGGCAGGTGCTCGGCCCTTTGCCAGGCGCCTGGAGCTGGCACCCCCCTGGCACATGTCTTGGGAAAATCCTGGGCCCCTTGTTTATTGTGTCACCAGCTCCCCCCCCGAGTCCCGGCAGCGTGCCAAGCAGGGTCAGACGACGCCACCCTCGTGGCCCCCGGCCTGTTGCTCCGGTTGCAGCTGCCAAGCCCCGGCGAGGAAGAAGGGGCAGAATCCGGCACCAAGGTTTCTGGCTGGGAGACGAGCATCAATCTGGGTTACGCAACACCCCCCCGCCCCCCCCAGCCACAGAATCCCAGAGCCCCGACTTGCGGAGCCGGACCCAGAAGAGCTGCTAGAAACCTGCCTTGTGGCACCAAATTGAGCCGTCATGGCTCAGAAACCCGCCCGCACGCCCGCCCCCTTTCTCACCATAACCACATGGAGCCAGGCAGGCCCCAGAGCCCTAGCACAGGGCAGGGCTGACTTCTTAATCACGCTGCTCCCGAGCAAAGGGCCCTGGAATTAGCCGGGCTTCCCTCGCCGCCCCGCGGCTGCAGACAAGAGAAACCCGCTCACCGCCGGGAACGAGGCAAACCCACAGGCTCCAGCCAGAGCCACCGCAAACGTGCAATTTGCTAATCACACACCAGTGCGACGGTGCAAAACCTGCTCGCACGCGCCGTGCAAATGGCTCTCAAGCAGAGGGCCATGGCCCAGCTGCTCGCTGGTCTGCCCTGCGTTGACCAGGAGAGCCGCCTGGTCAGAGCGCGGCAGTCCCAGAACAGGCCACAGAAACAGGAGGAAGAACGGGGCATTTTCCAGAAAGCGCTTACCGTGGAGCAGGGGAACACACTCCCCTGGCCGGCCAGCCGCACGGGTGCACACTCATTCACACGCACAAACCTCTCTTCCCAAAATAACACCGCTAGCCGCCCCAGTGTTTAATCTGGAACCTGACCCCGGACGTGTGAAAACATTTCCTTGGTTCTGATGGGGCTGTTAGTCATGAGAAGTCCCTGTGGCAAAGGCAGGCTGAGCGGAAGGGGGCCGGAGAGAAGAAAAAGAAAACCCGCAGAGAAGGGAAGAGCCCCCGTCTCTGGACTCCAGCCGTGCTCTGGGGCACAGGGGCAATAAGCCCCATAGAGATGCACCTTCCTTAAGGCCCCGTGCAAAGCGACCGCCCCGCTGCAGAGCCCTGGGGTCAGCATCGGCCCAGAGGCCCCCCCCCACCCCAGTTTCACACCTGCTCTCGCGCCCGTAACATTGTGCCAAGGCCAACGCCTCCCAAGAGGGGCTCTGCTTGCGGGGGCCTGACCAGGCCCAGTTGGGGCTGGTGCTGGGCGCCTCCAGCCCTGGGCGCGGGGGGCAGAACACGGCCCCCGGCCAATCCCAGGGCACGAGCTGCCCCCCGCCCCACCCCTTTCGAAAACGTTACCCGCTGCCCAGTCTCTCCTCACAACGCATGAGATTGGCTGCCTAAAGTCAGGTGGGGGGTGTTTCCATTCCCTGATTGGATGGCAAAGGAGAGGGAAACAGCCTCATTTGCATTATACACGGGGTTGGCTTTAAGGACTTTTTCCGGTGGGAAATTCCTTGAAAACGTCGGCAGGCCGGGAAAGCTTCCCACGTGCGGCTGGAGGCTGCCAGGGCATTGCCCGCCGCTGTGCCCAGTACCCAAAGCACTGAGCACCCACACGCCCTGCGCGGTCCCGGAGGGAGATCAGCACCCGCCAGGCGGAGGGCTTGGGAGAATCCGGCCGCTCCCAGAGACTTCGGCTCACGCTGGGCCGAGCGAGCCAGCACGCGGCCATCACTAAGCAGAGCCCGTCGGCCCTGGATCGGTGCTTTCCCGCTGCCCCTTTCCAGCCCCACGGCCCAAAGAGCAGCTATTTCATCGGGTGCCGCTCCCCCCGTGACGGGCCCCAGCAGACAGACGGTTTCTCCGACAGACTGGGCCAGGCCAGGTGCAGGAGTTGAGACCATTTGCACCGGCTGAGCTTCTCCCTTTCCTGCAGCCCCCGTTCCCCCTTAGCTGTAATGAGCATCAGGAGACATGACCCCCCCACCCCAGTAGCACCGCTGGGCTGAACATGGGCCCCGAGCCCGCTCCTGCAGCCTCCCGCGAGCGACCCCCGCGGGGCTGGTGCCCAGAGCCCGCCCCAAGCAACCAGAGGGGATCCCCAGAGAGAAGGGGACACCCCAAGCCAGCCCCGGGCAAGGCAGGCGTCCAGAGCGGGGCAGGTCACTGGAATGTAACATCCAGCCGGTACCCACCTCCGGCCACCCCTAAACGGCTCCTGAATTCCCCAGAGGAGTCTGCGACTTTGACTGCAGGACCCGACCACCCCCACCACCACCACCCCCCGCAAATACTATCTAACCCAGGGGAACCGGCCAGCAGAACGGCTGCAGGCAGGACCATTGTCCTGCGCTATTCACCTCCCTCCTTTCCCTCCCTCGGCTTTTGTTTCCCCCTGCGGCTCCCCCCACCCCCCAAAGGGGATCATTTATCCAGCTGGGCAGGGCCTTTTCGAGAGGCACATTCCAGGCTCTCCCCAAACCCGCCCGTGACAGGATGATGGAGAAGCAGCCTCGTTAATGGGCTTTCCCATCCGCCGGCAGTGCAGCCGGGCGCTCGTTAATCTCCCTACCCCGGCGAAGGGGGGGGGGGGGGGTGCAGCGAGAAAGGACGGCCCAAGGGAGTCCTGGCAGGCGCGGCCCGGTTCTCCCCAGCCCCCGCCATGATTATTAACCAGGGTGGTTACGGGGGCGCCAGGGAGGCTCAGGTCCTGCCGCATGGAGCTGGCGGCTGGGCACAGGCCAGAGCAGGTAACCAGCAGTGAGGACGGCACAGCGCGAGTCCAGGGTAGACCTGGGGGGGGGCACAGCGGTCTCGCCCGCCCAGGCCGTGCCAGGCTCACTGCTGGCGTTCCCCACACGGGCTGGACTCCTCGGCACTTGGGCCATCCCCATGGCGACACAGGCCAGGGAAGGGTACCGCTGGCTGATGGGGCCGCAGCCCCGTTCGACCTGCCCGTGTCGGGCCCCGCTGTGGCTGGGAACATGGGGGCAGGGGAACCGATCCTCTGGACGGCCGTTCCGCTCCATCGCTGCACCCGCCAGAGTCCACCCCCCCACCCCCACCCCCAACATCGTCACCCTCAGACATTCCTGCCTCTCCCCCTCTGGGGTCTTCCACCCCGCCCCCAGCCCGGCTACAATAGGACGGGGGACATTTCAAACACAGCGGCTGCACGGTACCTTCCTCCCCCACCCCCCCCCCCCACCCCACCCCCCCCCCCTCTCTCTCTCTCTCTCTCACACACACACACACACACACACCTGCACGAGGGTCATTTAAATACACTGCTAAATAAACACACCCGGCTCCCCCAGCCCTAATTTATGGGGGTCCCAACACACCCCTCAAAGAACCCCAAAGGTGACACCCCTCCCCCACTGCTTCCCAAAATCACCACACTTAGCGGGGGGTCCCCCCCATAATCACAGCCACACACACAGGGAAACTGAGGCACAGAGCAGGGAAATAATTGGCCCATGGTCACCTAACAGGTCGGGGCAGAGCCGGGAACAGAACCCAGGTGGGCTGGCTCCCCGGCCCCATGCCCTGTCCCCTAGGCCAGGCTGCCACATGCCCCAAAGCGCAGTCACAGCCCAGCCCGTGAAGGGACATGGGGGGACGGGGCTGGAGTTTCCAGGTGGGCCCTGGCCAGGGGCCAGCCCAGCCCCCCTACGGGGTGCCCAGGGCTCCGGGTGGCCGGCGCTCCCTGGGATCAGCAAACGACCTGAACCCGCCCTTTAAACAGAGGGGAAAAGTCAAGTGATTTTGCTAAGAGCCATCTAATGATGGGGGGGTGGCACGTCATTTGGGGATGGACTACAGATCCCAGCCTGCAGCGCTCCCACCCCCCTGCATCCTGGCCCAGTGCACACTGGGAGCTGTAGTCTCTGCAGCCAGCCCCACGCATGGCTGTGTTGGGAGCCACTGGTGGATGTGGTGCCATAAGGAGCCCACCATGCACCCCCGCCCCGGAGCTGGCAGGGCACCCCGTGTCCGGGGCCCCGCGTGGGGCAGCAGCGCTGGGCACGGAGCTCCACGCGCCTGGGGACCGTGCCAGGGCACTGGCGGCGCCCGGGGAAAGGAGGGCTGCCCCCTAAGCCAGAGAGGCTGGGGAATAACCCCCAGTGCCTGGAGCCCCCTCAGTGGGCATCTAAACCTGCCCCCCGACACACACACACCCCACGGCTGTCCCCAGCGGGTCTGGCCAGCAGGCTGCACCACGGAGCCGGCTGGATGTGTGGGGCCTGGGGACCACAACAGCTCCTCAAACCGGGGCCCAAGCTCCCCACGAGGGAATCTCGCCCTGGGGCGGGAGGGGATGGGGCTAGAGAGGTGAGTGCCCCCCCCCCCCCAGCACGTGGGAGGGGCAGGACCCGCCACCAGGGCCGGGGTTTCGGCTCGAACGCTGCTGAATGCGGCAGACCCGGGCCGTTGGGTCACTCGCGGGCGGGGCGGGCAGAGCGGGCGTGGAGCCAACCAGGACAACGGGGGCTGGGATCACTGAGCAGTTAAAGGGCTTCAGCTCCCCCCCGGCCCCTGCCAGGAGCGTGGGGGGCACAAGAGCCTCAGCCCCCACGCTGGCCCATAGCCCCAGCCCAGACAAAGGTCAAGGAACATTTCCAGGCGGCTGTCAGCTCGCATTAAGGAGAGGAGAACCCCCCACAGCCCCCCCGCCAGGGCAGGGGGCTGGGAGGGGAGATAATGGCCCAGCTCTGCCCTCCTCCATGGGGCCTCAGACATCACCTTCCTGCCTGGTGCCTCAGTTTCCCTGCCAGGGAGCCATCAATGTCCCATTTCCACACACACACACACCCCGCCCCCCCACCAGGCAGGGCAAAGTGCTCGTGCCCCCTCCCGGGACATCCAGGTGGCTGCCGGCCAGCTTCGCCCTCGCCCAGCGCCCGCACGGATGGCCCCACCCCTTCCCTTGCGAGAAACCCACAAAGCCGCGAGAGGCACCCAGACTGGGGGGAGGGTGGGGCAGAGACTCCCTGCGGTGCGGGCAGCGGACAGGCCCAGGTCTCAGGGAAGACGGCTCCTGGCTGGGCACTGCCAGGGGGGGGTTTCCCCCCCCCCCCCGCCACCCCAGCTCTGTCCAACACAGACTCAGTTCCCCTTTTCTGGGAGCCACTTACGAAATTGAAGAAACCAGGTCACAGGAACCTGCCAACGCCCTGGCCTGGGAGCAGCTCGGGCAGGAGGTTCCCAGAGCGGCAGGGCCCGGGGTAGGGGAGATGCTGGGGGCCTCCGGCACTTGGCGGGGCCCCGACCCCTGCCCAGTCCCCACGCCCCCTAGAGCATGACACCCCCTTGCTGAGCCCCTCACAGCACGGCACCCCCCTGCCCTGCTCACCGCAGCCCCCCGGATTCTCCAGAGCTGTGCCGGCCCCGCTGGCCGCATCCTCAGAGCCCTGGGGCGACCGGCACAAAAGTCTCCTGCAGGTCGGGGGCTCAGCTCGACCACCCCCGCTGCCGGGGGGGCTGGTCACAGGCTCCAGCCAGGCACCAAGGGGAAGGGGCCCAGGGAGCTGGCAGGGCACAGGCCCCCTGCCCCCGCTCCTCCACAGCCAGAGCAGAGGGGCGGGGGCCAGGACTGCTGGGTTCTCCTCCCAGCTCTGACACCCACTGCTTGTGTGTCCTTGGGCAAGTCCCTGCCCCCTCTGTGCCTCAGTTTCCGCCCCCCAAGGGGTGGAGGAGAGTGCCAGGTGGGGCGGGGGCTCTGGGGACTATGGCAGGCCCCCAGGGACAGAAACTGGGCTGGATTTCTGCGTCTTTCCCACCCGGCCGGAAAGAAGAGCCGCTCGCTCTGCGGCAGGGGTCAGCCTGGGACCCCGGGAGCGGCTGGCCATGGGGGGGTTACGAGCCCCTGCCATCAGCCTCCCCGCTTCCAGGCCAGGCCCTGCCCGGGGTGCTGGCGGGAGGCAGCGGGAAGCGATACGGCTGGAATCCGATTTCCTGCCCCGTCACTCAGCGCGGGGACAAAGAGCCCTGCGACCCCCCCAGGCCGGATCCGGTGCCGGCAGCTCCCCCCGGCCCCGAGAGGTTCATGGAGACACCGCCCCCCCAGACACACTGATATCGATACACCAGTGGCTGAGCCGGGCGAATCGCTGAGCCGGGGGGGGGGGGGGGGGCCTCGCTCTGTGTTCATAGAGCATCTGCCCCGATGTGGGGGGGGGGGGGGGGCGCGGCACCCAGCACACACCAGGGCCCCCCGCCCATCAGCCTGGACAGAGGGGTCTGAGCTGGGGGCTCTGCTCTGAGCTGTGCCCAGCCCAGTGGGGCCGGCTCGGGCTGTTGCCAGGCTCCCGGGGTGGGAGGGGCTCGGGGGTCCTGCGGGATGGGGGTGGAGCGGCTCTGTCGCCCGCCCCAGGACAGAGCAAACCCAGAGGCCGCCCCGCCAGCAGCAGCACATCTGGCACCAGCTGGGCGGCGGGGGAACGACCCCGCACCCAGCCGGAGCAGGGACACAGGATGTGCCAGGTCAAGCTAGGGCTTATGGGGGGGGGGGGGGGGGGGACACGACAAAGGGATGACTGGTTACACCCCCCCCACACCTCCCTGCTCCGGGGGACAGCAGCGGCTGGGCCACACGAGGCTGGCACCACGCCCCAGAGCCAGGGGCTGCCCAGCTGCAGGCGCGAGGGTTACGGCCCAGGAATGGGGGGCAGGAGTCCTGGGTTCCCGCCCCGCTGGAGAGCGCCACACGTGGGCAGCGTGAGCTCCGCCTGCAAGCTAGGGTATGTCCTGCCTCAACTGGGATCCTCCCCCGCACCCCCACCAAGCTTCCTTGGCAGCCAAGTGTCTCGTCACCCAGAGATGGGGCCTGTGGCACCGGGCGCTGCCCAGACCCCAACCTGGAGCAGGGCCCCCCCCATGGCACCGGGCGCTGCCCAGACCCCAACCTGGAGCAGGGACACCCCCCATGGCACCGGGCGCTGCCCAGACCCCAACCAGGAGCAGGGACACCCCCCATGGCACCGGGCGCTGCCCAGACCCCAACCTGGAGCAGGGGCCCCCCCATGGCACCGGGCGCTGCCCAGACCCCAACCAGGAGCAGGGACACCCCCCATGGCACCGGGCGCTGCCCAGACCCCAACCTGGAGCAGGGGCCCCCCCATGGCACCGGGCGCTGCCCAGACCCCAACCAGGAGCAGGGCTCCCCCCCATGGCACCGGGCGCTGCCCAGACCCCAACCAGGAGCAGGGCTCCCCCCCATGGCACCGGGCGCTGCCCAGACCCCAACCTGGAGCAGGGCTCCCCCCCATGGCACCGGGCGCTGCCCAGACCCCAACCAGGAGCAGGGGCCCCCCCATGGCACCGGGCGCTGCCCAGACCCCAGCCAGGAGCAGAGGCCCCCCCATGGCACCAGGCGCTGCCCAGACCCCAACCAGGAGCAGGGCTCCCCCCCATGGCACCGGGCGCTGCCCAGACCCTAACCTAGAGCAGGGGCCCCCCCATGGCACCGGGCGCTGCCCAGACCCCAACCAGGAGCAGGGGCCCCCCCATGGCACCGGGTGCTGCCCAGACATTGAGAGTCATCCCCTGAGCAGAAGAGCTCACAGTGTAAATATACAAAGGATTGGAGGGGAAACTGAGGCATGGCATGTGAAAGGGACGTGGCCAAGGTCACAGGGCAGGGAGTGGCAGAGCCAGGGACAGAACCCAGGAGTCCTGACTCCCAGCCCCCCCCAAAACCATAGAGCCCAGGGTGTCCGGCCTGCCCCACACAGTGGGGCCAGCACTCCTGCCCGGCTCGGGAGCCTCCCCCACCGAAGCCCAGCGGTGCCCAGCCCTCGGGTGCCAAGGGAGCCCGACGCCGGCCACGGGCAGCAGCACCCGGCGCAGCCACCTCAAGAGACACCCACAGGAAAGGGGCTTCACCCTTGCGCCCCGTAAACGCCCACCCGGCCAAACAGGGGGTGAGGCGGAGGCAGCTGGCATCGCCGATGGAGCCGCCCGCCCCTCGGCACACCGGGGACACACCGGCACGGCCCCGGGTGGCCTGTTTAAATATTCAGCCATCGCTTTCAGCAGCACATGAATAGTGCAGGGCCTGCGGGGGGGCCCGGGTGATACGTTCAGAGAGCTCCCCCCCACCCCTACGCCCTGTGGGTGCCCGTGCTGCCAGCCAGGAGAGCCGCCGAGAGCCCAGCACAGGGCGGTGTCTGGGCGCACGCAAGACTCTGCCAGCCAGACCCCACAACAGGCGCGCGACGAGCCCAAAGACCAGGGCCCCCAGGGGAGCGCCCTGCACCCTGCGCCTGCACCCCAAGGCTCTGCGCTCAGAGCCCACAAAGCTCCTGCCCCGGCCTTGGGGTGGGGTGGGGGCATGTCGCCCCGTGCCTGCACCTCTGCTCACTGCCCCCCCTCCCCTGAGCACTTCCCAAAGCACGTTTTTGGGGGGGGTGCCCCCCCACCGGCACGATCCCAGCGGGGGAAACTGAGGCACGGAACTAGGCAGCAGAGCTGGGAAGAGGATCCAGGAGTCCTGACCCCCAAACAGCTGCCCTCCCCCCCCCGAGCCACGGGCAGGCCGGGCGCTGGCCGGGGGCGAGGCAGCCGCACTCGAATGCGGTCCCAGGCTCCCCCTTGCCCCGCGGCGGGTGTTAGTGATTATCCGGGGCCGGGTGATGAACGCGCCTGTCAGGGGAACTCGCAGCCGCAGCCGAGAGGCCGATTCGATTTGTCACTTTCCCTGAGCCGCCGCGAGGGGCTGAACAAAGGGCCCATTAATAACCCGGCCGGGCCCGGGGCGCCGGAATTTCGCCTCCATCCCCCGCCCCGCCGAGCCACTCAGGCGACCCCCCCCCCACCCCGCCGCCGGCTCCGCAGGCCCCCCCAGCCTGGAGAACGGGGGGAGGGGCATCTTTAGTTTTAGTTTGTTTTTAAATCGCACGAGGGGCGGTGGTAGAATCGGCCCCAACGGTGGAGAGACCTGGGTTCAAAGCCGGGCCCCAGAGCAGAATGGGGGTGCGGGAACCTGGCACTGGGGGAGGGGCACCTCCAGGGAAACAGCAGGGGTGTGAAAGAGAGAAGGGTCCTGTGGGTCAGGAGTGAGGGGCATCAGCAGAGCTGGGGGGTGGGGGGAGCCCAGGGCTGGGCTAGCAGGGGCTGCGGGTCGGGAGTGAGGGGCACCGGCAGAGCTGGGGGGTGGGGGGAGCCCAGGGCTGGGCTAGCAGGGGCTGCGGGTCAGGAGTGAGGGGCACCGGCAGAGCTGGGGGGTGGGGAATAGGTCAGCTGATGGCTGAATCCGTCTGGAGCAGAGTCCGTCCTGGGGGCACTGCCTGGCCTGTTCCCAACCTGCTCTCAGGCAGGGGGAGCCACACGCTGTGCCCAGCAGCCCCCTCCCCCCCTTGCAGCCTGAGGATGGAACTTCAAACAGGGGAGTGGGGACCCCCCTACACGCCCCCATCCCAGGGCCAGACGCTGACACAGGCAGGCCCCCGGGAGTGCCAACGGTGCTGCAGCTCTGGGCCCCAGCAGGCCCCCTCAGACCCCCGCCCCACACACACTTCCCCAGGGGGCTCTGCAATGACTAAGCCAGGGAGCTGGGGCCCGAGCCCCCAGGATGTGGCCCCCCCAGAGAAGTGGCATGTGGGGGACAGAGCCGAGCAGGCCTCCTTTGCAACGGCTCACCCGACGGATGGGGGAAACCGAGGCAGGGGTCTCCCATTCCATGGCGGAGTGGGGAATAGGACCCAGGAAGGGGGGACCTGGCAGACATCTGCCCCCCCCACAATCAGGCCACCAGCGCCGCACCCCCTCTTTCCCAGCTGGGTGTGACGGGCTCACCGCGGGGCCGCGCTAATTCAAGCAAGATTCCCGCTAACCAGAGCCAGCCGGGCGGCTGACGGGCACAGGGCAATGATCAGCTCCCCGCCAGCGGCTCCAATTAACACCCCCGCCCCCGGCAGGGAGCACCCAGCAGGCCGGCCACAGTGCCCCCTCCCCCCCCCCCCCCCCGAGGGGTCCCCAGCCATGCTGCACCCCCGGGGCCAGACTCCAGCCACCCGGGGCCCAGTCCCGGCTCCCCCGCGGCCCGGCCGGCTGCACCGGGTGAGCCCGCGCCCAGCCTCCGGGAGGAACAAGCCGCGCCAGCCCCTTTGCAGCTGCCCCTAGCCCCAGGGCAGTGCCCAAGCCCCTGCAGACAGCCCAGGGGAGGGGCGCACGGGGCTGGGGGTCCGCCCGGTACCCGATCGGCGCGAAGTACCAGCTGCTCTGGCAGGGAAAACGCTTTGGCCGCGAGACGGGGTCGATATCGGGGACAGATCCCCCCAGGGCAGCCGATGGCTCCGTACCCCTCCCCTAAGGGGGAGCTCCCGGCACCCTGGATGGGCCGTGAGCCTTGGGGACTGCCCAGGGCGGGGATCCCCCCAGCCCCCTTGCCAGGGCCCTGAGGCTGAGCTCAGAGCGCCCCCGGCGTGGGGGCTGGGAGGTGGCCCCCCCGGGCAGGGCAGTGCTCGCAGGACGAGAGGTTTGTTTACCCTTCGGTTCCTGCTGCGAGGCTATTTATAAACCCTCCCCAGGCGGGCGCTGCCCGGAGCCGGATCACGAGGCACCAACCTGCCAGGGGGCCCCAGTGCCGCCGGCTCCTGCCCCCAGGCTGCCGAGTCACCGGGCCGGGTGGTGCCAACGCCTGGCACGGCGCCAGCGCCCAGGCGGGGACCCACAGAGATCCAACCCAGGGACCCCGCCCCATGGAGCCGGCCCAGCCCTCCTCCCCGCCCAGTGCCCCACGGAGCCGACCCAGGGACCCTGCCCCACGGAGCCAACCCAGCCCTCCTCCCCTCCCAGTGCCCCACGGAGCCGACCCAGGGACCCTGCCCCACGGAGCCGACCCAGCCCTCCTCCCTGCCCAGTGCCCCACGGAGCCGACCCAGGGACCCTGCCCCACGGAGCCGACCCAGCCCTCCTCCCCGCCCAGTGCCCCACGGAGCCGACCCAGGGACCCTGCCGCACGGAGCCGACCCAGTGTCCCACCCCACGGAGCCAACCCAGCCCTCCTCCCCGCCCAGTGCCCCACAGAGCCGACCCAGGGACCCTGCCCCACAGAGCCAACCCAGCCCTCCTCCCCGCCCAGTGCCCCCTGGAGCCGACCCAGTGTCCCTGCCCCACAGGGCCGACCCAGTGTCCCCGCCCCGCCCAGTGCCCCCCGAAGCCGACCCAGTGTCCCCGCCCCACAGAGCCGACCCAGTGTCCCACCCCACGGAGCCGACCCAGCCCTCCTCCCCGCCCAGTGCCCCACAGAGCCGACCCAGGGACCCTGCCCCACAGAGCCGACCCAGCCCTCCTCCCCGCCCAGTGCCCCCTGGAGCCGACCCAGTGTCCCCGCCCCGCCCAGTGCCCCCAAAAGCCGACCCAGTGTCCCTGCCCCACAGAGCCGACCCAGCCCTCCTTCCCAGTTAGTGCCCCACGGAGCCGACCCAGTGTCCCCGACCAAGCCCTCCTCCCCACCCAGTGCCCCATGGAGCCGACCCAAGGACCCCCACCAGCGTCCCTGCCACACGGAGCTGACCCAGGGCCCCTCCTCCCCCAGCGCCCACGCCCCACGGAGTCAACCCAGGGGAAGGGGTCCTGCTGCTCTAGGGGGGAGGGGCAGACCCAGATTGGAGTCGGGCTAACGCCAGCCCTGGGCCGGTGGCCCCCCAGCTGGGCTTGCCGGTGGGTGTGGGGCCTGTGGGGGAGGGGAGGGCGGGGTCTGTGCAGCCAGAGGTGCCGAGCCCCAGCCCACCGAGCGCCCGGCCCCCCAGCTCTGCTCCCCAAGCACCCGAGGCAGGGTCTGTCGCTGGCCAGGCAGCACCCGGTGCCGGCTGCCACCTCCTGGCACTGCCGCGGAGCCGCAGATGGCTCAGCTGCTGGCAGAGCCGACGCCAGGACCCCCCCTCGTTCCCCACCGCGTTCCAAGGAGCAGCCTGGAGCGCTGGCCCCCAGCACCAGCTGCAGCACCACCGCGCAAGGGTCCTTGCACAGCTGGGGGGCAGCGCCCTGAGAGCAGCCAGCCAGCGCCCGCCCCACAGGGTGCCCAGGGCCAGCGCCCCCAGCTGGCGGGGGGGGGGGGGGCACGGCGAGGGGGGGGCCGCAAGGACGGTCCCCAAGAGGCTGGCGCAGGTGGATACAGCCTGGCTGCAGGGCGGGCCCTGTGCTCTCAGCTCCTCCCCAGACACAGCAGCTGGAGGGGGACGGGGGACAGGGCCAAGCACCCCCCAGCCAATCAGCGGCTGGGCCCCAAGGCCTTGGCTTTGCTGCTCTGAGCCCCAGCTGGGCAGCAGGGACCTGACATCACAGCCGGGGTAGCTGAGGGGTCCCTTTAACCCTTTGAGCACTGGAAGGGAGGGAGGGCGAGGCCCGGGGGGGGTGGGGGGTCTCCGTGGGCAGGCGCAGGGGGACGCATGTGCTGGGCGGGGAAGGGGAGGAGCCTGGAGCCGGGCGTGTCCCAAGCTCGCAGCTGGAGCTCGGCCAGGCAGCACTTCCTGGTGCTGAACACAACGATTTCCCCTCCCGTGAAGGGGCCAGGACAAGGGGGCAGAGCGACCCCCCCACCTTGATACTCCCCCAGCCTTCAGCCCAGCCTCACAAACCAGCACCACACTCCGCGGCAAGTGGGGAAACCGAGGCACAGAGGGGGACAGGAACGTGCCCAACACACATGGGGAGCGGCCAGCAGAACCAGTCGAACCCAGGAGTCCTGGCTCCCAGCCACCCTGTTCTAACCACTAGACTCCCCTCCCCTCCCGGAGCTGGGAACGGAACCCAGGAGTCCTGGCTCCTAGCCTCCCTGCTCCCAGACAATATCGTTCTGCCCACCGGCCAGCCGGCACCCCACAACGCTGCCATCTGCCGGGGGGCACGGCTGGATTTTGTAAACCAGCCTCGAGCCGCGGGCCGCGCCGAGCGCCTCAGGGCAGCCTGGCATTCACTGGGGCGACAGAAGGCGCAAGCCGGGCGCGGTACTCACTGGCTGGCGAGGGGGTGCTGTAGCCACTCACGGGCAGCTGGTGCTGCATGCCCGCCAGCGGGCCCGGCGGCGAGAGGCCCCCGATCATGTGTGGGAAGAAGAAGGCGTAGTGGGGCACCGGGTACCCGTTGAGGTGCCCACCCCCCGGCGTGGGGCAGGAGCTGCTGTTGCTGGTCATGGCGCGGGTGCACAGTCCTGGGAGAATCACATGTGGGCAGCGCCCCGCACCGCGGGCAGCTCCATGGGGCCGCCCCGGGGGCCGGGGCCTGGCTGCCTCCCCGGGACGCGGCGCTCGGCGGGGCTAGGCTGGCGCCCACTGGGGCCCAGGCACCAGGGCAGCCTCAACACCCCTTCCCCGGGGCCCCCACGGCTGCAGGCAGGTCCTGGCACCGGCAGGCGAGCGGCGTCCACTCGGCGGCTCCTGGCCCGCGGCGGTGCTGCAGCTGCAAGGGAAACAGAGATAAAGGGGGCCTGTTAGCGAGGGGGCACCCGATGCCCGGGCAAGGGCTGAGCTGCTGCAGGAACCCAGCCGGATACACGGCCGCAGGACGCCTGGGTTCCAGCCCTGGCACACCTCTCCCCCTTCTCTGTGCCTCAGTTTCCCCGCTGCGGATGCGGACGCGAAGCACCATGGGGTCTGATCAGTATTCCAGGAGGGAGATCACAGGCGCCCCAGGCCATGGTACAGGGATACTGGGGGGAGGGATATCAGGTGACAGAATGGGGGCGCCGGGGGCAGGAGGGATCCCAGGCGCCAGGGGTTATGAAAGAGACAGAACCCGGCCCCCCAGCCCAGTCAGTGCCCAGAGCCCTTTGGTCCCAGCGCCAAGGGACAACGGTACCGAGCTGCCAGCCGACGCACGGGGCAGGGGGGCACCTTCAGAGCAGCCCCCACCCCACGCACAGAGCTGCCCCCTCAGGCCACGGCCCAGCCCTAGCCGGCGGCAGACCCAGGCTGGCTGGCACCGGCCAACCGCACCCCAGGCAGGGCACCCGGTGACCCCGGGGAGAGCGCCGCGGCAGGACATGGGCTCCTCTTCCGGGCCTCCGCAGCCCCAAGCCTCAGGCTCCCTCCTCCCCCAGCCCCTCTCGACCCTGACCCACAGCCCCAGCGCCCCCCCTGCCGGCTCTGACCCACGGCCCCACTGCCGGGCACAGGGCGGGTGGCACAATGGGCTCCGCCCACCCAGCACACACAGGGGACTCGGCCGCCACTGCCCCTGCGCAGGATTTGCTGATGCCAAGTGCCCCGGGGCGGAGCACTCAGCCGGAGCCGGACCCCTCAATGCTGCTCAGGTCCCCTGAACAGGGACCCCCACCCGCAGCCCCGCCCAGGATTCCTCCTCCGCCCCCTCCCCGCCCAGAGCCGCCCGGCACGTCAGTGACAGAACCCAGGAGTCCTGGCTCCCAGGCCGCCCACCGCGAGAGCCCTGGCTCCCCGCTGTGAGCACTGGGCCACGGTCCCTGGAGAGCCAGGCGTGGGGCAGAGCTGGGGGAGGGGAGCCCACGGCTGGGGCAGGGGGGGGCAGTCTGTCCCGTGCTGGGGGGGCGGGGGGAGCCAGAGACTTTTCCTCCAATCCCATGGCAGGGCCTGGCTGGGACCCGCCGCTTCCTGGATTCCAGAGCCGGGTGCCAGGAGCCACGGCCAAGTCCCAGCCTGAGAAACCCCCCAGCCGGCCCCGGAGTCCCCCCGCCCAGGCCTTGCCCCCGAGGCACTAGGGAACGAGGCTCAGGGCACGGCAGGAGGGCACCCCTGTGCCAAGGGGCAGGAGGGCACCCGAGCCCCACCCCCGGCTTCCTGCCATGCCGGTTCCGGGAGGTGAGGGCCCACCCTCCGCGTCACTGGCCCAGCGGGGACCCAGGACAGCCCCACCTCAACCTGCCTGGCACAGGAGCTGCTGAGAGGGGACCCCATGGTGCTGCCCCGAGTGCGAGACACAAGGGGGCGGGAAACAGGGCGGAGCCAGGAACAGAACCCAGGAGTCCTGGCTCCCAGCCTGGTGTCCTAGCCCCAGGCCAGGGTGCCAGGGGCTGCCCTCCCCAGCGAGTCCGAGACCCGTTAGGCACTGCTGGCACCTGTGGGCGGCTGCCCAGCCGGGGAGAGCCCGGGGCTGGGGCCACACCAGCCTAATGGGGCACCGCCCTGCCGAGCGCGTCGCCGCTTTGCCTGCACCTTCCCGGGGCGCCCAGCACCGACGGGGTCGTGTTCTGCGCTGGCAGAAGGGGCCGTCACCCCCGGATGTGGCACACGCCCTGCGGGCACACGCCACACGGCAGGAAGGCAGCCCCATGTGATGGGGCGGGCCTGGCACGGGGGGGCACCGAGCCAGGCCCGCGCCTGGCGGCTGGGACGGCAGCTGCGAATCCTGGAGGCTCTTCTGCCGCCGGAGAAGCCCTGACCGCACGCTACCGTCACGCCTGCGACCACGGCTTCCCCTTCGCCGCTCTCGCTTCCCGGCCGGGGCAGAGCCAGGGCGGCGGGGCCGGGCACCCCGCTGCACCCTGGGAGAGGAGGCACTTTGCCTGGGGCCCCCTCCCAACCAGCTGTGTACGGTTCCGTTGCCATGGCAGCCCCGGGATGGGGTGACAGCAGGGCAGGAAGCGCCCCGACAATCAGAGGTGCGGTCGCAGCCTGCGGCTTCCTCCCTGCGCTCGGCTGCGCCAGCCTCACACGCACGGGGAGGTGCCGCCCAGCCAGGGCAGAGCAGGGGGCTGCGGGTCGGGCCTGAGGGGCACCAGCCGAGACCCCTCCTGTGCGGGGGGCTGTTGGAGCCGGAGCCTCATGCCGGGCCAGGGGGGGCGGGGGAGGGGACCCAGCACCCCAAGCAGCCTCCAGCCTCTGAGTCACCCGCACATTTGTCACGTCCGACAGGGATGAATCACGCCGCGGCCCCCAGCACCTGGGGGGGGGGGGGGAGACGCTGCAGCGAAGCCCAGCTCCCGGGAGCCCCACCCCTCTGGCCCTGCCAGGGCAGGGATTCAGCCGCCCCCGCCCTGCCCCATTAAATCCAACCAGATCAGCGGCTGGGGGCCCCCACCCCAGCAATCGACCGGCCGCTGGCACAGAGACGCCCGCCAAGCCCCGCCCACGGCGCCCAGAAACAGAGGTTGAAAATCCTGCATCAGGCCGGACCCCAGGCGCCGGCACCCCGGGGCATCGCCCGCTGGAGGGGCGGGGGGGTACGACGCGCCAGCAGCGACTGGGACGTGGGGGCTGCGCCCCTCCCACACGGGCTCCAGCAGGCCCAGAGCCAGCCTGGTGCGGTCCCAAGCCCCCCCGCCTCCCCGCCCCAGCGCAGACCCTGCCCCCGCATCCTGAGGTTTAAGCTGCAAAATGAAATTCCACCTGTCCCCGGCTCCAGTTACCACCAGGAACGCACCCCGCCAACGCCCCTCCCCCGCCCAGCGCCCCATTCTTCGCCAGCAACAGGTGCTGCCCCCGCCAGCAGCTACAGCCGCTGCTCCGGATTAAACGCTCGCGTGGGGCTAGCAGGGGGCTGCGGGTCGGGACTGAGGGGCACTGGCAGAGCTGGGGGGCCCAGTGAGGGGGGGCCCCAGCCCCCCAGCTGCCCCTTCTCGCCTGGCCCTTGGAATCATTTGTCCAGGCTCCCAATCTGCCGTTTTAAATCGGAGACTTACTGACCCCTCCCTCTCCCGTAAGCCCCAACCGAGGCCGGATCTCCCCCCGACGAGGTTCGGGGCTGGGCCGTGGGGCCTGAGGGACGCAGGATCCCGACCTCTGGGGCCAGGGCCCTCCAGGCGCCGCTGGAATACACTGAATACGAAAGGCCCCCAGACCAAGAGGGGGCCAATGGGGGCCCCGGCCTGGGGTCCCCGCAGCCTGGCACAAAGCAGGGGTGGGTGGGGGGGAAGGACCATCATTCACACCCAGCTCTGGAGAGGAGCGAACGGCAGCTCCGCGCCCCAGGCACAACGCAGACCCTGCTTTGCCCCGTCCATCGGCCCCCCGGCACACCAGGCCTGGCACCGGCTCGACAACCGTGTCGGAGACCCACGGCCCCCGGTGGGCCGGACTCCTGGGTTCCCTTCCCAGCTCTGCCAGCCATTTCCTCCCACGGCCGAGCGCGCCCGTACTCACCCAGGTGGCATCGCCGCGGCACCCGCCGGCCAGACGCACCCCCCCCACACCGCTGGTCACACGGGGAGGGCGAGGCAGAGCCGGGAACTGAACCCCCGTCTCCCGAGTCCCTGCCCGGCCTTCCCCTGGCTCTCCCCAGGCCCCGTGTCTGTGCCCAGCTTCGAGCTCTGAGAGCCCCTGCAACTCCTCCCTGGCGCCCGCACACGGGCAGGGCCCCCGGCTGGCAAAGGGCAAGCGACAGCCCTGCAAAGGAGCATCCGTTCCTCTGCGGCAGCCCCCCAGCACAGACACCGGACACGCTGCCCCCGTCCCATGCCAGCCCTGCTCCTCCAATGCATCGCGGGGGCCGAGGGTCTCCAGCCAAGCAGGGGGGCGGGATTCTCAGAGCCACCGATCTGGATGCAGCCCCCGCGCTCCCCACCCCCGCTGGACCCCAGCCCCGGCCTGGCCTGCCCAGCCCTGCCGCAGCGGCTAACACAAGCCAGCTGTCTGGGAGGCACCGGACGGGGGCCGCGTCTGCAGAGCCAGGGGGCGGAAAAGAAGAAACAGAGCCAACAAACCCAGCCGCCTATCAGCTCCGGGGGCTGGCACTGCCCACGGGGTCCTGGGAGCACCCAACCTAGGGCCCAGCACGCCAGGCACTGCACAGTGCCCCTGGGCCAGAGAACTCACCAGCCAGGCGGGGCCCATGATCCCCCTTGCAAATGGGGGGAAACTGAGGCACAGAACAATTCAATGACTCGCCCAAGCTGACCCAGCAAGCCGTCAGCAGAGCCTGGGGCTCCCCCGGCCCAGCCCAGCTCCAAGCAAGGGGTTAAACCACATTTATCTATTCCCCGCCCCCCGCCCCGCACTAAGCCGCCTCCTGCCGCTGGAGAGATTAACCCATTTTCTTTAATCAGCACATTTGTCATCGTCAACGTGCTCACACCCGGAGGCAGGCGCAGTGGCCGGCAGCGTCATCATTTCAGCCCCTCTCCCGGGCTGGCTGCACCTCCTGCCAGGGCAACTCCAGCAGGCACAGCCCCGCCTGCTCTGTGTGGGGGGGGGCACCTTGCCCATGGCTACTGCTAGCCAGCTCCCCAGCCCACACAGGGGGACAGGTCTGGGCAGAGCTCCTTGGCGAACCCGGCCCGGCCTCTGCTCCAGAGGCAGCCCTGGGGACGTGGCCACCCCTGCTCCATGCGGGCAGGGAGTCACGGGGCGGGGGGGGGGGGGCACCCAGCCCAGCACGGGGTCAGCAGGGCAGGGAGCGTCCATGGGCACGGCCTGGTGTCGAAACGCCCAGCACCACCAGTCAACCCCCCCGGCAAACCCGCAACACGGGGCCACTGCCAACCCCGTTTTATAGGGAAACTGAGGCATATGGTGGGACAAGGACTTGGAAACACCCTGCTCTGCCCACTAGTCACCACTCTCCCCCAGTCAGGAGAGGACCCAGGAGTCCTGGCTCCTAACCCCCTGCTCTACCCACTAGCCCCCACTCCCCTCCCGGAGCCGGCAGAGAACCCAGGAGTCCTAGCTCCTAACCTCCTGCTCTACCCACTAGTCCCCACTCCCCTCCCGGAGCCGGCAGAGAACCCAGGAGTCCTGGCTCAGGGCTGGCCGTCAGGCTGCGGGGGAAAGACGTGAAAACAGTGACATCGCTGGTTATATATAACTAGCGTGGAGCCGAGCCAGCGCGGGGTCTGGAGACGCCAGGCGCTGCAGCCCGGGGGAAGGCAGCGACACACGACTCCAGCTGGGCCCCTTCCAGTGCCGGGGGCCCTGGCCAGCCCCGACCCGAACGCCGGCCCCCCAGCCAGCTGACCGCTCCGGCCAGGGCTAAGCCACAGCGCCCGGCTCCCCGAGTGCCGCTAAGCTGGATGGTACGACGGGCACGGAGCCACAGAGCCCGGCTCCCGCGGACAGCACCCCCCGCCGAACCCAAGAGCGGGGCAGGGCAAGGAAGGGGAGGGGCCAGACCCTCGGGGGACAGACATGCGCCGCGGCTGGGCCCTAGAGCAACGGGACACTGGTCAAACCGAAAGGCAGCACGACCCTCGGTTACCCTGCGGAACTCCCTGCTACTAGAGCCCGACGGGACTGGGGAGGCCTGGCCCTGCAGAAGGCGGCGGTGGAGGATCCCAGGAACCAACCCTCCCCCATGGGAGCCAGTAGGACGTGGGGCAGCGCTTCCCGCAGGCAGGGTACCCATGCCCGTGAAGCCAGCAGCTGCCAGACGGGACGCTGGGCTAGAGGGGCCCCTGGTGGCGACGTCCGTTCTCACCTCCGCCACTGAGGTGCTGGGGCTCCCTGGTGCCACGCAGACCCCCCTCCGCGTTGCGGGGAGGAGCCGTTCCTACGGCGCGGGGCCGGCACTCAGCAGAGGGGCACAAACTCCGAGCTCCAAGCGAGTCCCTGGGGGCGGGGGGCAGGGGGGGCGCTTAACAGCCTTATCTCAGAAATCCTCTCAGAGCCGCTCGAGGGATTAACGGAGCCAGGTTTGAACCCAGCTGGGTCCAGTGCCGGGTGGGGGCCGGGCACCCGCAAAGAGAGCCCCCCTCCCCCAGCCCAGCCAGCAGAGACAGGTACCCGCCAGAGCCCGGGGGGGGGGGAGGGGGACCACACTCAGCAGCCCCTTTCCCCAGTGTCCTGCCAGAACAGAGACCCCAATGCTGCCGCCCCCCCTGGGCTGAGGGGACGGGGAGCAAATCGCCTGCCTAGACCCCCCACCCCACAGCAATCTACAGAGGCTCCGACCCCAACCCCGGGCCAGTGCTACCTGCCTGCCGGAGGGGCACGCGGGGGTCACCGCATTGTATCCTCAGCCCGGCAAGAGGGGCTTGGACTGTCCCGGCCACTGGGGGCTGGGCCCCCCACCTGCACGCAGACAGGCCAGGGATGAGGGCAAGGCAGCGCTGGGCTCCCCGCCCCCACCCCCCAGCCCCACCGGTGCCCCTCACTCCCAACCCGCAGGGGGCTGGGAAAAGCAGGGTCTTCTCTCCAGCCCCGATTCCACCCAAACCAAACTGCATTTATTATGCACGTCTCTCCCCATCCCTGCCCAGAATGCAGCCACTTCTGGGGCAGAGCACAGCGCCAGCAGCCCACAGACATACCCCCCTGCGTTCAGAGGAAGCAGGCCAGACAGCCATCGGTCCAGCTGCCCCTCCAGGGAGGGCTAGTACCAAGGGCAGCTGCCAGGAGTGACAGCCCCCTCCCTGGCAGGGGGAGCCCCCATGAGAGCCCGGAGTCAGGAACGGGGCACGGGGCCATTCCCAGCTCCGGGCTCGCCCTGCAGGGGAGGGTCCTGCCTGGAAGCAGCTGGGTGGGAGCCAGGCACAGACGATGAACAGAACATGGACTAATGCTGCGCTTGAGTCTGCAGACAGCCTGAGCCAATCGCTCTGGGGCTCACCCCCCTCCCTCTCTGTCCCAGCTGGCAGTTGACTCTGAAACCTAAGGACGACGCTGATGTTGACATTAACTACCCCACTGCTGATCACTTTGGCAAGACAGAGTCAGCCAATCCCAGTGGGTCCTGCCCCCTTCCTCTTTGGCCAGGAGCATCCACACAAAGACGACGACAGTGATTTATTATCTGGGCCGTGGCCATTGCAGACCCACGAGCCAAGATCCGCAGCTCACTAGCACCTGGGCATTCAGGGGTCACGGAAAATCAATGAGGAGAACGAGCAGAGGGGCCCAGGCCGAAGGGGCTCTCTTCTCCCTCACACCAAGAGCTCAGTAAATACCTTCCATGCGCCCATTGCGGGTGGGGGACGGGGGGAGCAGCCCCGCACACGCAGGAATCTGAGACGGTTCATGGTCTAATGGCCAGGACACCTGGGTGCTGTTCCCAGCACTACAGGACTTAAGGGAGTTCTCCCCCCCTCCCCACCCCCCCTCCGCGCCTCAGTTTCCCCATCAGTACAGCGGAGATGGTACTGGGGCTGGCTGGAAAGGCCGTGGAGACCCTCGCCCGAGGAAGGGGCACAGGGGTCTCCCCCACTCAGATCCACCCTCCCTGCGGCCCAGGGAGTCGGCACCTACCGGGCAGGGTAAGGCCACGGCAGCCTGCGGTTTCCTGCAAAGAGTTGCTGTAGCCATGGAAACGCAGAGGGCGGGTTCACCCCAGCCCCGGGTCCCAGCACTGTCCGTCCAGGGGTCTGCAGGCTGCGCAGGGCAGGGGGAGGACACGTTGCCCGGGACCCGCCCGCCGGAGGGAAAGCGCCACGCTCACACCTCGAGTGCGGCCATCGCTGCGGCGAGTTTGCCGTTCTCAGCAGCAGGCCAGGACCCAGGTACACACAAGGGCCAGAGCGTGTGGCTGGGCTCCCTGCTCCTGCCACACAGGAACTGAGTGACGCAACACCCCCCCCGCCCTCCCCCACGTAGGAGGGAACTAAGGGAAGGTGCCGGGCGAGAAGCTGCGCCAGCGGGTTGTTTGTCGGCAAAGGGAGGACTTCCTCCTTCAGCGCCGGGTCAGCCCCGAGCCGTGCCAGGACCCGCCCCGGCCACGGCCCCCCCAGGCTGCAGCGGGACAGCGAGAGCCGGCGCAGCTGAGCGCAGCCCCCCGGAGCCGCGCTGGAGAGCGGAGCCACGGCGGCTAACGGCAGGGAGCGCCCGGACCAGCCCTTGCCACTGCCAGGGGCATTCGGACATCATGCTCCTGGGGAAGGAACCGGTCTAACCGCGCAGCTCCGAGCGCATCGCCCGCACCCGCCGCCGGAGAGCCCAACGACAGGCTTACGGTAACGGCCGAGCCAGACGCGGCGTCCCAGCGGGGAGGGCCCGACACCGGCCCCCCCAGCCCCGGCCGAGATCCGCACACCGGTCCCCGCAACACACGCAGCTCCGAGTTCAGACCCACACTCCCAGACGGTGCAAATCGACAGCCTGGACAGATCCTCTTACCCTGACCCGCCCGCGCTCACTGTCACCCACCGTTGCCTCAGCGCCGGGCGAGCCCCGGTTCTCTAACCCCCACCCACGGCTGCTCCCGAGTCCAGGCCCCAGCCCCGGCGGCAGGACACCCGTCGATGGATGGCAGCACGCGGGGAAGGGAGCGGGCCGAGGCCCCACGTTCGTCACCGTGCAGACGCCTTTCGGAAGCCGCGTCGAGCCCTTTAAAGACCGCGCCGGGGAAAGTGACACACACACGAAAGCGTCTTTTCGAAAGCTCCCAAAGCAGGCGGCCCCCTGGCACGGCACCCACACGGGCCCCTGGAAAGGCCAGGGCACAGGAAGTACCCACCACTTCGCCTCAGATAACACCCGCCAAAGGGGAAGCAGCCCCGCGCTCTCCAGATGGGCCCTGGCAGACCACTGTGAAAGCGCTCAGCGCCGTGGGGCGAGCCAGCCGGCCAGGCCCACACCCGCCCAGCGCCCCTGCGGGGTCCGGGACCAACGGGGACTCCCCACAAAAGGCCCCTTTCTCTCCCGACCGATGACAGCCCGGGCAGGCTGCAGGCGAGGAAGGAAGCCAGGGGCTCCCCGGGCAGCGGAGGCTCCCCCCAGCCTGGCCTGGAAGCTGCCCCGGGGCGATTACCCCTTGGCAGGGACGGCGCTGGGGGCGGATCCGGGGACAGCTGGGAATGCTCCCAGCCTGGAGCAACTTCTGCAACAGTTGGGTTCAGACATTTCCAACTGGGGAGGGGGAGACAAGAAAAGGCTCTGCCCCCCGCCCCCAGCCCCACAGCTGTTCTGGCCCACAGGCCCTGAGCTACACCGAGGGACCGCAGGACCCCTGCGGGCGGAGATCAGCCAGAGATGGGAGCTTGCAACGGGTGCTCCCCGCAGGGGGGAGGAGAGTCCCCCCCCCGTACGCCTCCCCACAAGCAGCCCTAGCACCCCCAGAGCCCCTGTCCCTCCAAACACATCCACCCCGCAGCACCCCCATCCCCCCAAACACCCCATCCCCCCAAACACACCAACCCCGCAGCACCCCTGTACCCCCCACCCCCCAAACACCCCCAGAGCCCATCCCCCCAAACACACCCACCCCACAGCACCCCCATACCCCCACCCCACAAACACCCTAGCACCCCCAGAGCCCATCCCCCCAAACACACCCACCCCACAGAACCCCTGTACCCCCCACCCCACAAACACCCCAGCACCCCCAGAGTCACCATCCCCCCCAAACATACCCACCCACCAGCACCCCCATACCCCCACCCCACAAACACCCCTAGCACCCCCAGAGCCCATCCCCCCAAACACACCCACCCACCAGCACCCCCATACCCCCACCCCACAAACACCCCAGCACCCCCAGAGTCATCATCCCCCCCAAACATACCCACCCCGCAGCACCCCTGTACCCCCACCCCCCAAACACACCCGCCCCGCAGCACCCCTGTACCCCCACCCTGCAAACACCCCTAGCACCCCCAGACCCCCGCAGCACCCCCATCCCCCCAAACACACCCACCCCAGTACCCCCGTGCTGCAAACACCCCTAGCACCCCCAGAGCCCCCCAAACACCCCGCCCCGCAGCTGCCGCGGTACCTGGGCCGGGCGGTGGAACGTTGCGCGGGGCCAGGCGCGCGCTCAGCGCTCGGCGGCGGCGGCCATGGCCGGTCATGTGCTCGGGGAAACTTTACACGGGGCGGGGGGAGGGGAGCGGCCGGGCCACGCCCCCTGCGCCAGCCGGCCAATGGCGCGCGGGGGGGCGGGGCGGCAGCTCCGGAGCAGCCTTTGAAGTGTCCAGCGGGGTGCGGGGGGAGGGCTCTTAAAGGGACAGGGGCCCCGCCTTGGTGGGCGAGTGGGGGCGCGGGGGTCGGGCTGCAGGGGGCGGGGCAGGAAGCCAGGACTCCTGGGTTCTACCCACAGCCCGCCCCTGACCTCCCTGGCTGCCCGTGGGCAAGTCCCTGCCCCTGCCTCAGTTTCCCCTCTCCAGTCATGCCAGCGGGAGGCGCTGGTGGGCGCTAACGGCAGGGAATCCCACCACTGGATTCACAGGGAGAGGGCTGGGGTGTGCGGAGACGGACAGATGGATAGACAGACAGACGGACGGACGGACAGAAGGGCAGCGTTGCACAACCCGTGGCGCTGGGATTTTCCGAGCCGGGGGCTCGAAGGCCCAGCATGGAGCTGGCGGAGGAACCGGGCGAGCGACCGCGAAGTGCTGAGTCTGGTTACGGACCCTGGCCCCAAAGGCCGACAGCGCGCACGGAGCCGAGCAAGACGCCCACCCCAGAGCTGTGTCTCTCTCTCGGCCTGCAGCTCGCTCCTGCCAGCCGTCGGGCCCCGCACAGCTCCAGGCCTGGCCGGGGTGGAATTAACCACTCACTCCAGCGCCGGACGGCCTGGGGATTTTGTTTCATAGGAAAGGGGAAAGAAGAAAAGAATGCAATGGGTTCCCTCCCGCCAGGCTGGCCCTGGAGCTGGCCGTTCTGCCGGGGAGCCCCCCACCCTGCCCTGGGGCTGCCGGGGGCTGGCCGTGCCCCCCGGGGCGGAGCGCCAGGCGCACTGTTGTTCTCGGATATTAATGGCTGGCCAGGGATCGGAAACGCATCCGCGCGGGGGGATGGGGAGGACTTCGAGGAGCAGGCCCTGATTTATGGGCTGCCTCTCTGCTGGGAGGGGACTCCCCCCATGGCAGGCGGGCCGGGTGAAGCTCAGCTTCCCTGCCCACCTCTGCCTCATCCCACTTGGGGGGCACAGGCTGAAGGAGCCCCCGGCCTGACTTCGGGCATCCCTGGGGTCTGCAGCCCCTGCAGCTCGGACCCTGGCTGGCTCCATGCTGGGGGAGGGGAATCAGGCTCATTGCAGGGGGCCCGGCCCCTGCAGCAGGGGCCGTCAGATGAGAGCAAGGTCCCATGGCAGCTCCCCCGGCACAGCCGCACGAGTCAGGGCATCGGCCCTGGTTCAGATCAGCCCTAACCCTGAACTCCCCCTGCTGGTTCTGCTGCCGCCCGTGCTCAGCCCTAAGCCAGCACCACGTTCCACCCCAGAGCTGGTTGCATTGCACTGATTGCTGAGTGACCCCCCCACACACACACATCCAGGTGACATGGAAAGACCCTTGTTTGGGCTGCAGTCGGGCTCTGTGCCGTCGGGACGTGCCCATGGCTGCCCATGGTACAGGACGTGTGGGGCAACTCCCTACCAGGCCCCCGGAGCCAGGGGAGGGCGGGGACGTGGCAGTTCTGTGCATTATGGGCCCACCCACGGGGCAGGGCCGCCGCCAGCGCTCTCTCCAAGGCTGGGACCCAGCTGCCCCGGACCCCCCACCCCGCAGAGGCTGGGGGTGCTTGGAGTCACGACCCCGGGGCCTGAGCCCGCCGCCCTCACTCCCAGGGTGACAGATTGATCAATTCCTACAAATGAAACCTCCTGGAGCCTTTTAACCTGCCCAACGAGAGGGCCGGGCGTCCGGCGCCTGGAGTCGGGCCCCACGCCCCAGCCCCCCCAGCAATTCGCCCAGACCCCCCAGGCTTACATCTAAGTTACACACACCCCACGGGAGTCTTTGCAATCGGAACTCAAACCCAACCATTCTGTCCCGAGACTGATTCACTGCACGCAACCAGCAACAGCCGCCGGCGCTGCCTCCCAGGGACCCCCAAGTCCCAGCAGGTCTCGGGGACACCAGCAATGCCCCCCACCCCGCAGGCCGGGATCCCAGGAGCCTTTTCACAGAGTGGGGAAACTGAGGCACGGAGCAGGGCAGTCACATGCCAAGTTGAGGACGGGGCTGGAACGGGACCTGGAGGCCTGTCTAGCATTCCCCGGCTCGAACTGCTCGACCCCACGCCCCGCCGAGCACGGCCTGGGGCAGCGGGATTTGGGGAGATGACTTCATTCAACTGAGATGAAAAAGGCACCAGCAGACCCAGTAACAAAACTGCATGTGTTTGTGCATGTGCACACGTGCGTGTGTGCATGTGTATGTGCATGTGTGTGTGTGTGAACGTGTGCATGTGTGTGTGCACGTGTGCACATGCGTGTTTGTGTGTGTACATGTGTACATGTATGCATGTGTGCACACGTGTATGCATGTGTGGACACGTGTATGCACGTGTGCATGTGTTTGTGCATGTGTGCACGTGTGTTTGTGTGCACGTGCGTGTTTGTGTGTGTGCATGTGCACGTGCATGTTTGTGCGTGTGCACGTGTGTGTGCACATACATGTGTGCACGTATGTGTGTATGCATGTGCACGTGCATGTTTGTGTGTGTACATGTTCATGTGTGTTTGTGCATGTGTGCACGTGTGTATGTGTGTGTGCACATGTGTGCATGTGTTTGTGCGTGTGTGCATGTGTACGCACGTGTGTGTGTGCACGTGCGTGTTTGTACATGTGCACGTGTTTGTGCACGTATGCGCATGAACCTGCTCACTGTATGCCTGCATACAAACACATGCACGCATGTGTGTGCGCTCACACCTGTGCACGTGCGTGTGCATTAGGGCCCCGCGGTATCTTGCTGGGCTCCCCAGGCCAGCAGGTGCTACCTTGTCTCCCTCCAGCCTGGCCCAGCGCAGGCCGCTCCTGTCGGGGGAGGGGATCCATGGTGGGACGAGTTTGGGAGGCTCTGTGAAGCGTGGCCCCAGCTGGGACTCACCTGGACACAGGTTGCAAGGGGTGGGGGGTGGCCAGGCACCCGGATGCCTGGGTTCATTCCTGACTCGCTGCTTGATTTTGAGCACCTGGAGCTCCGTGCCTCAGTTTCCCCATGGGGGAGGGCGTTCAGGGCAGGGGAACTGCAGAGCTTCAGCGCAGCCCCCAGGAGCCAAAGCACAAGGTCCCCCGGGCCCCCGCCGCCAGCGCCCCGCACACAGTGAAGACCCAGAAGGCGCTGGCTCCATGATGGGGGTGGGGAGACACAGCGCGGGGGGGGTGGGGTGTCCCTATTGTCTAGGTGATCCCCCCCCCCCCCGCACTGTGCTGGGAGCGGCTGCATACGCTCAGCCTGCAGGAATGTCCCAGATCACTCCCAGATGTGAGGCAGCCCCGGCAGCTCCCGCACCAGCCGTCCCGTCCCCTCCCCTCGGGGCAGACCTGGCCTCAGCGATCCCGGCCCACAGCCCCCCCCGTGGGAATCCAGGCCAGGTCCCAGGCGGACCCCGGGCACGGCCGCGGGTCTGCTCCGCACGAGCCCCTGGGCAAGCGCCCCCCACACCCCCCAGCGGCTCAGGCCTCAGACATCTCGGGCCAGGCTCCAGCTGCTGGGCCTGGGGCGGGCACGGAGTCTGGCAGCGAGGCCAGCCAGTGCCAGCAGGGGGCAGAGGGACACACTGGCATTTTCAGGGGATAGAAAGGATCCCCCCAAACCCAGCAGCCACCCACACGGCCACAGGCCGTTCCCCGTCACCCCCCAAGTCCCGGCTCCCTCCGGGGGGGAGGGGGGGCACATGGCATCCGTGCCTCACGACCGCCAGGGGGCAGGAACGGAGCCAAACGGGAAAACACAGAGAAGCAACTCCCCCCCCATTAACCCAGGCGCTAGGGCAGGGGGGTGATTTCCCAGTGTCCCACCAGCTGCCCCATAACCCCAGCGGTGCCCCCACCATCGTGCCGGGCGCTGCCCAGGCGCCGAGCCGGATCCCCCACGGCGCCGGGAGCCGCGCACACAGCAGGGGACAGGCCCTGCCCCGCGAGGCCGACGGTCCTGAGAGCACCTGGAGCTCAGGGGGCGTCAGCCCAGGGGGCAGGTGCCAGGCAGACTGGCCCGTTTCAGACACAGCTCGTGGGGCCCTGGGGCCAGAGCTCGGGACAAGCCCAGCTCCCGACGGGGCAGCACGAAGCCGCGGCCGTTCCCGACACATCCCTTGAGACGGGCAGAGCAGGGCCCTCCCCGGTGCCCCTCACTCCCGACCTGCAGCCCCCCATGATCCCAACCCTGGGCTCCCCTCACTGCTCCATCCCTTCCTCCCTCCCACCCCCGCCCCCCATGTCACCCCCCAGCTGGGCACTGCCATCTCACACACAGATCACCCGCAAAGCCCCCCCACCCCCTGGTGGCTCCCTCTTGGAGCAGGGCCGGCCAGGGCCACACTCAACAGGGTCACGCGGGGTCCCAGCCCCGGCTCCCGTGCCCGGCAGAAGCCCAGCCGTGTGGAAAACGCTGCCTGTCAGATGGAATCTGGGTGCAGCCGGTGACGGCCCCGCACGGGGAGGCGGCCGTGGCTGGCCACGTGTGGGCTTATGTAAGGAGAGTGCAAAGGAGGACAGGCTGCAGGGGCGGGGGCCGGGGCGCCGGAGCCCCCAGGGCAGCCGCAGCCCGGGAAGGGGCTGCAGGGACCTGTGGGGAAGGGGGGTCCCTGGACTCTGCTCCCTGCGACCCAGGCGGCAGCCTGGAGAAACTCAGCAGGGAGGGAAGGTCCCGCAATGCCCAGCCACAGGCGTGTGCCACGCGTGTGGGAGCGGTCTCAGGCGTGTGCACACGGAGCCATGCCCGCCCCCCCACGCAGCAACATACACACTAGTGAACACACACCAGCACCCGTCCATGCACACGTGTGCAGTCACACCAACACACACACACGTCGTGCTCAGCACCCCCCATCCTGCTCCTACATCATCCCCCCCAGTGCAGGGGGCCCAGACCCGGCCGGTGCCCCTCGCTCCCGACCCGCAGCCCCCTGCTAGCCCAGCCCCGGGCTCTGTCTATTCAGACATGGCTGTGCTGGGATTCCTGGGGTGTCCCTGGCTGGGGGTGTCCCTGCAGCAGCCTGCTGGTTCCCCTCTCCCCAGCGCAGGGGGCAGCCCCCTGGCAGCCAGGGGAATAGGGTCTCCGGCTGCATTCAGTCACCCCCCGCGGGATCCATCAGCGCGGGCAGCCCGGCCCCCCCGCGGCCGGTGATTAACGGCTCCGGCAGGAGGCTCCGGCGCCGCCAGGAGTGAATCAATTTGCGCCATCGATTTTTCATCCACTGCGGCAGAAAGTGGGATCTGAAGGGCCGTGGAGATGACAAATCCGCCTCCCGCGGCCCAGCATGCCCCCCCCCCCCCCGCCCCGGTGCCCAGCTCCCCCATGTGCCAGCCTCCTCCCCCTGTGTGCCACCCCCCAGTGCCCAGCTCCCCCATACACCAGCCTCCTCCCCTGTACGCCATGCTCCCCCCACCCACATCTGGGACAAAGGCCCGCGGGGCCTGGAGAGTGAGGGATCCACCTGGGACCCTGAGACATGGCTCTGGGCCCCCGCACCCACCCCAAGGAGTTCACAGGCTCCATTGGCCCAGCCCTGCCACGGCCCGCGGTGCCAACGCCCTGCCTTGTCTATGCCCTGACAACACCATGCCTGTGCCAGTCCACGCCACTCACGGTCCCCTGGCCCTGCCGGGAGCGGGGGGTTCTTAGCAAGGTTCTGTGCCCCCCCCCCCCGCCCCCATGGCAGGGTCCCAGAGTGCCAGCACCGCGCCCCCTGCGAGGCGAGACGGGGAAGGACACGGGGGAGGCCTTTGTGCCATCTAGGGGGGGCGGGGGGGTCTCCCATTTCCAACCCCCGCCACACCAGAGCTGGGCAAACGTGGGTTCCCAGTGCCCCCTTTGGCAGGCAGACGCTCCCTGGGCTGCCCGGTGCTGCAGGGAGCCCACAGCGCGAGGGCGGCTCCTTCCCCTGGCTCCCAGCCCCCTGCTCTAACCACTAGAGCCCACTCCCCTCCTAGAGTCAGGGAGAGAACCCAGGTGTCCTGGCGCCCCCCACAAATCCCTGGGCCCTGCTGTCTCTCTGCCCCCCCCCCCCCCCGCATGTTCACACCCCCCTTCCTAGGCTGGACTCCAACAGACTGTTTAACCCCTTAGTGGCTGGGTGGTGCCGTGCCCGCCTGGGCCACTTAAGGTGGGCATCATGGGGGGGGGGGCTCAGCTGAACGCAGCAAAGAGCTCCCACCCCCCCGCACACACACACACACACACACCCCTCCCTCCGACCTTTACCGGGCGGCCCAAGGACTGCAGGCTGCAGAGAGCCCCCGGCCCACGTCAGCCCCAATCAGGCTCAGGCAGCAGGCACCTGGGAGCAGCTGGCCGGGAATGGTGGGGGGCTCTGGAGGGGGGCTGCGTTCGGGGGGGCTGCTGAGGCCCCTGACTGCCCCCCAGTGCCCACGCAGGGTGTTCTCCCAGGGGGTGGAGCTGCCCAGATGGCACCGGCCACCTGAGCCAACCCCGTTCCCAAAATGTGTTCCCCCACCACCCCGTGGAGCTGGGGCAGCAGGACCCCGCTCCCAACCAGGCCTCAGGATGCCAGGGCAGAGTTGGGGGATGGGGGCTTGTCCTAGCCCCGCCCCCCCCTGGAAATTAACCCGGGAGGAACAGGCACGACAGGTTTCCCAAGTCTATTTTTAGCACCAGCAGCCGTTACCCACAATGCCTGGGGGGCTCCTGATGGGCCCAGCAGCGCCATGGTGGGGCAGCACCATGGGAGGGGGGGCTGACGGGACAGTGCCAGGGCCTCCGTCCTCCAAATTGTGAGGGGACCAGGGGGAGGCAGCCCCCCCAAAGATTTCCTGTAGCACCTGCCAGCACAGCGTGAACCCAGGAGTCCGGGAATCCAGCAAGGCCTTTTCTCACCTCTGCTTGGCATTGCCCCCAACCCCAGTGACAGCAACCCTACAATAAACAAACCCTCCGGCCCGGGCAGGGTACAGAGATTGGAGCCTGTGGGGCACATTCCGGTGACTCCTGCAAAGGGGGGGAGCGGGACTGGGGATCCCCCAGTCTGAGCAGCTCCCCAACCTGGCTTCGAATGTTCCCCTTTCCCGGGAGCTGGGGGGGGGGGCAGGGCCCCGGCGAGCTCCCCCGTCACACCGAGTCACTGTGGTTGGCAGAAACCCCACGGCCTTTTCCTTCCTGCTAGCGTCACGGGGTCGGTGTTTCGCACCGTGGGGATGAGTCACAGCAGGGACGGGGGGGGGGGAGTGCAGGGCACCCTTGCTCCTGGCACCCTGGGGAGAGCTTAGCCCCGGCTCGGCCAGGGTGACACCAGCAGCCCCGCGTGGGATGAGGCCGCCCCAGCTCCCCCCGAAGGCTCCCCAGCTTCGTACCAGCCTCCAGGGGCAGGATCTGGGAGGCCTGAGCCCAGAGGGTCCCCTGGGTAGGGGAGGGGCAGGGTCTGGGGGCACCGGCTGCCTCTCCCGCTCCCCTCTCCCTCAATGCTGTCCCAGTGCCCCCCAGCTCAGCGCCTCGCTGCTGCAGACAGAGCCCAGAAGCCGCGGTTGAACCCGCCACAGAGGCCCCCCCCCCCCCCCCGCTCTGCACGTCCACACATGCCAGGGAATGCACGGCTATAAATAGCCCTGGCGCATTATCTGCTTAACTCCTGCTTCCAGCCAGCGCACGGGGGTGGGAGGCTCCCTGGTAAAGCAGGGACAAGAGAGACAAGGGGAGCCAGGACACCTGGGTTCAGCCTCCCCAGCTCTGCCACCAACTCGCCCTGTGACGTCAAGGCCGGCCCTGCCCTCGCTGGATGCCTCAGTTTCACCTGCCCTCCCCCCCAGTAAAATGGGGGCAATGAGAGCAGCCCAAATCCTTACTGCACGAGAACGGCCAGACTGGGTCAGAGCACAGGCCCACCCAGCCCCGTATCCTGTCTTCCGAGCGGGGCCAGTGCCCGGTGCCCCAGGGGGAATGAACAGAGCAGGGAATCGTCAAGTGATCCATCCCCTGCCGCCCATTCCCAGCTTCCGGCAACACTCCAGGACTTGGCAGCACTGGGAAAAGGGCAGGTACCCCTCCCCCAGCCCCCCCAGGCACAGCTCTCCCTGTCCCCACCCAACCGCGGGAGCATTTCCTAGCATGTGTGGGGAGCCCAGGGCTGGGACAGCAGGGGCTGCGGGTCGGGAGTGAGGGGCACCGGCAGAGCTGGGGGGGAGCCCAGGGCTGGGACAGCAGGGGGCTGCGGGTCGGGAGTGAGGGGCACCGGCAGAGCTGGGGGGGAGCCCAGGGCTGGGACAGCAGGGGGCTGCGGGTCGGGAGTGAGGGGCACCGGCAGAGCTGGGGGGGAGCCCAGGGCTGAGACAGCAGGGGGCTGCGGGTCGGGAGTGAGGGGCACCGGCAGAGCTGGGGGGGAGCCAAAGGGGACACTGGCTAGTTCACGCCAATGCTGGTATCAGGGAATCTCAGTGATGAGGAGAGTGGGGGAGGCTCCTCCCCCGCCCTGGGGAGCTTCCCACCTTTGGGCGGGTGCCCAAGGCCCAGCCGGTCGCTGGCTAAGGCCCTGGCCGGGCGCCAGGCGCGGGAGGATGGAGCTGGGAGCAGGCGCCCGGAGGCCCCTCCGCCACCCGCTCACAGCCAACTTGGCGAAAGGTCGGCAGCTAAGGAGCCGGCAGAGAGCAGCCCCCGCCCAGGCCTGGAGGGGGCGCTGGCGGGGTGGTCCCAGCTCACAGGGCTCCTGGCTGAAGGTGCCAGGGGTCCATGGGGTGGGGGCGGGACTGGCTCAGAGCCCTGGAGCCCCCCAGCAGCCCCCCCGCACGGGGCCTCCCAGCTCTGAGCAGCAGCGACACCTAGCGGCCAGTGGGATTAATGACAAGGTGATTTGTCAACGTGCCGGTGCCCCTCACTCCCAACCTGCAGCCCCCCGTTAGCCCAGCCCTGGGGTCCCCCCTCCCCCCACAGCTCTGCCCCTCACTCCCAACCCGCAGCCCCGTTAGCCTGTCCCTGGGGTCCCTCCCCCCAACCCCTGCTCTGCCGGTGCCCCTCACTCCTGACCCGCAGCCTGGCAGGGCACGTGGGGGGTGGAGCTGGCAGGCGAAGCGCGTGGAGAGACGGGGCAGCGGGCACAGGGCTTGCTCCCGGGGCCCATTTGGGAAGTGACTCCGGCCGGCTCGCGTGAGCAGTGACCCAGGGAGCTGAGCCAGCCGCACCGAGAGCCCAGAGGGGACGGCGCTGCGGGGTGGGGGGGTGCAGGGCACCAGCTACAGAAGCTGTGAGAACTACGAGGGCTGATGCCAGGGCCCAGATAACACGGAAAGTGTGTGGGGGGGGCGTTGTTTGGGTACCTCAGGGCAGGTGGGGGCTGGGAGCCCGGACTCCTGGGTTCTATTCCCAGCCCCAGGCTCAGTTAGTGCAGCAGCGTCTCAGGGACAAGGCCCCAGGGAAGTGGCAGTGGGTGCTGGGCAGAGCAGCTATTGCCCCCTGGCACCCGTCCCCCCCAACCCCCAGTTCCCCTGGATTGGCCCCTCTCCCCACAGGCCTGTCCTCCTATTGGGCCGTAGTACTGCCAGCCGAGTGCAGGGCCCGGACAGAGCCTGCGGAACTACCTGCTGCAGGACAGCAGGAACGGCTGAGGCCTTGGCGTGCTCAGCACATCCCTTACGCAGGGGGAGGGTTTCACCACGGGCAGGGAGTAGTGCAGCCAGATGGGTCCCGTCCGGCCCCTTTAAGATAGGCTGGCGGCCTGGCGCCCCCATCCCCCACGCCCGCCCCCGACTCTCGGCCTAAAAGCCAATGTGGTATTTCTCAGCTGTCAGATCGCATTAGCTCCCTCGGGCGCCCGATGGGCCGTGGAGCCAGAGAACAAGGAATGAGAACGGGGGCGGGGGATGCACGCAGGGGGGGATAGGAAGGGGGATGGCACCGGGAGACTCAGTCTGGCATTGGGGGGCACTCCTCCCCCCTCCACAAGAAGGGAGACAGTTCTGTAGGGGGAGAAGCTGGTCCCAGCTTTGGGAGGGGTGATAGGCAGGGGGGGAACCTCACCTCTCTGAGCTGTGGGGACATGGCTGGGGGGGGGGGAAGCACAGCAAAGTTCCCCCACACACACACAACCCATGACAGCGGGGGGAAACTGAGGCACACAGAGGGGATTCACCCAGGGTCACACAGTGAACCCAGAAGAGAACCCAGGAGTCCGGACTCCCAGCTCCCACCCCCACTCCAAAAGGCCCCACTCAGCCACACAAATCTAATCAAGTCCCCTGGACCCACCCTGATGTCAGCACTGGGGCCTGCTGGAGATCAGAGGGCTGGAGTGGGGAAGGGGAAGTAGGGACTGCAAGGGGCTGGGGGGCAGGACTGACGGGGAACCATGACTGTGGCTGGAGGCAGCCCAGGACCCCATCCTCTCCAGTTTCCATCCCCACATCTGCCCTGGGGAGAGTGGAGCCCACCCTGGCAGACGGGCCCCTTTCCCTGCCAGACCGATGGCGCTTACTCTAGTGCAATCTTGCCAAGGATCTCAAAGCCTCTCTCCTCCCAATTGTCCCCCATTATACAGCTGGGAAACTGAGGCACAGAGCAAGTGAGTCACTGGCAGAGCCAGGGATCGAACCCAGGAGTCCTGGCTCTCAGCCCCTCCCCAGTATAATCACTAGACCGCGCTGCCACCCCCTCAACTGGCAGGAGGCCTGATTCTGGGCTCCAGTCAAATGAAAGCGGCAGCAGAGGATGCTCCTCTCCCCCCCCCCCCCCCCGCCCGCCCGCCGTTACTCAGCCAGGAAGGGGGGTGCTGTTGAGCTCTGGACACCACCCGGGGCCTATCACTCCGGACTGGGAGATGAATCCACTTCTCCCACGGGCTCGTGGAGGACGCTAGCCCCCAGGACGGCTGGATGGGGTCCCCACGCTGCGTGCTCACCCCTAGGCTCCCAGGCCAGCCCGCCCTGCAGCAAGAGGGAGAGAGATGGGGCCAGAGCCCTGGGTGGGCGAGAAGGGCTGGCTGGTGCCACGGCACTGAACGAGCCGCCCTCCCCGTCCCCCTGCATGCTCTAATTGATGGAAATCCAGGACTCACCCATCTGCATGACCTACATTCACTTGGCAGCCCGCGGAGCCGCGAGATAATTACACGGGGGGCGGGGGGGAGAACCCACAACGTACAGCCAGGGAGCTGGGAGGCCGCACGCCAGGCAGAGCAGCCCCCCCCCACTCAATGGGGACACCCAGGTGCTCCCCAACAGCACCAAGCCCCCAGGCCTGGGCAGAGACGGCAGCAGGGACCCAGCCCCCACCACACCTCTGGGCACAACACCCCCCCCGCCCGGCCCAGCCCTGGCACGGTGGCTGCTCTGAGACCCAACCCCTGGGCGCGCACACAGCAGCTGGCAATGCCTGGCAGGGTGCCCAACACAGACCCGCTCCGAGCAGGTGCTGGCGGATCTCCAGCGCTGTTGGCGACGGGGGGGGGGGGGGGGGGGGGGGAAGACATCGGTCAGGGCAAGACAATGGTGGCTCGTTTACAGGACGCAACTGGAGTCAGGACGCCTGGGTTCTGCTCCCAGCCCTGCCACTGACCGGCTGTGCCACCTGAGGCAAGTCCATGCTGTTTTGTGCCTCGGTTTCCCCATCCACCGCAGCGACAATGCCCCCCCGCTTTGCAAAGCCCAGCAGGGGACAGACTCACTTGCCCCCTCCCAAGGGCTCGGGACACTTGCACAGTGGCAGAGGGCTCCCTGGCCCGGGACCCGCTGCACCCTGGGGCCCCGGCAGGGGAGAGCCATGGAACCTGGGGGACACTGCCCGGCGCGGGTCTGGCCTGGCCCGGCTCCTCGCCCTCGTCAGGCCCACAGAAAGGCTGGGGTGTAGCGGGGATGCTTGTCAGCCTCTGATCCCCGGCCAGACTGTCACACTGCTCCAACCACCGGCCAGAGCCCCGGGCCTGTCTCCCAGCCGCTGGGAACCCAGGAGTCCGGGCCAGGGGACCCCGCAAGCCAGCCTAGTCCGTGTCTAACCAGAGGCCTTCAACTCGCCCCAGGGTCAGAGCCCAGCCTCTGCCACCTGAAACTGCTTCCCAGCCCAGGGCCGGGTTCCACAAGGCCTGGCCGTGCATCGCCACAGGCAGGATCGGGGCCGTCCTGGCTCTCAGTCCGGGGGCAGCAAACACAGCCCTGGGCACCCCGATACTTGCAGTTTTGTTCTCTTTTGTTGCGCAAAAAAACCCCCAACAACCTGCTTTGGCTTTTGGAAGGAATGGGAAAAATGGGAGTTTTTGCCCCCGCCCCCAGCTCAGCTCCCATTTCAAGCCCTCCAGATTTCACTCCCGGTCAACCCCGAAATGCAGCCACCTCTGGGGTGGAGCTGGCGGGCGGGTTTTAGCCCCGGCACCGGCTGAGGGCAGGAAGCGGGGGGGGGGGGGGGGGGGCAGATCCAGCGGTCAGCGGCGGTAACTCGCCTCGCGCGGCCCCCGGGCTCTCATGTCCCGCTCGCCCTCCCGGGCCGGGCCCGGCCGCCCCCCAGGCCCGCCTGGCCCCGGGACTCTGCGGAGACGGGCCTGCCTGGCCCCAGCCCCGCCGCACTGGGGGAAAGTTCCCACCAGCCCCGCTCGGCCCGTGCAGACGGCGGGTGCAACCCGCCCCCCCCCCAGGAGTCGGCCCAGGCTCGGAGCCGGGTTGCGGCTCGCCCCGGCCTCTCCCACTTCTCCTTCCCCGGGGGCCGCCGGAGAGTTTGCAAAGCCCGGGGGGGGGAGGGCAGTTTGCAGAGACAAGCGCGCGCGCCCCCACCCGGGACGAAATGCAGCCTCCCGCGGGGGGGGGGCTGAGCCAAGGCACGAAAGGGAAGGAGCACCCCCTTCCTCCCCCCCCCGACACAACTTTCTGGGGCTCGGGGGGGGGGGGCCGCCCTGCAGCGCGGGGAGCCGCTGGTGGAAATGTCTCGCTCTCGCATGGGGGGGTCGGGGGGGGGGCGCTCGCTTACCTGGCGGGGCGCGGGCTCGCCGGGCCGGGGGCCGCTCGGGGGAAGCCCTCCTGCAAACCAGCGGCCAGGATTCCCCGGCTGCCGGGGGAGCGAGGGTTTGCACCGTCTGCTGCTGCAACAGGAACCCGGCGGCCCCGGGTCCTAGCGCCCGCCCGGCTCCGCGCTGGGCTGCCACAGCTGGGGCCTGGGCTGCTCATGGCCGAGCAGTCTGAGCCCCCCAAAATCCGCAGCAGGCAGGGGGCTAAGATCACCCTGGGGGGGGCTCAGATGCGACCCTGTCCGTCCGTCCCCCCCCCCACTCGGGGTCAGGCGGGAGACACATGCCTTTGGAGGGAGGCTTTGAGGCTCACCCGGGGTGTTAAAAACCCAAACCAACCCCCTTCCTTCCCCTCGCGTTTCCATCCCATTCCTGCCTCCTCTCTGCCCCCACAGCCCCCGGGGAACTGGCCTGTCGTCCCAGAGCCCAGGCAGCCTCCCACGCCGGCAACCCCTAAAGTGGAGTGGCCCAGGCCACCGGGGCGAGGATGTTTTTATTGGCTTCCAGCGGATTAAATAAATCTGTGAAAGGAAACAATCTGCAGGGAGTTTCCCTAAAACACTTCTGCTCCGAGCCATCACCCGGCCGCCCCAGGCGGGACCCTCTGCTGCAAGGCACTGGGCTGGAAAGGGTGGGGTTTTGAAGGAGGGGCTTCCCCCAGCCCCACAGCTTGCCCATCACCTGCTCGTCCCTTGACCTCACTCACGCCGCACGTCCCCACCACTGTTGTCCTCAAGCACCCAGGCTGCTGCCCAGAGTCCAAGGCCCCTGCTCCGTTCCTGAAGTGACAGTAAAACAAACAGGTTCATAAGCGTCCCCTTGTAATGGCAGGGCTCCCTCTGGGGCTCCCATCCCAGGCTGGGGGGCACAGCCCTGCTGTAAACAAAGGCACCTTTGGAGGACTAGGGCGCTGGGGGGTGCGGAGGGGTAAGGGATGAGAACAATCTACACTCTCTCGCTCCTTTCTTTGCCCCAAGTGCTCTGCAGATCCTGCAAACTGCTCCAGGAGGCTGGATCCTGGTGCCCAGGCCCCAGCCGGGCAGAGGTCCAGCCACACAGATCGAGCAGGACCTACCTACGCCCGGGGATTACTGCCTGCTGCTGAGCTGCAGTCTCCTCTGGGGTGGAACAGAATCAGTGTTCAACCACCACACAGGTAGGACTCCAGAGAAGTTGGATTTAGGGAGGCAGAGTGTAACGACCCACGTTGGACTGTGCCCAGACCCCGGCAGGTACACGCTGACGCCTGGGGATCGCCAGTGACCACATGTAGCGGGACAGGTTGAACCTGTTAATGAGCGTTGTTAGCAGGATTCCATCCAGTGCCAAAGGGCAGCAGGGAACAAAGGCTCCACCGCCTGCCTGCGAGGGGCTTGGGTTCGAGTCTCACGGGCAGATGGCACTAATACAATACACCCGCTCTGCTGCCTGGCCAGAAGGGGGCACCCCTCTGCACTCACTGGCACTGCAGCCACAGAGGAGCGCCTGTCCCCCCCAGCCCAGGCACGGAGGAAATACACAATTTACCTCCCAGCGTCATTGCCAAGCGGTGCAGGGCAGCTGTACTGGGGCCTCATAGGCAGGGATGGGGGCGGGGTGGGGGTGGAAGAGGGCCTAGAGGAGACGGCCGGGCCCCCTCATTAGAAATTGCTGATGAGGCTGTTGCAGGCGGTGTGGGAAATGGCTGAGAGATCAAAGCAGTCTAGCGTGATTCAGAACCCAATTAGTGCCTTTCAAATTGCCAGGGCGCAGTCAGCTGTTGTGTGAAGCTAGGCCGAGGACCCTGCGTATGCAGCACGGACTGCGGGAGTCCGGCCTTCGTCCCACAGCCATCGATTGTTGAGAAAAGGGGCCACCAGGTCTGCGCTCCAGGCCGGAGGGAGGGGGGTGTTGGGACCATGCCCAGCCACGGCGCCAAACTATCTGCTCTTCTTACACACCCCAGAGCTTCCCTCCTCTGCCAGAGCCGCTCAGCACGGCCCTGCCCAGACCCTCCCAGCAGCTGCCTCTCCTCCGTTAGCAAGCAGCAGTACAGACCCTATGCCCCATAGCTGCACACTTCAGATTCCGACTGGCAGAGGGCAGCTGCACGCTCGCCCCATCAGGCCAATCGGACGAGCCCGTTTTGCGCCCAGGCACAGCCAAGCGACAGAGAGCGGGCGGAGGGGGCCAGTTTGGAACATGACTAAGAGGCAAGTCTGAAAGGGGTCTGTGCCCTAGATCATTTCAGCCCCTCCGCTGCACCCTGCCAGCCCCCCTAGCTCCCCAGACAAACATGGTCTCTCCCCCGACCCTTTCCCCTCAGAGTAGCTTCGAGCCCAGCACCCAACAGCCCGGCAAGGCGACATGCAGCCCGGCCGTTGGAAATCGGTGCCCCTTCAGCCCATTGCTTGGCTCCAGCCCTGTCTGTTTAATAGCAGCGAAGTCCTCGCGCGGGAGGATGACCGCCTGCCCTTAGAAACGGCCAGGTCTCGGGGGGCTTTAATTTCTGTGCAGAGGATTTGATTCAGGCGCCATCCCCTCCATGAGCACAACACAGCCCCGATGCTGCATGGACACCACACGCTCTGTGCAGCCTGGAGAGTGAGGGAGTGATCAGCTGTTGCCTTTTCTGACAGCAGTCCTGTCTCGAGGTCCTGCAGGTGCCATTAGCACTGGGGAGAGCAAACTGGAATCTAGCCTACCCTGGGTAGCAACCAGCCGCGACAGGAGGGGATCCAGAGGGATTATCAGATCCCACGGGGAGGCTGCAGCAGGGGTGGTTAAAAATAAATCAGCTTGCAGCTTGCCAGCACAGCAAGCTGGTGCCGGGAGCCGCAGAGGGCAAGAAGGAAACAGCAGCCCACAAGGCCGGATCGGTTATGGTGGCTCTGGCTGACCCCTATCTCGCTGCCAGCATCTTTGCTCATAGTTTGGCCCATCTGGCACTGGACCCAGCAAGGACAGTAGCTGCAGGAACAACCGTCTCTCTCAAGGTCCCCGCAGCCAATAAAATGCAATTTAAATCAAGGCTCCCAGCTGTTCTCAATCCTGCTCCGAGCCTGCTTCTTATTAGGCCACAGCTCATCTTCACCAGCAGCCCTTTAACTCTTTGCCCACGGATGTTTTCCACACTGGGTGACTGTTCGATGGGCACAGAGCCCAGAAGATGGAGTAGCTGTCCACACACCCCTTCCCCGTATGCATTCCTAGCAGGAACAGGGAGTGTAGCAGACCCAGGTGAGCAGGGCTCCAGCATTCACTGTACAGGTCAGCCTGCTGCAGGCCACCTCCCCCCTCCATTCACCTGCTATGGGTACAGCAAAGGCTAATGGACTAGATTAGGGGAACAGCACAGGGCCTAGATGGGTTCCAGTAGCTTGGGGACCGCCCACCCCACTCCATTTAAAACAGGGGGCATTAGACAGTGCCCACTGCTTACACCACATGCTGCACTGGCCATGCGTGGTGGCAGCTTACCCCTCCCTGAAATGTGTGTGGAGAATCAGAGCACGCTGTAGGATAGCAGAGGGGCTCCAGACAAGTTAGCATCAGTCTCACCCCCCCCACTGAACCCCTTTTGAGGACGGCACCAGGAGAAGGGGAGGCACAGCCGGCCAATCAAGCAAGCTGCGATTTTGTCAAAGCCTGGATTATTTTTAACATAAGCTGCAGAAAATGTAATCGTGTCTTCTCAGCACTGGAGGATAGTTTCCAAGTGCCTGCCCAGCTGGTCAGAGAGTGCTACACCAGTGAGAGAGTGGGGACTTTATGTTTCCCAATAAATACAGCTGGGCCTGTCTCACAGTGGAGTTATGTCCTTGCGCCTGCCTTTCAGAACACACCTGCTACAGGAGTGAGTCCATCCAAGGGCAGCTCTAAATGCGGGATGGAGATGCAGGGGACAGAGCAGTTAGGGAGGGACACAACACACGCCAAACGTTCACTGCACTGGCGCACGCATTAGTCTGGTCTACGCTCTCACAAGAGGCTCATTACAAACAGATGACACTTTGTGCAGACAGCAAGTCATTTTCAAGCCAGAAAGGCTACTTTTTAATTTAAAAATAGATAGGAGAAGGGGTTGCCCAGAATCCCCACACTGTTTGGCCTCACACACGCAATACAGCTTCCTCAAACTTTACAAACTTGTTCCAGGCGACAGCAGCACGGTTCATTGTGCTACAAGAATGCCCCCTGCTGGAGAAACCTTGCTCCAAGGGCGAATACATCACAATGTCTGAAGTGGGGCACGCCTTAGGGATGGGCGGGGGAGAAGGGGAAAAAAGAGTAGAATCAAATTAAAAACCAACGCGGAGATTAGGAACCTCCCATGTGCAGAGCAGGGTGCAGGCTGGGTGGAGTCATAGGACAGATGTTCTGTTCGGTTCTAGTGTGCAGGAAAGGGGAGAAGAAACCGGGTCTTTTGGAAGAGGCCTAACGTGACTCTTCATAATGCCACAAACAAGTAGGAATAAATGTATCCACAGCTTGAACAGTAAGATACAAACAGCCCTCAGGGCTTCATACTAAGCCCTGATCGAGCCCCAGAGACATTAAGCCTCACTAAGAGCGACATCTGCTACACGGAAATAACCAGACTTCAAAGGAGCCTGGGTTGGGAGCGCAGCGCCTGCCATCTCATTTCCTCCTGCAGCCTCTCGCACTGCTAATGGTTTCGTTTCTCCAAACAGACTCTTGCTGCCTGAGCACCATCCCTTTGATCTCCAGCTGTTCAAAAAAGGCAACATGATGGCGTACGTGCAGGTTGTGGGGAAAGGATGTCAGGACGGCCAGCAAACATCCTGGATCCACGAGGGAGATGGAGCCCTGCGAGAGTCTGAGGATAGGGCCTGCAGCCATTCACAAACCGTTCAAAATCCACCACAAGGAGGGTCAGTTTGGCTTTGTCTCAGACACAGGGCATTATCCACCTCAGCCGGCGGCATGGTTAAAAACAAGTATACAGTTAAAAACAAACGAGGCAGCTTTATAACGAGATGCCCTGAGATGAAGGCAGATCAAATTCATCCTTTTAAACGCTCCACTGCCATGGCTCAGCGTGACCTTCAGCGAAGGTTGTTACCGCGGACAACGGAGCCCATGCAGTTATTTGTCTAAGATACGGAGAGAGCCACATCCGTTTGGAAAGAGGCATCAAGGTAGACGAGTCTAGAGCCGCCCCCCCTCCAAGATGTTTCCAACCAAGACACCGTCCTTGAGGGCATGTTCCACATCCCTCTCCTCTATCTTCAGAGAAACCTGGAGGAGAGACAAGGCTCCTTACTACACAGACCTGCCCAGCACCGTGGTAGCCAGTGAGCATGGCCCAGGCTACTCAAACCCTCACCCCATGTTACAGAGTCCATAGAAGCAGCAGCACCGACAGGAACTGCCCCCGTGCAGCTGACCAACAATAGCCCGCTATCCTGCCGCTCACGCACTGGCCCACCTAGCCCACACCACAGCAAAGCACAGGTGCCTTCCGTTCGTAGCCTGCCTCCGAGAACAGCCGGTGTCAGATCCTCCAGGAGTTAAAATATCCCCCCGACAGAGCCGCTGGTCTGGGAGCCCTGCTAGTCCTGGAGCCTGACTGTAAGGTCAGAGCAGCCCTCCCCTGCTATCCACGCCCGCCTCAGGGTTCTCCTCGACCCTGCTGGCTCCCCAGCTAACCCTGCATTTTCCAGTGCTCCCCTCCCCACTTCTACAGCAGCTCTCTTTGGAGCCGGTCCATGGGGAGAGAGCAGCATGGTTTGTGGGGGTACCTTTGTGAGTCTGGCTTCCTTGGCTTTCTTCAGTGCCAGGATGCCCCTGGATTCCAAGAGGGTGGCAAGGGAGAGGCATTCGGACTGGGCTACAGCTGCCATCTGCTGCTGCCGGCAGACTCTGCTGTAGGCTTCATGTAGCTGGGAGGGGAGGGAGGGAGAGAGCGGTCATTACCCACAGCCACTGACTGCAGGTGAGGAAGACACACAGGTGCCAGCAAGCCTCCAGCACCCTCCCTGGGCTGACCATCTCCAGGTGTGTGGCTAGACCCAATTCCCCCTCCAGAGTGCGTCAACATCGCTCTGAGCACCTGCCTGGGGAGAAGACTGGCCCACTTCACATGCCCGGCAAGGCTCACGACTGGACCAGCGAGGTGGAAAAGACTGTCTTTCCCAGGGATTCGCAGCCCCCAACCTACTGCTGTTGGACTAGGGTGGAGCATGAGGCAAAGAGCTGAGCTTCTGCTGCAGGATCATCCAACTGTCTGACTCACCTTCCCCAGCGTCACCTCCTTGGCTTTCAGCTGCCTGGCTAGGAGCAGCAGGGAGCAGACCAGGATCTTCTGCTGCAGGGGGAAGGAGTCACTGGCTCCATCACTTCCCAGGGCCATCCTGTCACCATACACATCTGAGATCACCCGGGATATGTGCAGGAGCCCAACTCTCCTAGGAACTGGGGAGACTGAGGCAGATGTAGTGGGCGATTTAGCTGTAGGCCAGACAATGCTGAGTCAGAGGAGTTGGGGTTTGATCAATATAGAAGCAACACGAGACTAGGGACAGGAAGTAGGTCAAGGCAAAACACACAGTGTTTTGGCTACTAGCTAAAGGCAACCCAGTCAAGTCCGAGTTGTCAGAAGCCATGGGTTTGAGTGGGATGTAACGATCCCTTCCTCCCCCATCGCATTGGGAACCCAAATCCTGCAGCCCTGGACCAGTGCGTGGGAACCAGGAAGTGAAACTGATCCAGCTAGTTTCGCTGTTAGGACAGGGCAGGGCAAAATGCCAGCGGCATAAAATAGTGCAAAGAAAAGCGGATTTTTAAAGCAAACTTCATCTCACTATAAGCACCAGGAGTAGAGGGAGAATCATGTTCTATATGATTACACGAGTCACAAAATTGATGAGGACCCAAGAGTGGGGGATGTTTTAGCCACCCCAAAGAGCAGCACATCCTCCATACAGCAGCCAAAAATCCAAGGGGAAGGGCTGAAGTCCTTTGGAACACAGGCTGAGACACGGCAGTGCCAATACCCCCCTCCCCCGCACACTGTCCCTATGTACAGCCTGCACTTGGAAAGGTTCCACTGCTACTATCCCAAGCTGAACTCCCGCCCACTCTATCCCCCCCTTTTGCGAGCTGCTATTTCACACCTACACTTAAGTGCTTTCATTCTAGTTAAAGCCAGCCCCAGAGAGGAGAGCAGGTGTGACCTTCACATCCAGGGCTTTGCTTCCAGAGAGCTGGAAGGAAAGCTCCTTGCGTGCCAGGCGTTTGTGCAATCTCTTGGGGAGCTCCATTCCAGTAATGCGCAAAACACGCCATTGGCAAGGAAGGCTACAATTAAGGTCGAGGAGACTGACAGAAAAATAAAAGCCGAGAGTGCAGAGCTTCCTGACTCAGGCTGGCGGCAGCTACTTACAGCCAGGCAGTGGTTTGAGGACAGTCTGGCTTCTCACGTCCAACTCCACAATCTCAATGGCTCGCCTAGGACACAGATTTACACAAGTTACTTTAGACTGAGCCTTTGGGGCTTGTCAAAACCTAAAACGCCCCAGACCTGCCAGCAGCACCCTTGCCCCTCTGCACTGAAACAGAGCAGCTTGGAACATGAAGGGTTTGCATGCACTCGGGTCAAGTCCTTATCCCCGAGGCACGCCTCACACCTGGACCCCTGACTGCCCCATTAAAGAATGGTCCCCTAACAACGATCCATTCGTCTCCAAGCAGGGATGCTCGCGGCAGCCTGGGTCATGCCTCTATAGGACCGTTTCACCCTCTCCTTCAGCTGGGATCACTTTTTAGGCACTAACCTCCCCCCGGCTCCCCAGGAGGCTGGACCCAAACTCCCAAGCATTCCCAGGTGGGCAGTATCACAGCCAGTAAGTAATAAGCCCTGCACCCAGGGAGAGGAGCTAAACCAGCATGAATACAGAAGTAGTGGGATGCAAACAGCAGCACACAGCCCATTAACAGGAGCTCGTTTTCATCTCTAAACATGGCCCTAATGAGACAAAATCCTCTATTTGCTGCAGGGTCACTGACTGATGGAGGCTGGGAGATGAGGCGCCCAGGAAATAATTTAATTTTAAGAAGTGGGCCACAAAAGGAAGCAAGAGAACCACTGTGTGCCTGGCAAGACGATGCGGGTGGCCAGCATAGCAGGGGAAGGTTCAGATCTGGGCAGGGGGAGCAACCTGACTTTTACAGCATTCATGAGATGTTTCTAGTGTAAGTTTTTCCTAGTCCCTCCCAGCCCAAATTCTGGGTCCAAACTTGTGGCCAACGTCCCTCCAATATAGCTGTTTTCCTATTGGGACAGCCCCGCTTCTGCCATACTCCCAGCTCAGGATGGGACCTGTCCTTGTGCCAGTGCAGAAGCCCCAGCCACCAGGTTAGTCCAGAATGTACCCTTTGGCACAGGTTTAACGGGCACCCCTTCCTGGAAGAGATATGCCCGAGCAAAGGAAGGGTCCCCAGTGCGGTAGAAAAGTTCTGCCTATAATGAAACTGGAGGAGGAAAACAGCCCCAGAAAGGAAGAACGGGAAGGGGAAAAAAAATTCTGAAGGAAAAACTGGTTCAGCTTCATAAAGAAACCTGCTTGAGAGCTGCTAATGGGGCCTTCTGCAATACAAATGTAATTAACCAATCTCTAGTCACAGCGGGGAGGGCTGGCAGCAGCGTGGTGTCTCACCCTCCATAGGTAATGGACTGCGAACGTCTCAGACATTAACATGGTCAGGAGGCAGCACTCCTGCAGTGATGGAAGCCCTACTTTCAACGCCAGGGAAGCAGCAGCATAATGGAGCCTTAAGTCACGCTCGCTCAAACGACATTGGGTAAGGAGCCTGCCTTTGGAGGCGGCAGGGCAAGGCGGCGGGGTTTACCTGCATACGTCCAGCGCCTTGCGAGCATCTCCCGAAACTGCAGACACTTTCCGGGCACAGAACTGGATGGCAGTGCTGTCCAGGACCTGATCACCAGACACCTGCCGAGAAAACGGAGCACAGGGCAATTATGGAGAGGTCTCCACTGCAGAGGCCTCAGGTGGTCCAATACGGTTCAGACAGAAAATAGCCCATCTGGCTGGATGCATGTGGATTGTCTCACGCACTCCACTGCACCTGGGAAGACAGAGTGCGTAACTCACTCCATCATGGCTAAGATCTCACCTCCATCCCCCAGAGTCTGAGAGGATCCAGGGATGCCACTGAGAATGGAATTCCCAACAGCCTGGACTCTGTTCCCTCCAAGGCAGTGGGGTCATCACAACAGGGCAGGAGCCAGTGCCTGGATTAGGCTTGAGCCTACGCCATTGACTGACCTGCTTGTGGAAAGTCACCAGCTGTCCCTTCTGCCACCAGCTCAGTGGGAAGTGGCAGGGTTAGAGACAGAGCAGAGCAATCTCTCACAGAAGCCAGCATTTCAGAAGAGTGATGTGCTGCGGCTAATAAGCAATATCAGCCATCTACAACTACAAAGTTTCTTCAAGACAGCACCAGAAAGATGCTCGCATGGTTCCAGATCTCCGTGTGGACTTGTTCACAGAGGCCTATAACGGCTCAGGAGCCTAAGCTTCTCCCCCAGAGAAGGGGATGAGCCCATGTGGACTCAGCCCCTAGGTTCTTACCTGTCTCAGCCGTTCCTGCAGGATGGAGGCAATCTGTTCCTTTGTGTAAGGTGGGAAGTTTAGCAGCTGGGGTTTGCACTTGGGCCGGGCCTGTAGTCTGGCCAGGATCCGGTCCGTGAGGTCCAGGGCGTTGGCCACTCCTGCAAAGCACATTGAGGCTATTGAGAATGGCAGCCTGGGCTAACAGGGAGTGGAGAGAGTTTCCAAAGCCCAGGGTCAGAGAATCATGTGCAAAGCTTTACACTGATCATGCATCCTGGGGCTGGGCCAGGGCAGTTTTTAAACGCCCCCATCAGGTGATAGGTTTGCTACAGTAACTAGACGAATTTCTGTTGCCAGAAGCCAGCTCCACAGCCACAGGGCATTTCAACATTAGCACCAGGCCAAAGCACTGCCACAGCACAACTGACACACTTACCGATGAGGACAAGCCTGGAGCCAATGAGCCAGGGCCACTCGAACACTGTGTAGAGCACGTCCTGTCCTTTGCTGTCCAGCTGGTCCATCTCATCCAACACCAGCACGCTATGCACAGGCAGGAAAGAAAGCCCAGCTCAACACTGAGACTTTGCCCTGGGGGCATCGAGACTAACCAGCCCCTGCTGAGGCATGGCAGGGCACTCCCCCCGCAACCCGGGGCACAGCAAAGGCAGGGTGCAACCCTTCCCTGACACAGCCTGTGCTTAGTAACAAAATAAGGGCCTGGTTTTCCCAAGATGCCAAGCACCCTCATCTCACCCTGACTTCCACTGCAGCTGGTGGTGCTCCGCACCTCTGGAAAATCAATCCCTCAGCACCTGGGTGTGGAGAGGCACCGACCAGCTCCCTCTTCTGGCAGTTAACCAGCTGCAATGACTAGGGGAATCTTGGCTGGGAACACAGCTACCACCCAGGCCCAGCCTCTGGCCTTGTAACACTGAGTGGCTCAACACTTCGGTACTCACGTCATGGGCATCCTCTCTGCTGTCAGCTGCTTCTCCAGCTTCCTCACCAAGTCTCTCCCAGCTACCTTGGGCGCCCCCTGCTGGCCTATCTGCTCAGCTATGGCTGGGAACACAGCCTGGGAGCTGCTGAGGGACATGCAGTTCAGGACAATGGTTTTGCTGCCCGGGAGTTCATTCTGCCACAGGGAGAAAAGGGAGAGTTAGCGAGCCACAGTTCAGATCCCATCCCACTCACCCTCCTGCACCAGGGAAAGGCTCAGGCGAGCCAAGCAGATCAGCGCACCAGAACACAGGACAACGCAGCTCAGCTGACCCAGGCTTTGGTAGTCTGTCCAGATCGGAGACCAGCTAGCAGCCACCTCCCTTTCCCAGTGCACCAGTCCCCCAGCATTATCACAGCAAATTCATGCCTCCCACCCTCACTTTCAAGGTGTTGTATTTGTCTCCATCTCTCTCCCCCTTATGTCCCTCAGCCTCAAGCCTGGTCTACACCTAAAACTCAGGCTATGCACACACTAGAACTTCAGTCGGTGTAAGTTATGCTGCTCAGGGATGTGAATAAGCCACCCTCCTGAGCAACGTCAGTCACACTGACCTAAGCGCCGGTGTGGACAGTTATGTCGATGGAAGAACCTCTCCTGCCAACAGAGCTACCACCGCTCACGAGGGCTGGAGTAATTAAGTTGACAGGAGAGCTCTCTCCCGTCAGCTAGAGCGTCTGCACTAGCAGTGCTGCAGCTGTGCTACTTTAAGCCCTGTAGTATAGCCATCGCCTTAGATCAAGCTAGCTACATCACTCGGGGATGAAAAATTCATCCACAAGAGACGTAATTAAGCTGAGCAAAGCTCCCGTGTAGACAGTGCTAGGGCAGGGGAAGAATTTTTCCCTCAACCTAGCTAGCGCTTCTCTGAGACATGGATTGACTAAAGCGATGGAAGAAGCCCTATGCTACAGTGGTGCAGCTGAAGTGTATCTAGTGCAGACTTACTCCTTTCTCCTACTCTGATTCTCATGGCATCTTCCCCTCTTCTTGAGGAAATACCCTCAACTATCTCCTCCTTAAACCCCACTCTGCCCCAAGCACATGCTCCATCTCGTTATTCCCCCTCCACATGCACTGCATGTAACTGCCTGAACCAGACTAAGCACCACAGGACAGGGACCAGGGTAAGCATTTGTAGATTGCTCTGCACGTACGTGGAGCTACAACATGCCCAAACTGCTGTAATCAGAGGTGCTAATGCTGACTGGAGATGGCAGATTAAACCAAACATGAAGCATTAAGGCCCAAGTGTTTGAGCTGTGGTGAGCCAGATGAGCAGCCTTAAGGAGGGGCCTGAGAAGCAAAGTCACTGTTTGCTTCCTTCCCTGTATGCTCCGAACCGCCTGTGTGATTTGCCTCAAGCTTCCCAGGAAAATCCATCCCACGTACGATCACCTAAGAAAGATTTCAGGGGGATCAGATTTTGTTTGTCAAAGGTAGGGGGTACACTGGGCTTATAGCAGGTAGGCATGTTCCTGCTGTAGCTACCGCAGAGATGCTGACATCCATAACAGAGCATTTGAGACAGGTGTCTGAACCTCCAAGCACAGCCATACCTGGAAGTCTTGTAGGATTCTGCTCAGACAGGCAGTTTTTCCAGTGCCAGGAGCACCGGAGATGTAAAGACTGCCAGGTTTCTCCCCACAGACATGCTCTTTCAGGAATCGCCTGATGGCATCAGTCTCCTTCTCCCGGGCAAGAAGCCGGTCAGGGACAGCGGTGTGCAGAACGCTCTTCACCTGCTGATAACAAGTGCCTATGCCAGATAGAGAAACACATCAGAGAAGGTTGCGGAGCTGCCCTGGGGCCTGTTCTCCACCAGACATTGCATCAGCACTTACCTTCCTGCTTGAACAGCTGGATGCACACAGGTTCCTTGTTGAGACGAGAGCGCTCAGAGCTTCTTGGGGTCTCCTGCCGCTTGTGGAGCGGGGATGGCACCAAGTTGTTCCTCTTGCCAGGAGACTCAGTCGTTGGCTGCTCGCTGAAAAACAAGCGTCGCCCCTTGTGAGAGGCAGATGGGAGCTCATTCTCCTTCTTGCTCTGCTTTGTCGGGGAACAGGGCAGTGACTGAGGGATGTTGCACAGGTTGTCATCACCTGCAGGAGAGAAGTGCCAAGTTCAATATTCAATAGGTAGCAGCGGCCAATGGAGAGGTAAATGGCTGGAGGAAGGTCGCATCTGGATGCCTTGACAAGGGACCAACTTACATTGCAGGGTCAGGGCACGCTCTGAAAGCCAGGTTAGGATGTCAACCCCACGAGAAATTTAGAATGGGACCCAGGGGTGGTAACTACAATTAATGGGCCATGGGGAAAATGTAGCCCCAGTATTAGCAAAAGCTCCCTGAGACAGACCTATCCAGCTGTGGGCCAGCCTCCCAAGGGAGCAGTTTCATCTGTTGCTTGGGATCCTTCATACTAGGCTGGGTTAGACAATAAAACAATCCTGCATTGGCCTCGGGGAAGGGGAACTTCCTTTAGTCTACAGAGCCCAGGAGAAGCTTGCTGGCTCTAACACAGGCGTTAACTTTTTCATTGCAATCCTTGGGCAGTGGTTTCCATTTAGGACCACGTATCACTTCTGACCTCAGCAGAGGCTGGCACAGATTAAAAGTGTAACAGCATGTATGCGGTGACTAAAAGCTTTCAATCACCCTGGCTTATTTGTTCAGTGTCTTGTCGTGTTCATCATCAGCTAGTGGGAAAAATCTGCTCCCCTTTAGGAACAGCACTATTCCTGCCTCGTTTTCTTCCTTCCCAATCTTCTCCTCCCCTTCTCTGGTCTCTTTGACCTACAGCAACTCCTAGGTCCCACTAGGGTTGCCAACTTTCTACTTGCACAAAACCGAAAACTCTTGCTCCCCTGCCCATCCCATCCCATCCCCCCCCTCCCTGTCTGCTCATTTTCACCATGCTGATTCAGGGGGTTGGGGTTCAGGAGGGGATGTGGGGCTTGGGATGGGAGCCAGGAGCCCTGAACTCTCATTAGGGTTCTGGCCCTGCAAGAGGTGGGGGGCAGGGTAAGTCCCCTGACAGTACCTCACCTAGGCGTTTGCGGGGGCTCAGTGGCAGGACCTTCTCCCGGGGTGAGATCTGCAGGAGGGTCACCCCGGTGGGGCTGGATGTAGCATCTCTGCAAGCCCCAGGGCGGGCACCGGGCATCCTGGGCTGTTTCCTCCGGGGGAAGTCAATAGCGGCCTGGGTCTGGGACCTGGTACTGGGCATGGCTGCCACACGGATACCTGGGAGGACAAGGGAACCGCTGGCCTCAGACTCATCCCCTCCCCATGAGGGGCACCGGCCCCCTCACAATACAGGGCGGGAAGGGGGGAGGCTCAGCAGCGAGGGGGGAAACCCGCAAACCTCCCGGGCAGCTGTAACCACCCCCCCCCCGCCGGCCGCCCCCCTGCACAGGAGCGGCTGGAACCAGGGGACTCAGCCAAGAACCTACTCCCGGGGAATACTCCCCTCCCCCCCCCAACCAGGCACTCCTTCTCACCTCAGGCCCCCGCCCCTCCTCCAGCCCCCCTGAACCAGGCACTGCGCCCCTCCCCCACTCCTTCTCACCTCAGCCACCCCCCTCCAGCCCCCCCAACCAGCCACTGCACCCCTCCCCCACTCCTTCTCATCTCAGCCCCCCGCCCCTCCTCCAGCCCCCCCAACCAGCCACTGCGCCCCTCCCCCACTCCTTCTCATCTCAGCCCCCCGCCCCTCCTCCAGCCCCCCCAACCAGCCACTGCACCCCTCCCCCACTCCTTCTCATCTCAGCCCCCCGCCCCTCCTCCAGCCCCCCCGAACCCAGCCACTGCGCCCCTCCCCCACTCCTTCTCATCTCAGCCCCCCCCCCGAACCAGGCACTGCACCCCTCCCCCACTCCTTCTCACCTCAGCCCCCCCTCCTCCAGCCCCCCCGAACCAGCCACTGCACCCCTCCCCCACTCCTTCTCATCTCAGCCCCCCGCCCCTCCTCCAGCCCCCCCGAACCCAGCCACTGCGCCCCTCCCCCACTCCTTCTCATCTCAGCACCCCTCCCCCACTCCTTCTCACCTCAGCCCCCCGCCCCTCCTCCAGCCCCCCCGGAACCAGGCACTGCGCCCCTCCCCCACTCCGTCTCACCTCAGCCCCCCCCGGAACCAGGCACTGCGCCCCTCCCCCACTCCGTCTCACCTCAGCCCCCCCCGGAACCAGGCACTGCGCCCCTCCCCCACTCCGTCTCACCTCAGCCCCCCCCGGAACCAGGCACTGCGCCCCTCCCCCACTCCGTCTCACCTCAGCCCCCCCCCGGAACCAGGCACTGCGCCCCTCCCCCACTCCGTCTCACCTCAGCCCCCCCCGGAACCAGGCACTGCGCCCCTCCCCCACTCCGTCTCACCTCAGCCCCCCCCCGGAACCAGGCACTGCGCCCCTCCCCCACTCCGTCTCACCTCAGCCCCCCCCGGAACCAGGCACTGCGCCCCTCCCCCACTCCGTCTCACCTCAGCCCCCCCCGGAACCAGGCACTGCGCCCCTCCCCCACTCCGTCTCACCTCAGCCCCCCCCGGAACCAGGCACTGCGCCCCTCCCCCACTCCGTCTCACCTCAGCCCCCCCCGGAACCAGGCACTGCGCCCCGCTCTAACCCCGGCTCCAGCCGCTCCGCGCCAAACGTTCGCCAGCGTTCTCTCACTCACTTCGCGCCACCGGCCCGAAGTAGCCCCGCCCACGCGCCCCATAGGCTCCTCCGCCCGCCGCCTCCGCCAACCGCGCGGCTCCGCGCCAAGCGAGGCCGCGGCCCGAGCTGCCCGCCAGCCAATCAACGCCCAGGGCGCACACACACCCCCCCCCCCCAGTCCCGGAAACCGAGGCCCCGGCAGAGGACTACGGCTCCCAGCAGCCCATGCGGCAGGGCTGGTGCCACATCGCGCGCTCACGGGGCGTAGTGCCTGCCGGGAGATGGAGTCCCCGTGGAAAGACGCGTGCTGGGACTGACCGTCCGTGCGGGATAGGGAGTGGAGGGGCCCAGATACAGCCCGGCCCAGAGCGGCGCCAGGCAGGAGCAGACTCAGCAACTGCCTAGGACCCAGCAGCTCCTGGGGCCCCTGTTATGTGGAAGGCGGGGGGGGGGGTCCCTGCTTTGCCCCCCCCCCCCCCGCCGCCGCAGGGGAGGCAGCGAGTCCTAGGGTGCAGGGGGGTTGCAAACGCCCGGGGATGGACGCTGGGGCCGAGGGCCAGAGAGGGAGAATACAGGCCCGGGAGCAGCAGGAGCCGGCAGTTCTTGCCCAGGGCTGGGCCGCAGGGAATCCTGCATTGGGGGGACAGGCAGGGCCCGAGCCCCAAGAAGGCTCGTCAGGGCACCTGGGCTGGACGGTTTTTCCCAGGGTGAGATGAATCACAGCTCTGCCAGCCCCCCCCCCCCAGCAGGATTAGTGCCTGCAGCAGAGCTCGGCCCTGGGTGAGCCCCGGCGGGGCAGAGCAGGTTAGGCCTGGCCTGGTAGAAGGGCATATCTGTAACCCCGGGATCAGCTCCCGCAGGTGAGGGAGCAGCAGCTGAAGCTACAAACAGGTCTCAAGCGCTGGAAGATCTGACCCTCCAACTGCCGTGGGAAGGGGACTGCTCTCCTCTTCTTCAGGCACCAGCCCCAGGCCATGCCATTCGCCACACACACAGCCACCTCCTTCAACCACAGGCCAAGGCACGTGGGCCTAGCCCTAACCGAGCGAGAACACATTTGCAGTCACTGCTGAGGAACAGGACAGGGAGGCAGAAGGCTGCTTAAGGAAACTGCAGGGGTGGTGCCAATCCAGTCCTGACTGCTATGGCACGATAGTTACAGTGATCAAGTATCCACAGCCTACCTCAGCAGGCATAACGTCAGCAGAGAAGCCAAGGGCTGAAGCCTCTTCTCTGTGGCTGAGGTAGCTAGGCTGGAAGTTTATACCACTGCTGCCTCGACTATCCCTGGAGGGAGGAGGGCTAGTGCCACTAAAAAAACACCCAACCTCTGGTATTTTTTTTAAGCCTGCTAAAGCCCACCCTTTAAAAAAAATGTAAATCTCTCTCCAAGGCTGCTGGGCAGGGTGGCAACAGCCCTGGGTGTATTATTAAAGAAGCCTGCTAAATGCAAACTGGGACAAGGTGCCTGTAGATAAGGGTTAATATTAACCAAGTATCAGAGGGGTAGCTGTGTCAGTCTGGATCTGCAAGAGCGAGAGAGTCTTAGGGCACCTTATAGACTAACAGATACATTGGAGCATAAGCTTTCGTGGGCAAAGACCCACTTGGTCAGATGCCATGAAAGCTTATGTTCCAATATATCTGCAAACTCAATGCATGAAACAGTTCCTGCCCAGCCAGGATTAACATCTAAATAGATGTAGGGGAAGAGGCACAGAGGGACGTGTCCAGGTCCCAGAGCTGAGACTTGACCCTAGGTCTCCGGGCTCACAGAACAGTACCATACCACTTCTACAGCACAGCTTCTCACCCCTGTGAGAAAAATGGCAGCCAGCTCTAAGCTACTACTGGAGAATCCAACCTGCTGCAGCCGGCCACAAGCAGTGGAGTTACATGGCTCAGAAATTAGCTGATTTTTAAAATCTTACGGCCGTACTGCAAACTGGGCAGGCAATGACGGTGCCAACTGGCTCTGTGCTCATCAGCACTAATCATTCGCAGTCCACAGAACATTTACCTTCATTATGGTGATGCAGCCACGCGAGTCTCTTTACCCTTCATGGAAGCCCCAGTTCTAGGAGAATTTAGAATGACAAGCTGCAGGAGCTGTGACACAGCTGGGTTCAGCGCACGTGCTGGGTCAAAATTCCTCTCCGCAGAGGAATTGGGATTCTTATTCATTCAGCCACTAGGCCAGAGGCTGCCGCCCCGCAGGCCAGGCGTCCTTGGGTAGTGCCCAGCTCTGAGAAGTTTTCAAAGCGGAATGTTCACAAGGGGAGAACTTGACTCTAGCTTCAAGGCCACAGTTGCTTCCGCTCAGCCGTGCCGCCTCTGGGCTCTGCAGAGAAGCTCCCATACAGATGCAGGGAGCTGAGCCTGGCCTGGCTGTGAAAGTGAAGGTCTGGCCAGGCCAAGCAGCCCAGCTGAATCGCTGTCATGTCACAAAAACAGGCAGGGGCAATGTTTGCTAATGAGACCTTCCAGCCAAGCCAGTAGCAAGTTGCAGGTCAGCTGTCTGTTCCATTGGATACAGGGCAGGCTCTTGGCATCCTCGGCCTTGCAGAAAGCTTGATTGCAAACTTCGGGGCTGCTGCAGACTTGGGTTTTGCCCTCGTTCCTTCCCATCTGAGACTCTCACTGCACCTCACAGGCCCACAGCACTGAGCTAGGGAGAAATCCCCCAGTAGAGAAACGGAGGCACGGAGCTCTAAAGCCACCCTTTTTCAAATGGCTATAGACCCCCCTCCATTTTCAGAAGGGCTGAGCTGCTGCATCTCCCCCTGAAATCCATGGGGTTAGGGGCACTCCGTGCCTCCGAGAAAAATCCCATCCAAGGCCTCTCAGTCCAGGCACTCCAAAACAGAGGTCGCATCTGCCTTTCTGACACTAGCTGAGGAGCCGCACAGAACAGGACCCGAGACTTGGCACTTAGCTCGTGAGCTGCAAGGAAACAGCTCAGAGCGCTTCAGGAAAGGCAGGTCTGGGTCACCCCATTTTACAAATGTGGCCTGTGAAAACCCTGGCAGGTGAAATGACCTGCCACAAGTGATTCCTCCATCCAGCTGTTGTTTCCGCTGGGAGGTGAGAGAGAGGGGGATTCACCAACGTGGCCAGCAGCTTCTCGGCCCTCAAGAGCAGCGCCACACGGTAAGAATCTGAAGCATGACAGAGCATTGGGATTATTATTTTAATAGTGAGGTTTAAAGAATTGCGTGTAGGAGAGACAGGAAGAAGCATACAAAATTAGACCAGAACCTGAGCTACAGTACACGTCCCCACAAGGGAGAAGTCAAACCGTTAGATGGCTACAGTCTTGCAGCAAAATCGAACAAAAAAAATAAATCGTACAATAAATTATAAAAATCCAGCTAACATGCGGATTCCACACACAGGTCAGGTCTGGTGCATTTATACAACAGGTTGTCGAATATTTGAGCTCTTCCATGCTGAGGAGCGGCTGTAGGGGGAGAGACTCAAGAAACTGAAACCCTTCCTCCCCGTGGCGCTGCAGTCAAGAGGAAGTGGGGATTTAAAATAGGAGCAGGTGAAAGGAAAAACAAATTGCAGTGGTGGGAATGTGCACGCTGAATTGCTGCAGTCCGCGAAGCACAAGGAGAGGAGTCCGAAATGCTTTGGACACACGTAAGGCACCGTGAGCATGAACGGAGAAAGTTTTTCCTTTTGTTTACATCCATTGACTGGTCTCTCGCTGAAGACCCACCGAGCCTCTCCCTTCTGCAGCCCTTCGGAGCTGCTCCAGGTGCAATGCAAGACTATGAAAAACAGGACTGTTAGGAACTTTGTTCCCAGCCGATCCCTATTATCTCAAAGAGGGCACAGCACAGCCTTGCTAGCTGGAGCATCCAAACTGATCGCTCGCCTCTTGGGGGGTGGACACCCCTCCTCGTTGGTGCAATGTCTATTGCTACAAAAAGCCCAGGCTCAAGGGCCCCATTTCAAGCAGTCAGGAAAAAAAATCAAGCAAACCCCACGTTACATTAAGCAAAGCTTCAGTCTAGTTCGTTCTTCTCACTAGTCCTATGGTGTGACGTTGGTCAGGCTAGTTGAGGAAGCATTACATTGGAATACAGTGGTATCTTCCTGTTCTTCCTTCCGCCCCTCTTCCCCACCTGAGCAATTCTATGGCCCCTTTAAGGGCTCCCAGTGATCTACCATTAGCAGCATCCTTTGATGAGTCACAGACCAGTTTGGCAGGACCATCTTGGATACTCCCCGCATTGCTACAAAGCCGGTTCCGCCCACGTTTCCCCACTGACCGGGGAATGGCCAAGGCGTACAGACAGCACAGCAGTGTGATGAAGGAAACGCTAACAGGTCTCTGACGAGCAATGGAAGTACCACAAAACACATACAAGACAACATTCAAAACACCTAACAGCAAAGTGCTTTGGCCCAAAAGTTGCGATTTGAACAGATGTGCATCTTTATTATTTTTATTTAAATGCAATTTCAAGCTTATTGGTCTTTATTTTTTCCTTTTAAAAGAACCCCCCTCCGCTTCCAAAACAAGACTTACAGGAAGCGAACATGACAGGGAAAGACTTTTTTTTTCCTTTTTTTAAATTTATTTAAACAAAAATGCACAGTGCATTAACTTCTCTTCCAACCAGCTAAGCTGGGCAGATTTTTGTTTTTCTGGAGGAAAAACAAAAACAAAAAACAAACCCAAAATTTCCTGTAACTGGGCAGTGGTCCTCAACGTGAGTGCTGCCTAGTTCTAACGTAAAAAGGAGACATTTCCATCATCATAGAAAAAGAGCAGTTTAAAGGTGAGGATTTTAGTATACTTGCAACAAGCCCACCTTAATCCTATATTACAAGCTTTTTACAACATACAAAATAGATCAGTAACTATGATTAATGTAACCCCTCCCGGTTAGAGAGTAAATATACAGAATAATCATCAGTCTGGTACCAACAGGAGGACAGAAGTAGTGTATAAGGCAAAACAACAGCTAGGTACTGGATTATTATTAGAAACCCTTCCGTGGAATATGAACAGTCATTAGCTAGTTTGGCCAAATGAGGCAATCCCTCCATGAGAAACAGCATGAAAACACTCTCTCTAACCATGCGACCCGCAGTTGGAACACGAGGACCCTGATCTCCCCCCACCCCACACAGATTAAAACCTATTTAGCAGGGTTTCCATATTTTTTGCTTATTAACATTACACTGATTATCGTCTTCCTGTTAAAATGATAAATTTGGTCATTTAGCATTAAAATCAGAGCACCCAGCAGGGCATGATGGGCCGTGCCACCCATCGGGAGGGGAGGCAGTGTTTTGCAGGAACCCATCGTGTGATTAAGCTGACCGCTCCCAATCTGGCAAGCTCCCGCACTACGGGCTGCTCGCTACCATCCGTCTCCTAACCAAGGGGCGAGCTGGAGATGCTTGCAGCTGCTGTTACCAGGTTAAAAAGCCAGGAATGATTAGTCTTGTCAAATTCTCTGCCGTGGGGAGGGCGGGGAAATCTAGCAGTGCCCTATTTGTTACAACAATGCACTCTGAGGAAGGGCCATGCAGCCATGGACAGCATGCCCAGACAACATGGCCCACAAACAGCCTGCATGTTACAGCCACAGGTCAGTCCCTACTGGAATGGCTGGGATAGCGTGCCCTGTGCTAGTATTTGCGTCACCCAGTGGGCCCCGTGTTCCTTTGGGACAGTATGGTCCCCTTCGCTGTATCCATGAGGGGAAACGGCAGTTGCTGAGTCTGGGTAAATAACCACGTTAGTTGAAACTCTTCCTGCACCCTGTTGCTTTAGCTGAACTGATGAGTATATAGTGTTCACAGCCAATAGTGTTCTAGACATTTCACTTTTTAAAAACCCACCCCTTTTCCTACACTCCCATCTCCCAATCTCACCCCCCACCCCACCCGGCCCTAGCACAGAGCACCGGGGGATACTGGCCACACCACGCTGGCTTGCTTGGCTTGGAGTTCGCCCTTCGTTATATTAACTTTGTGGACCAGAAGAGTCTGTTTGCACAGATCTGCAGAGTGGCGCAGGAAGTCTCTTTCCGGTGCGGCCCACAGATCTGCAGCTATAAAGTGGAGGAAGGGACTCACCCAGGTAAGTCCAGGTATGAAATGCATAGATGGAGGTGAGAGGGGATTCATTCGGGTTTGTTTGTTCCTTGCACCATTGGAAAAACAAAACAAGACACTGGGAGCTTCTCATGCAGGTTCCTAGGGGCAGGGGGGAAAGTCCGTTCAAGGAAAGGAGAGAAGGTCCGGCTCCTCGCCAAGGAACAACCAGGCAATGCAGCTGGACTTCACCTGGGGATGGGAGGCAGCGGTGGGGCCCCCCGGGTTGCTGCAAGGCAAGGAAGCTGGGTTAGTTAGACTGCAGCGGGACGCCCAGGAGTTTTCTGGCCAAGTCACTCAGTTCGAAGGTCTCCTCACCAGCTGCCGTTTCAAGTATTGCTCCCTGGACGCCAGCCTGGCTAACGCCTGCCACGACTGTGCGCTCATGGGCCACTTCCCCCAGGCGCCCGGGGAATTCCCGGAGCCTGGGATCCGTGTCCATGACCACAGATCCAGCCGGCACTGGTGCACAGACTCGTTATCATCCCAGCTCCCAGCACTGCCCCCGGGGGCTCCAGCTTCCACTGGGGCTTGTGCAGGCCCCACCACTGAGGAGATGCAAAGAGCCGCCTGCCCCCGAACGAGCCATGGAGGAGCCCAGCGTGACGCCCGGGGTTTTGCAGGGGTGGGTGGAATCAGGACTGCATCTCTAGCCAGTGCCTGTCCAGCAGCAGGCTCCCAGGGAGCTCAGGTAGGGAGGAAGCCCTGGAAGCTCTGCACAGATGGAGGCAGGTCTCTGGGGGGCACTATTAGAAGGGAGTTTAATCAAGACACCTTTGGGGTTAGACCCCAGGCATGAACAGTCCAGGGCAGAGACCTGTCGCACGAGCTTGGAGAAGCCTAGAAAGGGAAGACAAGGGGCGGATAGAAAGGCAAAAGCCCACGGCTCGCTGCGCAGACGGCCGGTGGGAAGCAATGCTCAGCGGTCGCTTTAGCCCCCCCACTCAAGCGATACGTGCCACCCAGGTGGCTTAGTGGAGCAGGCGCTGGGGAGTCCTCCACCGACCAGGCACAGATATTTTAGCAGCAAGACGCGCTGGCGAGGTCCGTCACCTACCTCGGTTCGTTTTGCTGGGGTAAGTTCTCTGGAAGTGTTTATACTCCTCTGGAGCTGGAAAGTCTTCGACCGGATGAAAGGAATATTTGGACTCAAAGTCATCTGGGAAGAAGGGAAAAGGGTGAACTAACTAAGGCAGCTTAAGAGAGGAACTGGAAAAGGTCAACTTGCCCCTGAGTTCTCAGCGCTCTGGATCGGAGCCAGTGATGCAGAAGCGCTCTGCTGCTGGGGGGAGCACGCTAGCTGCAAAGCCGCTCTGCAAGCATTAGGGGGCGCTGCACGAGTGGAAATTAGGCCTCAGCCTCGTCAGTGGGGCCCCGGGAACACACTCCCTCCCCACCCTCTGTTCCCAGTGGGCCTGGGTCCGATTCAGACAGAAGCCAAACGGTTCATGAGGCTCAAGTTCCAGTCGATGGTGGTTAGATTTTCTGAGTGGGGCCCATGACCTCAAGCCAGGGGGGGGAATCCAGACCCTGATCCCTCCAGCCGTGATGAAATCCGATACCAGAGCGACGCACAGGGAGTTTGCCCAGCCCCAGAAGGGCAGTGCCAGGCACTGCCCAAGGCCAGCAGGTTTTCGTTCAATAGTTAAGCCTAGTGCTCTGCAGAAGTGGGGATTCCCACCCCTCTAGCCAGCAGACACCACGGCCAGGGAACACAGGGCTTCCTGTCACCCTAAAGCCTTCATAAGACCCTGAAATTCATCCACTGTATCCTCCCTTGTCTCCAAAGGAGCTAGAATTCTACCACGACATGGTATCATAAGCCAGGCTGCTAGGGGCTAGAGAGACATGAGGCAATGAATGCCCGGGGGGGGGGGGGGGGGGGGGGGGGGAGGAGACGGACGACACACAGAATTCCCCTCTGAACTGAGGGAGGGGGACAGAAATAGCAGGGTTCCACCCCGAAAGGGGGGGGGGCAGGGTCAGCCCTGCAATAACACCCTTCGGAAGACAGCACCTGGCTGTTACGGGAAGGGAGCAAGGGAGAGAGGCACTGTGCTGGAGACAGACCCAGGAACACTCGAGCTGCTGGAGAGTTGTATGCCCACCCACCGAGATTCCTGAACTGCTGCAGCGTCAGCAGGGAGTGGCTCGCACCTTGTTTATGTAGGACCTACAAGAACAGCGGTTTTCCATGCGTCTCCCCAGCTCCCCAACGCAGCATCTGCAGAGGGCCAGTTGGAACCTGGACGGCATTGCTCAAGCAGGCCGCGGCAGATTCTTATCTGGGGTCTAACATCATCTACTCACCCAAGAAAGATCTCACGGTGGCGATGGAATCTCTGTGCCCATTTCGCACTGGCGGAGGTGGAGGGGGCGGCCCAGCCGGTGTCCTGGTAGGTGGGGGTGGAGGTTTCCCTCGACTCGGAGGCTCCGATGACCCATGCATTCTGTAGGGGGGCGGGGGCGGGGGAGCATCACGACCACCATTCCGCATCAGCGGGGGCGGGGGTGGAGGAGCTGCAATAGAAACCCGGAGCGGCACAGATAAGGACGTAGGAACGGTCAGACCGATGGCCCAGCAGCGGGTCTCTGACTGCGGCCCACACCAGGTGCCCCAGAAGGAATGAACAGAACACAGCCATCGAGTGATCCAGCCCGTCGCCCACTTCCAGCAAACGCAGGCTAGGGGCACACGCTCCTCACTGGGCCAAGGAGACACTCTTGGATCATCTTGTCCATCCGCACAGCCTGGGCAGTACTGTGCCTCCCACCGCGCTCTCTGGCAAGTCATCCCCCAGCAATGGGGCACTGAGGGTTATTCCACCGCTCGGAGGGGACTGCCCAGCTCTCCAGAGGGGGGCACAGAACGCCAGGCCTCCTCCAGCCGGCTGGGGAGCCCACGTAAGAATCCCAGCATGCAGCTCACCTGTCAGGCTCTGGACATTTTTAAAGTCAGTCTTTTCAGAGGCCCACCCCAGCCCCTCACGCCAGCTGAGACGCCAAGCTCAGGGTCAGGGCTCGGTAAGGATCTACTGGAGCCTTTCTGCTGTTTAGTGCCCCAACGAGACATTTTCAGCTCATGTTCCTAGTTAGGTTAATTACACCGAATAATGCACCAGCTCCGGAGCGGAGGGATTCTAGCAGGGCCAGAAGGGGCCGGCGCTGGCAACTAACCAAGGTAGAACCGCAGCCTTGTGGCGCAGCCCGGGACTGTGCATTCGAAGAGCACGATAGTGCCGTGCTTTCCCGACGCCAGGGGCTGCACGGAGGCGGACGCTCGCACGGCTGTGGAGCCAAGTGCGAGGGGGAAGTCGAGGGCACCCGAGAGAAAACGAAAAGAGCCTGAAGAGAAGATGTTGCCTTAAGTCGTGCTCTGAAAGCTGACGTCAGACCCTGAAGCTCTGACTTTCTCCCAGGCAGCTCCTGCAAACGAGGGCTCTAAAGCAAGGGCCAAGTTCCAGGAGGAGGACGAACCCCCTCAGGGATCAGACACATATCGGTGAGCCTGACAAACCAACGCCCCTCACCCGCAGCAGCCACTGGGGGTTCCACCCCCACCGTCTCTCCTCACACCCTGGGAGCCAGGCGGCTACACCGCTGCAAACCCTCAGGAGCCAGCAGCAGTGTCCCGCGTGGCTGCCTGATGACCACACTAGCTGCTGGAGGGGCTCTTACCTGCTCCCCTGCTCGGAGGGTCTCGGGCCGGCGGAGGGGGTCGATTGCTCTGGAGCGACGGGGAGGCCGAAGAGGGTGGAGGAGGGGCCATGCCCCTCACGGGGCCCGGGGTCTTCCTATGCAAAGAGTTGTGTCTCTGGGGCAGCTCCGGGGCCAGCTCGTTGGTGGGGCTGGAAGGGCCGTTGTGAACGCCAGGGGGTTGCCGATAGGGGGGCGGAGGGGGAGCTAGAGACTGGTTCTGAGAACTTGGCCCCGTTCGGACATTCACTGGGGAAGGGGGGGGCTTGATGGGGGGCGGTGCTGGGGGGCCATCCCGGCCCACGGTGAGCCGCTGTCCTGGAGTTGGCGGTAACGGCTTCTCCCGGTTGTAGGAAGGCGCTTTGCTGCCATGCATCGGAGGAGGTGCGGGGGGCGCGTTGGCTCGGCGGCCTGGAGGCGGGGGCGGAGGGGCAGACGAGCTGTGTTTCATGCCAGTACTGCTGGTGCTGCTGGGCCGGGAGAGGTCAGGCAAGGAGGGTCTCTGCATCCGGGGAAGCTCGGGAGGGGAAGCCCGGTTGTTGTCGGAGTCATCGTGAGGTCGGCTGTTGGTCACGGGCACCGGGGGCCTCGGGGCTGCTGATCTGGAGCCAGGAACCTGCAGCGATTGCTTGCCGGAGGAGCTGTCTGCGGCGGATAGAAAGCCGGGTTACTTGCAATGGAGGGAAAGGACCCAGCCCGGCCTGGGGCTGGAGCTGAAGGAGATCGATAGGCTCAGCTTGGTGTGAAGCGACACACTGGAGCCAGCACACAGCGCGCCAGGACGGGGGAACGGCAAGCGTAGGGATCTCCGGAGGGAGATCTCTCGCCGTTTCTGAAGGCCAAGGTTATGCACAGAGGAAAGGCAAAGTAACATTCTTCTGCTAACACTTTGTGCACCTAGGGCCATTCTCAAAGCACGAGACAAGACAAGCCTCATCCCACCCCGGGAAATAAACTATCCTTAATGAGACACATGGGGAAACTGAGGCACAGAGGGACACACTGGCTTGCCCAAAGTCCCAGACAGGATGGCTGTAAGAACTGGGATTGTCGCCTGGCTCTTAGGCCTGTGTTCAGACCATTCCTGCGTCTGGACAGGCCTGGTAACCCTGGCTTCATGCAGTGAGAACCCTCAGCCCTTCTGAGACCAGATCAGGCGCCAGAGGCTAGCGAGGGCAGGGGGCGGAGAGAGGGAATCGTATCCTGCATCTTCAAACCAAGCCTCCATCTTGTCCCATTTCAATTGAACTGCGCAAGTGAAGGCAGCTGCTGCGATGGGTGTGACAGAGCCTCACGCCAACACACTGGGCGGCCAGGCCACAGAGGGACTGGTGCATTGCAGTCCTGTGATGCGCCCCGCACCCCCCCGCTGGCGGCTCGGCTAGTGATTTACTGGGTACCTGAGTTGTCCTTCGCTCCTACGGGTCTGAGCTTAGGGACGCCCCCTTGGAAGAGGCCTCCTTTGGGCTGGAGCGCTGCTGAGGCGGCGACGGGGCCGCCACCACCTCCTCCCTTGGGCCCTGAAACGAGAAGGGTCCAAACTCAGCCCCCAACGCAGCCTCCCTCCCAAGGGTCCCCTCTTCTGCTTGCGCCTTCCTTTCGAAGCCTCCCAGCTCCAGGTGCAGCATGCCGCAGGGATTCCGCAGCGCCAGGCGTGTATGCGGGGCATTAGCAGCTCAGTGCACCCCCACTCGCTGCTCTCCCCGAGCTCCGCGACCACTAACTGAACAGTGCCTCTCACGTCTGCACCTGGCGCCCCAACATTCCCCCAGGCCTCGAGCGAGTGCGTGTTCAGAGCGAGGACTGCAGGCCTAGGAGGATGGGGCAGCAAAAGCTTCGGAGGGAAGGTGTGGGGAGAAACCAACTCGGCCAGCACGGAGCAGCCACGGGGCTGCTGCAGTTTCACAACGAAAGCCCTTCCCAGCCACAGCGGCAATTCAGAGGAGCGCCTACGGGAGGGGCTGGAATTGCAGCTGGAGGTGGACAGGAGGCTTCGGGGCTAAGTGGTTTGGACGCAAACGCCCAGGATACTCACTCTCCAGGACTGGAGCGCTCCGGTCATTGACCTGCGTCACCTTTTTCAGTCTGGGCCCTTTGCAGATATCTTGGAGCAGGGCTCCTCTACCTCGCTGCTCATCTCGGCTCAGCTTCGGGAGCTCGCTGTTTTCCTGGACACAAGAGGGACATTACGGAGAGAAAGCAGGTCAGTGCCAGGCACGTTTCCAGCCCTGCTGGGACAGACAGGCTCACTGGAAGTCTGATTCCAACCCTGACTGCAGCCCCCGGCACCACTGCACCCATCCTTTCCCGCCAGGAGGCAGCTTCCAGACGGAGCATCGCGCCAGACCCAAACCAAGGCACACGCAGAGCTCCAGGGCCGGTTCCTCCTACGCCCGCCCTACAGTCCTCGCCCCCTTACCCCAGACATAAGAGTGTCCTCATCTCCGCCGGGGCAAAGGGGCATAAGAACCACATCTGAGATGCTTCGCTCTCCCTCTGGGACCACTTGGGAGGGAAGCACACACATCACAGGATCTCAGCCCCCTGCCAGCGCGCCCCCCGCTGCCCAGCTCGAGTTGGCTTTGGTGGAGGCAGCACCTCTCCCAACTGACAGGTGATGGCAACAGCGACTTCACTTCCCCCTGTTCCCTCGTCTCATCCCCTGCTTCTGACCAGCTCCACTTCCCCGGCTGCCCCAAAATGCTCCTCGCTCTCGCTGCTGAGCAGGGCCCTGCCTCACGCCAGGAGTTCTGCTAGCGACACGTCCGTAGGGCCGGTCACACCGCGCAGCTGAGCCCTGAGGAGACATTGCAGCGGGTAGTAATCACACACAGGGCACAATCCCACGGCATCGCCTAATCAGTAAACACGTCTCCAGCACTTAACATCGTCCGTGTCACATGGGCATTCACTGATCCCCACCACACAGCCAGGGAAACTGAGGGCAGGAGTCAGGTGACTTATCCACAGTTACACACAGCCTCTGGAGTCCAGTTCAAGCTGCCGCCAACAGCTCCAGCAATGCACCAGGGTAGATGGCGTATCCAGCAAGAGAAAAGGCAGCTGTGAAGAAAGCACCCCATGTACATGAGCCACCCTAGGAGAAGGGAAGTAAGTGGTAGGGCAGAGTAGCCACTAACCCCAGAGAGAGGGGGCGAGCAGGGCCGTACCTGATTAAAGGTTGGCAGCGGCGGGGGGCCAGGAGGCGGTGGAGGGGGAGGCGGTATTGGCATCCTTTCCCACTCCTGGCTGGCTCAGTCTGCTTAGTGTCCGCGGAGCGTTTGGTCCCTCATATACCTGTAATTCAGACAGAACCAGTCAGGCCGTTTCAACAACACAACCGTGCGAGTGCCAGGGCAAGGAACGGCAACGGGCACCAGTGGGCCACACTGTCCAGAACAGCCCACTGCACCAGCCCCGCCTTGCTGAGAGTCCACAACGCCGCGGCATCCTGGGAGCGAACCGCAGGTGGACGCTGAGCACAGAGCTTTAGGATACACACCACACGGACGTCCGCCAGCAGCCCCAGTGCCGCAGAGACTTCTCCCACGGCTTGGCTTCAGGAGAGCAATACCTGGGAGCTTCGAGCGCTGCCCCCTGGCCAGCTTAAGGTGCGAGATCAGTGGCAAGATTCCTTGAGAGGCAACTAGTTCAATCACATCTGGAAGAGCAGCCCAGTGGCAGCTACTATCTGCAGACCCTGTATCTGGACCCGCTTTTAGGTCCCTAGTGGGGAAGGCTCAGCACTTGCCCATGAAGCATGTGACTGGCGAGAGCCGCAAAGCATCCAGAATTCAATTCATTTTTAACCCAATCATCTCACTTGAGAAAGGAACAAACCAGCTACCTTGATCCTACACGCCATCAATCTACACCACTTCCTCCACAGTAGGAGCCTGCTTACGCCAGGATTTAACAGGCCCATGACATCTATAGAGCATCAGTATAAATCAAAAGCTAACGCTGCAGAATTCCCAGCCGGGAGCCATAAGCCATAAATGTATCTACATCTTTTATCATGTAAATCATCATCAAGATCCATTTGAGATGGAAGAGACCTGGAGTCAGCACCCCTGGGTCACAGCAGGGTAGAATCTCTTCTTCCTGAGAAGGAGGCATTAACGGCTCAGATCCCACACAGGCGCCAATGCAAAGGGCCAGCTGAGCACCTGAAAATCTGGCCCAGTGTCTAGGTTATTTCTAACAGTGACTCCAAAGCGCCCGATGGGAGCGTATTTCACTGTCTGAACTGTTCATATAGAAATCTCCTAATAATGTATCTGAGTTCTAGCTTACCTAACACAACGACAACCAGCTGCTGTGAGGCCTTTGTATAACCTGGGTATTTAACAGCCTGCACAAACCATCCACTGTCACAAATGAAACATCTCTGTGGAGGAAGTAGATAAAGGCACAAGATGGTGAATCACCAGGTGACTGCAAGACACCGATACCTGTCAGAGCCATTAGTCTGACAACATGAAATTACAAAATTAAAACTCTCAAACAGCAGCGGCTAATGGGATTGGAATGTGACGAATGCCAGGACTCATTTGTCAAAGCAGGAGTTACATGTGCTCCAGGCAAAAATCGAGAGAGGATGAAAACTTTACACAGCAGAACCAATGGAGAAAGACACTAGAGAACTCCGAGGCAGAGACCATCCAATATTAAAAGCACATGTTGTGGTAACACCTGATAATTCAATATTTTGCATTTACGTTGTAAAGCATGTAGATGGGGAGGGATAGCTCAGTGGTTTGAGCATTGGCCTGCTAAACCCAGGGTTGTGAGCTCAATCCTTGAGGGGGCCATTTAGGGATCTGGGGCAAAAATCTGTCAGGGGACAGTACTTGGTCCTGCTAGTGAAGGCAGGGGACTGGACTCGATGACCTTCCAAGGTCCTTCCAGTTCTATGAGATAGGCATATCTCCATGTTTAGATTTCAGATCCCTTGCCCAGATCCCAGCATAAGCAAACCAAGGAGTTTAACAGGCAGTTACATGACACAGCAAGATGGTGCCAGTCCACACACTTTATAATGCTGAAAATAAACCCTGGTCAACCTTTGAGAGGTGGGAAGCGAGCAAAAGATACTGCAATGAGGGCTTGTAATAAGACTTCATTATTCCTACAAGATAAACTATAGAACAATTTACTAGTGAGGCAAACCGTGTCATCTAAATACATCATGTACATTTTGTGATGTTATCAAAGCAGCTTTTTTTTTTAAACTGTGTTCATTTCCTTTCAAGATAATTCACAGAATCCCGTCATTCCCACAGTGCCCCTTCCCCCCAAAACGATCAGAGCAAATTAGGGAGGTTCTAGGCTCACCATTTACATGTATTGCCTAGTTTAAAGGGACACCAGCAGACTGAAAGAGTCAATTTCAAAAACCAGAGTTCAAAATAATGTAAAGGACTTTCCCTGCCCTAGAGCCCACATGCCAATATTTGTGGTTTTACAACCACTTCTCTAAAAATGTCCCTCTCTTGCTGCTGTGTGAAAGATCCACACAGGCAGCGGGAAAGTGAAACTGGCCCTACACAAACTGCTGTTAAATACATAAATAAACCAAAGAAAACAGAGAGGAAAAATATTTGTCTCGAAGTCTTTCCTTTACAGTGATACTATGTGGCACTTGAAACATTACTATGAAAAAAATTCAGATAGAAGTGTCTCCATAAATAACGAGGCTCCTTGTTTGAACATGGCACATCAAGTGAGCGCCGCAATCCAGCTACCCAAGCGCCCTTTCAGACAACAGCTCTTCATTTTGACACCGCTGTGGAATAAAATCTAGACCTCATCTAGAGCGATTACTCTTCTCAGCACTTTCCAGACACTAACCCCAGACCTGAAGAAGAGCTCTGCGTAAGCTCAAAGCTTGTCTCTTTCACCAACAGAAGTTAGTCCAATAAGACGCTACCTCACCCATCTTGTCATCGCAACAATCGAGGAGGCAAGTGAATTGGAGTAAGACATCAAATCCACTCAGATGGGAACTCGAACACAAGCACAGATCTGAAAGAGAACAAATTTCTCGGTAAGAGAAATAAGGTCACGTACTTGGCTTGGCTTTGTCTGTGCTGCCTTCACAGCCGTCGGTGTGTCTGAATAAGAGCTCGCTCCCACAGCAGCATCACCTGTGCTCCCACTCCTTCCTGCGATGAACTCATGCTTTCGTGTTGACATTCGCACGGCCTGTTGCCACAGAAGCGATGGTGATGTCACAAGGCCAATACTGTGATTTCATAGCTCGGAGGAGAAGACGAAAATAGCTTGGGGTAATTAGCTAACAGTAACAGCTGGGAAATGCGTGCCAGGTAAAGTTTTATGATTCAGTTGGAGGTATTTGAAAGCCATGCCTAGCACCCAACTTCCTTTTTAAAAATATCAAAGCCATGAAGAACTGCTCCCCATACTCTCGACGCGTGGCCTGTAGGAACATTCAGATGATTAGAGAGGAGTTCTCAGCAATGTAACGGATCTCCGCTGAGCGGAAATCAAAGTTCAGCAGCTTGCTACGACCATGATCAAGCCTGATGGAATCCCCATCGCAGTCCACGCAAAGGAAGGTGCTGCTGTCTAGTCCTCTACTTACACAACAGCACTTCCCGTAGATCTTGAATGTTGCATACGCCAATCCTGCCCAACCGTGCGAGTATGAGCTGTGCTCAGATGCTACGGAAGCAGCACGCGGACACGATGGCGATAGGCACCCTAGACAAAGAGCTGCTACCACCACTCCACAAAAACAGAGGACAGGATTTGGTTAAGGTCACAAAGCAAGTCACTGGCAAAGTCCAGGATAGAATCAGGGCACTCCTGCTTCCACATCCTACTTCAGACCCCTGGGACCTCACTGTGCCTCCGGGATCATTACTCAACCTTCACCAGTGTGACGTGCAATCGTTCAGTGGAACAGAGGGGAAAATCCCGCAGAATTAACCTGAGTGACTGTGGGGTAGGTGGGGGAAAGATTCACACACAGTTCTTATGGGTGCACTTTAATCCCTGAATGCTTTACACTGCATTTGCCAGAGCTGAAGTCCCAGTCTATTGAAACAGGCATTCAAATAAAGGTTCTGTCCTAGAAGAAAAAAAGCAGAAAGAGTCTAAGCTAAAGCAGCTCGGAGAGAAACGGGAGCTAGATTTCTAATGAACAGGTCACTTCATTTCAAAGTGTGGCCTAATGCACTACTTGGCAAGGTGGGGCAGGCGATATCTTTTATTGGACCAGCTTCTGTTGGTAGAAGAGAAGCTTTCGAGCTACAGAGCGCTCTTCCTCAGGTCTGGGAAAGGGCTCTCTAATATCCTGCGACCAAACAACACTGCAAACACCTCAGCAAAGGTCAGTTTTAAAGTTAGGAGCCACTGAATTCAATTGAGCTAAAAAAACAGCCCCTATTGGAGCATGTTACTTTATACCACGAGAAACAAAGAAAAAACTCAGAGAAGGAATGCTGAAGTAATGTAGATCTTGGAATCTTAAAAAAAAGCATACATCTTTTGTTACGTTCATGAAGACAGTCAACACAGCTGATAAAAAACAGAGTTTCTCCCAGCAATGCTTACAGACCCATAACATTAAGTCTATGCCCTATGGAAAATGCGCCCTTTTGACACAATGCAGTTTAGACAACTGATTCAAAGCATTTCTTTTGCTTTGTCCTTTATTAACCAGGATTTTTACCTGGAAACTGACCTTAACATTTAAGGGTTTTATACGCTCCGGAGGTTTAGCCTCTGGTTTGTGGTGGAAGCAATCTGAAAGACCCAAAGCAGGGCAGCACGCAAAAGGCACCGAACAGACTAAAGCTCAGAACACAGCCAGGCTCTTTGGGTAAACCAGAGAAAAAGGCACATTTGCCATTTAGTTTGTCTTTTATACATAAAAATAAAGGAAGCGTCTTCTTCCCAGTTTCTTCAGTTGCCACCAACAAAACCTAGAGCTCAGACGGAGGCAAGTGTTTTTTGGATGGCAAGGCAACCAGGCCTCCTTTGACAGAGATCCTTTATAGTAGCCATTCAGAACTCCGCTTGTCCCCCACCCACGGGAAAGCTTATACACTAGTTCATCTGCCCAATAAACCCAAATCAGAAGTGGTCTATTTGCAAGCACTTCTATAGCACATAAGAACAAGTCCTTTCCCCCACCCTTTTAAAGAATAATTAAACTAAACTTCACGCTCAAAAGCCCATTGGGTTGTAGTGACCAACTGTGCTTAGCCTTGGAAAAGCTACACAGATCAAACCCACGCGGGAAGTGGTCCATTTTCTAGACATTTGTGAACTCCAGATGTGCTATAAAGGGAAATAACTTATTCTCTACAGAATTCAGTACTGATCCTTTATGATCCACTCAGGACTTTTTGCTGAAGATGCAGCAGGTCATGAGCACGTTTCCTCACCTTTCAAAGGGATTTGGGTACCGTGCCAGATTGATAGGTTATAGTTACAATGCTTCTACAGCTAGTTTGCATTTGCAAACCAAGATGAAGCAAACATTTCATCCTCATGGAGGGCAGTGGCTTTGAACTGCAGAGCAGAGTGGAATTTCCAATCCTTATGATGGCGGACTGATTGCTGGATGTAGCTACAGTAGCTTTTAGACTATTCGCAAGATTAGAGCCCTTCCATATTTTCCTTCTTCCGCCCCCCGAAAGTATTCCAGATCCTGGACTCAATATCCCAGACCCAACCCTGAAGTGCGACATTCCTGAGTCTGTTCCTGAAGAGCACCGAGGTTGCTACATAACTAATTTACTCTGCAAAACATCTCAGAATGGAGAGTCAGTCAGGCTTTTAAAAATGGATCATCAATGTTTTAATGTTTTAAGAGAGCAAGCTGCCATCTCAATTCAGAGCTTCTCAGACACACGGCCCATCTCTGAGTGCAGACATACCTGCTTCAGTTTGCTGGACTCAGACACTCCTCATGAATTATTAACAACCCACGGGCACTGACAGTGCATTTTTAACAAACTTTGAACAAATAAATTTCTGATGCCTCAGGGCTAAATTCCAGGGTCCTCAATGGAGCAAGGCCCCGCTTTGCACCTCAGTGGGAGCTTTGCTCCATTGGGGGGCTGCCAAGTTGGGCCGTGCGTTAACAGCTTTCCAGAAATCTTAACTTTCTTCATTTGGCAAAGGAAAAATGTCAGCAGGATCAAGGAATCCTGTCATCAAATCAAACTGAAGCAAAGGAAACAGTGATGTGGCAGGCAGGAAACACCGCTCTAAAAGCTTAGGGGTTTCCCTCCCCCCCACCACCACCGCAGAACAACCCGTGAGGTGCAGAGAGGGATGGGGATGCATGTGACGGACGCTAACAAGAGGACTTTTCTTATCTATGTTTTATTTTAAAAAATCCTCTACTGATCGTTTCGCTGACAACAGGAAATAAGAGGCAGAATCAAGGGCTTTCTCAGGCTTTAGAATGTGACCCCAAAAAGGCATTTGGGGAGGGGAAAGGGGGATGCATTCGACTGCACCACCCACGCCTCCACCAAACAATATGCTGCAACAGGAAAAAGGACCCCAGGGCCTTATGTCTGATTGAAGTTTGTAGCTTATAGTTCAAATAAAAATGACATTTCTTTAGCAACTGCCGATGATCTAACATCCCCCTCCACTAAGAGCTCAAATAGCTGCTTGTATGTTTCGAATAAATTAAACTGTCACAATTGGAAAGAAAAAAGGGCTATTGTTTAGTTCATCTCATATAGGACAGGAGAACTGGAGAATTGTCTTGGAGCAGAATTTGGTGCAACAACAGAATCTACTAGGCAAGAACATCTAATGAAATTAGACTCAGCACTGAGCAATGCAGAAATGGAGGAGCTGCTACTGGCTAGGCTGACAGCATTTTCAAAAGGTGCTAAGGGTCTGTAAGAGTGCATCTTCACCTCTAGAGCACCCCATCATTCCTGGATGCGGTGCTGCAGGGAACTTCGCCTCTCGCGCCCTAGCTGGTGGCCACTTCCTTGGCCCCACGATGGCCAGTCCCAGCCAGTGTCTTCTCCTGACTCCCTCTCTGTGTATGTCCACACTGTAATAAAACACCAGGGCTGGTCATCTCAGCTGACTCGGGCTGCAGGGCTATCTATGAAGTTACAGAGTAGACATTCGGGCTCAGGCTTGTCCAGGAATCTTCCTTATTCCCATGAGTTCTAGCTCTCCGCAGTTGGAGTCATTCCCACCCATCCTTACTTATTAATGGACCAGCTGTCTGTGGAGCACTCCTCAAAGATACCTTCACAGCACTTCTTGTTCCAGGGAACTCCTTGACCTTTAACTCCTTCCTTTTGCTATCCTTTGGTTTTTTCCCTGTAGGCCACAAGGGACTGGACATGCTGGTTTGCCTGCCTCTCCGCCCTCTCCACTTTCTAGGAGGGATTCTTTCACAGGCTGGGATCTCTGAGCACTGCCTTGGGAGGCAGTACTGGCCACCACAGTCCCTTGCACTCTCCTCTTTCAGTGTGGGGAGAGTTCGGTCTCTCGTCCGTCCATGAAATCTAGCCAAAGTAGGCTCCTGGGCCCAGGGCCACAGCCAAGTATTCGCAGGGTTTTCCTAGGCACGGGCCAAGCAGAGATGGACCCATTTATAATCCAGACTACGCAGAGCAAGGAACAGGCATGCGGTGCAAGTCATTTTGCGTAGCTACGACAGATGGCCAATCCCTTGCTGTAACAGTGTGGGAACCGTTTAATGGAATTCCACCAGGAGGGTCTGGTTACCCCGAGCTGAGCCGAAGCCAGAATGGCCTCACAGAGAGAAGAGACGCAGTCAGGAAACAGTTTGCTGTATGGTTTTTTAAACCTAAGTGGTTCAAAGCGCTGCTGCTTCTAACCAGTTCTGCAGTTCACGAGCAATTAGGAGCAAGTTTACAAGAGCAATGCCCATCTATTCAGAGCTCACGAGTGATATTGGGCCATTTATACAAACGCTCGATGTCTGTACCCAGTTCTGAAGACACGAAAGCGTTACACATGGGCCCAATTTTATGCTGGAAGAGCGATAGCGGCGCTTTATGGCATAAATCTCCAATCCCACTGCCAATGGTACAACTGCAACATCGCTCTCTCTGCAATCCAGCCTCCGAAGCATTCTGCTCTCCCCACCACTACCTGTGCACTCTGGGAAAGCTGTCCAATGGAAGCATCTGCCTGCCAGGCGTGGTGGATACTCCACTTGGATCTCCAAGTAAGTTTATTAATACCACGTCTTAGCCATAGGCCATTGCGCATAACCAGGGACCACTAGATTAAGACAATCTTGCTGTCCTTACTCAGGCAAGGCTCCCACTGAAGTCAATAGGCGTTGAAGGAGCAGGTTTTAGGGCCTTCACCACAACAGCTCCAGTTGCAGGGGCGTGTGTGTTTTGCAAGGGTTGGGTAAGTGTAAGGAAGGTCTTGTGTCAACACAGGGGTGAAATTGACACTCCAGCCTGCCAGGGCCAGAGCTCAGTACCCAGCCTGGTGGACTGATTTAAATCACTCAGTGCAAAGCCTCCGGTTCACTGACCAATTTAACTCCGCTTTTCCATGGGGACTTCAGTTATTTTCTAAACAAAAGCACATTCTAATTGATCTAACCAGTTCAACATGTTGATTTACAACTAAATAGAGCCTTTACACAAGATCTGGTACATCGCTTTGCTGCCTAGGAGGATCCGCTAGAACTATCCACGTTTATTTAAGCAATTATCCAGCTTAACTGAGATTTTGTAAAATGTTACAAAGTGGTGAACGATACACTGCTTACTCACTAGCCAATTCACTTTTTCTTCATGATTTGTATCAAGCTGCGCTAGGGTGGTAACTGGAAGTACAGACAACAGCATATTTATTTTTTAGGGAAATGTTTCAAGAGATTATAATACATTATTTATTATAATATACTATCTATACTATAAGTCTATATTACATTCAGATTTTAAACAAGTTTATTTAAAAAAAAGAAAATTTCAACCAAAAAAATCCAAGTTAAATACAAAATTTGGATTTTTATCCACCCTGCTCCCCAGTCAGCTCTGCACTGCTTTTCAGACTGCTCGGTGCCAACCCACGCTTTGCTCTTGCAGCCAGATCGGAGCGGAGAAAGAAGAGCATTTGCTTCAAGATTTGCTCTAGTAATTGTGCAGCAGATCCAGGGAGAAGCGAGACAGGACTGAAGTCAGTGCTGTGGTAACAGCCTGGCCCACTAGTATCCCAGTGCCACTGGACATGGGCAACCAGCACACTCAGCACAGTAGCCATCCAGGACGCCCACCCCAGTGAAAGCACTGGGATCAGGTACTGCCCCAACAGGTCGGAGCCGCCTGACTGGCAGGCCTATCATTGGTGCCGCTGAAATACGGTGCAGAGCAGAGCTAGTCAGGCTGACACTGGCTCCATAGCTTTAGCAGGAAGATTTACCTTTCCTGTCCCAGGTACTGCTGGGGAGCGGGCTGCGCGCAAGGATCAGGGACCCACATGCTGGAATCGATTTCAGCAGCGCCAAAGGGAGACCGATTTCAGTTTCTCGGGTCAGACCAGGGCTACGCTATTCAGACTTGGGGGTGGGGGCAGAGTTCAGGTGTCTATTTAGGCCCCGACCAGGCCTGACTTTCAGAGGTGCCCAAACCCCGGAAGACAATGGGAGCCGCAGATCCTAGGTGTTATTTGAGCTGTTACTAAGCCAAACCACAGCAGCGAGGGCACATCTGGAGTCTCGGCGGATTTGGCAGGGATCTCTGGGGTGGAAGCACAGACAAGCTCTGGGTGTAACCAAACACTCCAGGAGAGCTCTCCAACCAGGTCACATTCAACAAGGACATCACAACACCTAAGTAGGCCAGGACTGGATCGACACACAGGGACAGAGTCAGACCCAGCGCGACTCCATGGACTGCACCCACCTACACTGGAGCCGACAACTTTCAGAGTTCACCCTTTTCTCCGGAGTTTCAAAATCACCTCATTTACTCCCATTGAAATGGAAAGGGGTCATGCCACACCAAACGCTGACCGTCCCAATGGCTTCCATTTGTGAGAGCTGCTTTCCTAACAACCCCATGGCAGAGTCATCCCCAGAGGTGGTCTACAGAGTTAGGTTGGCTTAACTCAGGGGTCTCAAACTCAAATTACCATGAGGGCCGCATGAGGACTAGTGCATTGGCCCGAGGGCCGCATCACTGACCCCGCCCCCTCGCTGCCCCGGCCCCGCCCCCACTCCACCCCTTCCATTAGGCCCCGCCCCTTCTCCGCCTCCTCCCCTGAGCGCGCGGCTCCCCATTCCTCCCCACTCCCTCCCAGAAACCGCGAAGCCGCCAGACAGCTGTTCTGGCGGCGGAACTTCAGAACGTAACTCGGGGAGAGGGGGGCCGCGGGGAGCCCAGCAGGCCGCAGGGAAGCGCTGCGGGCCGCTTGTTTGACACCCCTGGCTTAACTACATCGCTCAGGGCTGTGAAAAATCTCATACTCCGTGTGGTGTCATTAAGCCAACCTACACCTGCATGTAGACACCACTAGGTCGATGGACGAATTCTTCCCTCAACCTGGCTACAATATCTGGATTTATTGCAGTGACGGAAAAGCCCCTCCCAGTACTGTCCTGTCTACGCTACAGCTCTATGATGGTGCAGCTGCTGCACTACAGCTGTGCTATTGTAGCGCTTCTAGTGGGATCCGAAAGTCACCCAGGGTCCGCTCTGGCCACGAATCACCAGCAAGAAAGATTCTGCACTTGGACCATTGAGCTGAGTCCTGTTCTGCCTCATGCATCGAGCCTCCCAGAGCTGTAAGCATTTCCCAGGGAGCTGCTGCTCTGGTGTCCTAGGCTAATCGGAGGTGAGAAGATAAGACTGCTTGTCAGGGACAATGGCTGCCTCTCACTCATCCTGACCATACATCCCGAGTGTCTCCAAATCACATTCCCAGTTCCATCACTGTGTGGGACTCTGGGCAAGTCACAGCCGCTAAGAGCCTCAGTTTCCCCTTCTGCAAAACAGGGGCAATGAAACTGACTCACCACTGTAAAACGCTCCAGTACTAAGTGTTGTTACTGTGCCCCAGAAGCACTGAGAGCCACACAGCATTGAAAGGGAATTGATTCAGTACATGCTACCGGGAAGCCAGAAGAGGAAAGAAGACAGTTTGCTTTTGTGGGATGTCTAACTAGGGACCATTTTCCCACAGGCAACGTCTGCTTCGCAGTGAAAAGCCTACTTTTATTTTGAAGAACGACTCTGTCTTGCCCTCTGAAAGAGCGAGAAGTAAGTAGTTCAGACAGACTTGAGGACCAAAAGCCCTGACAGAATCGCTTGACAGCAAAGAGAGCCAGGAAGCAAGAGCCCGGCTCTGGAGCACGCGCCCTCACCTCTCCACTGGCATGCAGGGGACTGTCACGCCTCACTTCAAAGATAATGCCTGAAGACCCAATCCAGTTAGAACAGACAATCCAATAACAGAGTTGAACTCTCGAGCAGCGACTCTCATTGCTGGCGCGAATGCCCTGCGGCCAGAGCAGCAGAGACAGCGCGCCGCTGAGCAGCTTCAGAAATTCACACATTGCCATTACTTGATGGCCCACAACGTAAAGTAGGGCCTTGATTTAGCACCAAGTTATGAACACAAGTCAAACAGATCCAGTGAAAGGGGAAGACAGTAAATCAAGCCAGCCTGTCTGGCTTTGATGAGCAATGGCCCAGCTGCAAAGAAATAACGTCTGGCGAGAGGGGGCGATTTGTGTTCACAGCCGATGCACGGCCTGTGTGTGGTGCAGCTCACACGCCGAGCGGATGCAAAGTTGCTGGATCTGACACTTTGTATTTGTTCAGGAAGCGACCCGTCTGGACTGTTCCTGGCCCAATGCACAGCTCACTATCACACAGAGGGGCCTGGGCTCCTTCAGAGCCCTAAGCAGCGATGCAATACAGCAACAGAGCTGCGCACATCTGGAGCATCTGGAGTAGCACAACAGCTACTCCACACACAGCAGTAACTGGGCAGAATCTTGCAATGTCGTTCGACAGTTTGCAGCAAGAGCCCAACTGACAACGTTTCCGATAAACTCTCCATGAGCGAGCCGAGAGGCCTAGCGGGGGTGCCGAACTACCCCGGGGTGTGACAACCGCAATAAGCCATGGCACTAAAACACTAACACAGGCGACAGCCCAGCACCGCAGGAGACATTCGCTGCAGGTGGGGCTACCTCAGAGAACACATTCAAATCAGTTCTCCCGCACGAGGCCAGACAAATTCACACCTTGCACTGAAACTGCACTGGCTCCTTCAGCAGCAGCCACGGCGCTATTGTGAAGGGGAGGCAACTTCACCGAGCGCCTCTGGCGCTCTCTAGCCGGGTTGCCACAGGCCACACCAAAGAGATCAGGAGCAGTCCACAGCAGAATTCAAGGCTGCTGATGGCTAAACGAGGGGCCTCAGACAAAGCCATTGGGGTTCACGGCATCTTTCCAAACATTCCCACCCGCATGCAGCACATGAACAATGCTCTCTGCAGTGGTTCCTTTAACAGCTCCCCCCGTGTGTTGCTTCTGTCCTCGGCACAGCCCAATTCTAGGACACCTGCACAACCCCCAGGAAGAAGCTGTAACATCCCCGTCCTCGCTCGCTTTAGCGTCCTTGGCCTGAAGGTGCCTCTGTCTCCCTCCAGGTACAATGCCTGCGTTTCAGCAAAGACTGAATCCCATGCAGATACCAGCTGGCTGCAAAGAGCTGTTGGTAACGCCTGTGAACACCCCGAGATCCCAGGAGCTGTGCATTCATTTATCTGCTGATCACTACAGGTAATTCACATCTGCTTCCATAACATCCCATCAGGTGGCACTAAAATAACTACTTGCCAAGGCTCCTGAACAGCTGCAAAAGGGGCCGTTGTCTCGCTCTAAATGAATTTGGTCCTCAAAGCTACTGAATCGGAGATGGATTATTCATAGCTTATTAATAGCAAATGGATTTGTGTGAGATAGTCGCTCCAGATGCATCAGCTTGGAAGCTAACTCAAGCTGCGGTTTGGAAAATACTCACTACAGCCCCAGAGCACCAGGAATCCCACCTAGCTCTTATCCAGCACTTGCCATCAGCAGATCAAAGCGGATGAGTATCATTACCCCATTTGCTAGATGAGGAAACAGGCACAAAGAGGGGCAGGGACTTGCCCAGTCACCCAGAAGAAGAATCAGCAGAACCCAGATCTCCTGAATCCCAGTCTAGTGCTTTAGCCACCAGACCACACTCCCTGTAATACGTTGCTTGCTGATGGCTCAGAATCCCAGCCTCCAGCATCCCTCCCTAATCCAGTCCCGGGCTACCCACCCCCAGCTCTGCTGCTGCCTCTCACACCTGATCTGCCGTTCCAGACCCAGTTCCCACAGGTGCTTTGGCCAAAGCACCTCAAACCTGACATGCAGTTTACCTGGCTCTTCCCTGTACAGTCTTGTGCAGGGGCTGAATGGCTGAGTGAGTGAGAGCGAGCCCATCAATCGGGTGACAGTAGAGGAGCAAGCCAACAGAATGCAGTGACAAGAGAAAATTCAATGCCAAGACACAGGCTGTGCAGAGATATTCTTCCCATACACAGCCCCCAATCCGCAGCCCATTTATAGTCCCTCCTCCAGTTCTGGAGCCCTGAAGATTATCCGGGGGCACCAAGACACCACACAGACAAAGGCCTATAACAGACTAAGAGTCGCAATCTCTGCGCAGGCGAAGCCCGAGCCTGGAAAAGCAGAAGAATAATAAGGGGCAGGAATAAGCTGTATTAATTCTGCAGAGCAAGGGTGTTGGAAAGGACAGGGCTTATACCATGGCACATTGGCCTAACACTAGTTTTTTTCAAGCCATGAAAGGTAAAACAAATAATCAGCTGCCTTCTCGTTTGTTTGGTTCAAACAAGGACTTTGCACTGGGAACCCCAAAGATTTCCAATGGAAGCGCAGAGCCCCTGAGCTCCCAGAGCAGGAAGCTGGGGAGCGTTCCTTAAGGATTAATACGGAGCATTCCTTGCAGGAGCCAGGTTATCACATGATTAGTTAGAACCACAGCAATGCACAATTTAGCAGATCAGATCAGACTACTGGTCCACCTCAGCGGTAACCCTGCCTCTAACCGCGGCCAAGAACTGACACTTAAGAGGAAAGCAAGAAACCCCATCATGCACCTGACCAGTTGGGCAATTCTGTACATGGCCCAGGAGGAGCGCTCCCTGGCTGCAACTGGCTTGTCAGATTCCCCCAGGTTCCAGGCTACAGCTGACACTCAGGTGTTCTCATGCAGCCCGTTCCTTAAAACCCAGCAATGGAGACAAACCCATCACATGCAAGCCAAGTTCTCAAGTATGTTGCTGGCAATCTGTTTGTCTGCTCTTCCTCATCTGCACATAAACCTAGCTTTGAGAAGGCTAAAGGCTGGGCAGGTAACAGACTGAGCAGGGATAAACGCCTGGGTCAAGATGCTTGCGAGACTCTAAGAACGGGTAATCCTCTGCCCCAAGGCTGACGATCCCTGGGCTGACTGTCCATATCCCCTGCAAGTCGTTCATGGGAGAGTGGCCACACGTTGGAGAGGGCTCCGGGGGACCACTGGCAGGTGCACACATTCAGGAGTGGGGGTGACTGGGAGACGGAAGGACTCTGTGTCTCTTCTCAGAGAAGAACGTGCAATTTACGATTCGGCAGCACAAGCAGCTCGTCAGGCAGAGGTAGGTGCTTTAGCAATGCAGATATGGCCGCAGCCTCCTTCCCAACTAGTGCGACATGAGCTACGCGAACAGCATCCGCTGGAAGCAGCGTCCCACAGGGGCAGGGATGCCACACACCAAAGTGCTGCAAGGGCTTGAGAGAGAAGCACCCACACAGCAGCCAAGAGGAACTAGCCCCTCCCCAGAAAGGGAAATCCCACCTTCCTCGTGCAGGGAGTCTGGGGGTTCAGCCAGTCACCTTAGACGGGGGGGTCGCTAGGCAGGGGGATCCATGCCCCAGACTCTGTCAGTAGTGCACGGATGGGTCAGAGCTCAGGGCACCAGCAGCAGAGGAGCTCTTAGCTCGGAGCAATACAGAGCCTTGGAACAGCTGTCAAGAGCATCCCCCCCCCCGCCCCCAGCCTGGGGCAATTCGCAAGAGCAAGAAACATCCAGGAAGGGCTGAAACAGAGAGTGGGGGGGGGGGCACCTCACTGGGCTGCAGGGAATCGGAGCCACCCCATTTGCTGCAAGTGCTCCCTGCCCAGATCTCCAGCCCCAGGCCCTGTACCTCCCCCCGGCCGGCCCAGGGCCCAGCATCCGGCCCCCCCACGCCCAGCATCCCGCCGGCCCAGCACCCCGCCCCCCCCGGCCGGCTTCAGTCCCAGCCCCCCGCCCCCCGGCCCCAGCACCGTCCCCCCCCCAAACCCCGGCCCCAGCACCGCGCCCAACACCCCGCCCCCGCCGGCTTCAGTCCCAGCCCCCCGCCCCCCAAACCCGCCCCCGGCCCAACACCCCCCCCCCGCCAGCTTCAGTCCCAGCCCCCCGCCCCCCGGCCCCAGCACCGTCCCCCCCCCAAACCCGCCCCCAGCACCGCGCCCCCCCCCGCCAGCTTCAGTCCCAACCCCCCCCAAACCCCGCCCCCCGCCAGCCCAGGAACCAGCCCCCCTCAGGTGCCCTGTGGGCTCTGGCACGTCGCAGCCCCCAGCGGCGGGGAAGGGGGCCGCCAACCCGGGGCCCCTCCTCACCTGCCGCCGCTCGCTCGCTTCGCGCCGCGGCCTCCTGCCTCCGCCAACCCGGAAATGAGCGAACCTCCCCGGCCCCCAGCCGCGGCGGCCAAACAAAATGGCGACCGGGGAACCCTCTGCGCATGGGCGTAGGACACGCCCCCATCCCATCCGGTCTAAGCGCGACGGGACGCTCAACGCTCTAGACAGGTTGAAGACGCCATGTTGGGAAGGTCATTCAAGGAACCTCTGGGCGGGAGGCCTCGTCGGGAAGGACGCACAAAGATCGCGGAGCGAGTCGACGGCCATGTTGGAAAGGTCATATGTACTGACGGCCCGTGTGCAGCCATGTTGGTGAGGTCACCCGATCACATAGCCGCCCACTGCCATGTTGGGAAGGTCGAAAGAAACCGTCATGGTGGCCATGTTAGGAAGGTCACACGGAAGCGCTGCTATGTGCCCCTATTGGGAAGGTCGCTGACGATGCGTGGCCTGGGCACCATACAGGGAAGGTCATATAGAGCCCTAAGACAGGTGACTGGGGGTGTGTTGCTTTACCAGACTCTGGAGCACCCTGGCACCCACCTGCCCTCAGCCTTGGGTGCTGGCATATCACAGCACGATGTGACATCATCATGCTGCATCAAAATGATGTCACACCTCAGTAGGCCTCTACTTAGTTTCAGTGACGTCACACCACCATATGACATCATCATGCTGCACCAAAATGCCATGATGCCATGCCAACCTCATGCCCCCAACCATGCCACAAGACCCCCTGGCAACCCCACTGGGAGCGGGGTCTCAGGTGGGAGCTCGGAGCACCGCATGGGGCCCTCTGCCGGCTGCTCTCCTGGGGTGACAGGCATGCCCCTCTCTGCGCAGCACACACCCCCACCCCGATAACCCGCACTCAGGAACTCAGCCCCAGGGGTCCCATCCTTCCTACTAATTGGATCCCCCAAATTGCTTCACCCCCCCCTTAACAGCTGAACATCTGGGGGGCCTGGCTCCTGGGCATGCTGGGGCCCAGGGACCATGCAGGAAGTCACACACAGAGTGCTAGGGGGAAAGGGCACATGGACTTAGGGTTGGCGCCTGCCCCAGTTTTCTGTTGAGGTAGCTGTCCTGGGAAATCCGCCAGGGGGTTCATACACATGCCAGCTGGCTGGGTTTAGGATAGAGACTCTGTGTACTACAGCGATGGCCATCCTAAGCATGGCCAGCCCATAGGTTAACCTCCTCTCTCCTGAGACGCACTCGGGTGGATGGGGGTTAGGTACCTTAGACTTTAAAGGTGTAATGCCAACAGACCGCTGGTCGTCAGCAGGCAGGCTCAAACTGGGGACCTCAGTGCATGAGCCTCTACCGCAGGAGCTAAAAGCCACCTTGCTGTTAGCTAAGGCTGTAGAGCAGACTCATTGTCTCTCTCTCTAGGGTCTCGGTGCCATGAGACTGGACAGAACCCCACCCGCAGGAGGTGTGTGGGGGTTACAAAGACATCTCCTGAACAACTCTCCCGAAGGGCTAAACCACGCAGAGCCCCGTTTGTCTCGCCCCCGGGGTGTGAGGAGTGGAACTGAAGGAGAAGGGGCAGGTTGGCCTGGCCTGGCGTCTAGAGACGCAGCAGGCTGCGTTTGCCTAGTGCCAATGCCGTGCGGTTCTGGGGCCCGGCTGGGGCTCGGACCCGCTGCTGCAATCATTCAGGTGCTGGACTTGCCCCTTAGTAGACAGTGCCGCTTTTATTGCCAGTTCTGTTCCGCACTCTTCCTCCCACCCCAGTGCTTCTGGAGCGTGGTAAAATCAACACCTACTCAGAACCCAAACAGCCTCAGCCAAACGGCACAGTGCATTTCTCCATGCCAGCTCACGTGGGCAAAGGGCTGCACCCCCGAAGCCGCCCGGAGAAAAGTCTCTGTACAAAGCACCGTAGCACACAAGGAGCTGCCGTTTTCTTTTAAAAAATAAATTTACAATTAAGAGAGCATTTTGGTACAAAATATATACATTCTCGTATTCGGCCAGGGAGCCGCCCAGGCCGCAGGCGAGACCCTCAGCAGTGACGGAAACAGAAAGACCCTGAATATATAGAAAGAGAACCTCCGCGGGGAGTTTACGGCACGACAAAAAGGACAGGTACAAAAATAGAATTGCAGGGAACACGGTTCTGGGCCTCCCCCACCCACCTGCTGCCCCTCGCAGGCAGCCACCTCCCCCCACCCTTGACCTCCAATCCGGCAGGGCTCCTCTCCTCTCTGCATACTGCCATGGGGGCTCCTTGGGGCCAGATGCAGCTGGCAGTAGGGAGTGGCTCCCATCCCGCCAAGGGGCACAATGGGCTGGGGGGAGGGGTTGGCTCCATCCCAGGTGAGTCCTTGCTGTAGCAGTGGGGGGTGGCTGGGGGTCAGGGCTAGGGGGTCAGGCCATGCTTCAGGGCACGAGCGGATCTGTGGGGCAGACAGGCAGGGTTTAAAGGCAATGGGGGTTGCACAACTGCTCTTAGCGCTGGCCCAGGCAGCCTAGGGACCCTGCCCTTGGCGGAGGTGAGCGAGGGGCAGAGATGGGGGAGAAGCTGGGGAGCAGGGGGAGTCTAATGGGAAAAGAAACCCAGCTCCAGAGCGCTACGAGAGCCACATAACCTCCACGGGGGGCTCTGCCTCCCCTCCCCCTGCTGGCCCATGCACGAGGTTCAGGGGGCTGTTGATTGGATTTAGGGCTCTAGCCCCGGTGGCTCCTGCTTTCCACTCAGTAGGTCACAGGTTCAAACCCCACCGAACTCCTAGGGACCAAGTCACCCCAGGCAGGCGGGCAGGGACAACCCATAGCTTTGAAACGACAGGGAAGTGCGATGCCTGCAGCCGGACCGACTCTGGGGGACAGCGGCACTGGAGCCAGGGCTTCCCCCCAGCACCCCAGTGCTGCTTCCCCTTGGGGGGGCCCCTTTGCATTCTGACCTGCGCTCTGAGAGCCGGGGGGCGGGGGCCGTGGGTTTGCACTCACAGCTGCTCTGGCTGGGGAATGGAGGGAAACACACAGGGGTGGGAGAAGCAGGAGGGATGAACCCAAGAAGACAGGAATGGAGAGAGAGAGAGAGAGAGAGAGCTGGGACCCGTGGGGGGGGGGGGGCGATGGGACCCATGGGGGGGGCCGATGGGACCCGCGGGGGGGCCACAGGTCCCCTTTGTTTGCCAAGGGGAATGCTGACCCCACACCACATGCTGACGCCACACCACCTGGCTCCAACCCACCCCCCGGCACCCAGCAGAGGGGACAGTGTCTCCCGCCCATGCCCTGGTCCCCCAGACAGTGGTCTGGGCACCTGGCCCGAAAGCCAGTCCCGGCCCACCCAGTCCGCGCAGCAGGGGTCACCCCCACTCCCGCTGGGGAAAGGCCGCATGTTTAAAGTCCAGCCGACTCTGTAAACCACAAAGTGCCGCGGCACCAGGCCCCGTGTCTCTCCGGCTCCGCGCCCAGGGGCGTCCGGCGAGCCGGGGCTGCCTCCGGCCAAAGTGCTGTAGTGTGACGGACCCGGCGCCCCCCGGCCTGTCACTGGCTGCTGGCCTCCAGCTTGTAGGAGAGCTCGAAGAGCAGGTTCTGATTGTCGATCACCTGGAACTGGCGCACGTAGGCCTTGGTCTGCAGCTGGCTGGGCGACGCCTCCAAATCCAGGCCTGCGGGGAAGGAGACGTCAGGGCGCGTGAGCCGGGAGCCAACCGCAGGAGGCGCTGCTCTGCCTCACCTAGTCTGGCTCCTGCCCGCACGAGGGAGGACACCGGGCTGCTAGCTGCCCTGGGGCTGAGCATAGCGGCTGCCAGCCGGGCCCTGGCACAGGTGGCCTGACCGGGCCAGCTAGGAAGCGTCCCCAAGAACTCGACAGGCCAGCCTGAGTCGGCTTTCGCCCAGGTTTATGGCACGGGCAAAAGGTCTCTGCCAGTTGGAAGGTGGCAGCTCTCATTTGCTCCCAGGCTGGGCGGGCTTCAGACCAGCAAACCAGAGGCAAAGGCCCCGCGCTGCGCTGCCAACCCCCTAAGTGACCCTGGCTACCAGTCCCGGAGCCCCCCAGCTGGGATGTGCAGTCAGGGGGAGCAGGGAGCTCCGTGGGGTAATTACGCTGCCCTTCCTTTCCCTGGAGCGCAGCGCGGGGGGCAGCCTGCGGGAGACGCTCATACTCACACAGGGGGCGGCTGCGATACTTCCGGATTGTCCTCACTTTTTCGGCAATTGAGTGCTGCAAAGGAAGGCAGCCAAGCGGTGAACAGGCTGGGCGCGGGGCCTGGTCCCGGGGCAGCCTGGCCCCCAGCAAGGCAGGCAGGGCCTCAGGACTATATACCCAGCCCCCCAGGAGCCCAGCCGGAACCACAGCCCGGAGAACCCCCCCTGAAAGACCCCCCTCACCCCACAAGGCACGGGCGCTGACTCTGGGCCCGCCCAAGGAGTCCGATCCAGCTGCCCCTGCAGGTGTGTTAAACAACACACAGCTGGTCTAAGCCCTGCACGCACGGGCCAGCAGAGGGCACTAGACACCCCAGCCCACACACACACACCCACCCCACCCCCAGGTGCAGGCGCGGGAGGAGATTTGGACCCAGCTGCTGTTTGTCTCTCACAGCACCTGGGAGCCCCGCCAGTGCCAGGAGCAAGGCTGGCGCTGCCGCCCCGGCACCCATCCTTCCTTGCCGCTGCCCTGCAGGGGCTGTGATCTGCAGCCTGCGTGGGGGAAATTCCACCCCGGGGTTGACTGAGCGAGTCCTGGGCCCCGGTTTCCTACCCCGGGCACCTAGGCAGGGCGCCCGGATCCCGCCGGGAGGGTGGGGGTGCGTGGGGTAGGTACACCCAGTGCCTGCTGGGCACAGGTTGGGGGAGGGGGACAGGGACACCCGGCACCCACCCAGCACCGCTTGGGGAGGGGGGCAGAGACGCCCGGCACCGCTTGAGGGGGCAGGGACGCCCGGCACCGCTTGGGGAGGGACACCTGGTGCCCAGTGGGCACTGGGGGAAGGACGGGACAAGGAGCAGGCGGAATCGGCCCAGGAGCTCACCTGGTGCTTGGGCTCCACTGAGGCGGTGCTCTGCCCAGCGCTGCTCTCCCCACCAGGCCTGGCTCCGGATGGGCACAGACCCAGGGTGCCGCCCCCGTGCCTGAAGGGCACTGACCGGGGGAGCGACCCGGCGCTTTGCTCGGCAGCCGGCCCAGAGCCCCGGGGGTTTTTAAGGGCAAACCTGAAGAGGGGTGCCGTGGGGGGAGGGGATCTCTCAGCCCAGCCGCCCCCCAAGCCACGGGCCAGGCGGGGGGAACTCTGCTCTGCGGCCAGTCGGGAGCACAGGATCTGGGACATGCCGCACAGGGGAGTGGAGCTGGACAGACGGGTAGATCGGGCCCGACTCTCCCCAAGGACAGCGGGCGCCCCCAGGCCGGCCCCGGCCCCGCTCTCCGGGCCGAGCAGCAGCCTGAGGACCCCATGAGCCGGGCACGTCCCCGAGGGGCTGCGGGAATGAGTGCGTCGCCATGGCAACACTGGCTCCATGCGGCAGCGTGCAGCCCCCCGCCCGCCCCACCCCCGCTGGCTGCGACACTCCCGCCCCCCCCCCACCGCACCCCCGCGCCTGCGCCAGGCTGAATATTGCATGAAGGACGTTCCCAGGACAACGCCAGTTAATCCCGCGGGGGGGGCGGGGGAGGGGAGTTCCAGGGGGCTGGGGCTCTGCCACCTGGGGTCCCGTCCAGACAAAGGCAGAGCTCCCTGCCCTGCGGGTCTGGCGCTGCGACGCCCCCCACCCCGGCCCAGACACCAGCTGTTCTCAGAGCCAGCAATGGGCACACGGGGCGGGGGCCGTCGCCATCGCTGCTGTCGGCCTGCTGGGTGACCCTGGCCGGTCCTGTCCCCGCTCCCTGCCTCAGTTTCCCCTCCCACCCTGCGTGACTCCTTGGGGCAGGGACGCACTCTGCGTGTAACACACGTCACAGAGAGGAAGGGCCTTGCCCAGGAAGCGCCAAGGAAAGAACCCAGGTGTCCTGTTGGATGAAACCCTCTGGGGAGAATTGGATTCGGGGGGGGGGGGGGGGAGGGTCTCTTCCTCCAGGGGGGTGGGGGGGGGCGACTCACCAGCTTCTCCACATTCACTAGCCCGTCCAGGAGCGTCTTGCTGCCCTCGTGCACAAACGTCAGGTCTGGGGGGGCAAAAGAGGAGGGACAAGGTGAGCCCAGGCAAGACGGACTCTCTCCTCCCTGCCCCGGGCCTCAGCCCCCCACCCCACCATGGGCACCTGGCTGGGAGACGCCCGCGCCCCAGTCCATAGCCCTGCAGGCAGAGGGATTCCCAGGGCTGCCGGTTCAGGAGCCTGTCATAGACTCTGCCTGAGGGCAGGACACGGCCCCTAAGAGTCCCAGGAATCCTTAGTGCCCCGACGCTGAAATGCAGCCACTTCTGGGGTGGAGCGTGGTAACTATCAGTGCACAAGGGAAAATCCCAGGCGGGTGGCAGCGGGGGAGCAGGCAGGGCTCACTCTGCCCAGTCCAAATGTGGCCAGGAGGCCCCTGTTGGCCATGAAGGGCTGTGGGGTCACCAGGGTTTTACCATCTCCTGGGAGCAACAGCAGCTCAGGCAGCCCAGCGCCTCCTGACACTGCCCTGGGGCAGTGGGGTCAGCACTGACGGTGAAGGGACAGCGCCCCCTATTGAGCCCTGGGCCCTGCTCCCTGCAGCACAGCTCGGGAAACTGAGGCACCGAAGGGTGGGGGAGTTGCCCAAGGTCACCCATAAGACAGCAGCAGAGCCGGAAGCCGTGTCCAGCAGCCCCCAGCTGTAACCACTAGGTAACGCTTTCCCTGCACAATACGGTGCAGACACATGGGCCCTCAGCTGCCGGGATTGGTTCCCTGCGTGGCCACGAACACTCTGGGGAGGGGGCAGTGGGGAGCCCCCAGACCCCCCCTGGGGAGGGACTGTACCCGCATTCCCTGCTGGCCCATGGCTCACCTTTCAGGATGAGGGGCACGAAGGGGATGAGGGGCGGGTTCATCTTGGAGAGGACTTCCCGGTAGGTTTTGTGATTCCGGCAGGGGTCCTGCAGGGGGGTGGGGAGGGAGGACAGGTCAAGGGGGGGTTGCTCCGGGGGACCCCAGCCTGGACACCCCAGCGGGACCCCAGAGAGGCTTCACGAGGGGCTGGGCTCTGCAGATCTAGGGCCAGGGAGAGGAGAACCAGGCCTGGGGTGTTCAGCCAGAGGCCCCAGGGCAAACCCCTCGGGGGACCCGGACCCACCCAGCTGAGCCTCCCAGGCGCCTGGCCGTGCTGAGGCACATGGGGCCGCGCCGGCGTCAGCCCCATTAGCACCCAAGGCTCCGCCCTGGGCAGCTGGGCCGGTGGCTAAGATCACAGTGTTGGCAAGGCCCAGCCCCCCCCCTAGGGGGTCTCCAGCCGGCCGGCTTGGCACAGACAAGGCAGCGCGGCCTAGAGCACCCTCAAATCCCCCGGCTGAGAGCAGGGCCCCCCAGGGGTTACCCAGGGTGCCACTGTGTAGGAGCCAAGTGCTGTGCACTCAGCATGGAGGGGGGGAACCTGCCTAGGTCCCCGGTATCAGAAACCCCTCCCCACACGCTGAGCGAGGGGGCGGATGCAGGCCGGTGTTGGGGGCAGGGGGGCTCCGCGGCAGCCGGGTGCATGCGGTGCGCGCCCCCCACCCGGCTCCCGGAGCTCCCAGCAGGAGGCGCTGGGGGGCTGCCGCTCGCCTCACCCAGCGCAGGGGCAGGGCCGCTGACCCGCCGGTCCCCAGCCCTGTGTGTGTTTTCCCTCCTCTCGGCCGCGTCCTTGGGCTGCTGGTTCAATTCCCGCTGGGAGCCCCCGGGAGCGGAGCCGCATGGGAACTCCCACCCCCTCCCTTCCCAGCTCCCACCCTGCCCCTGTGCAGGTGCCAGGTTACCCGGGTGCCCAGTCCTGTCCCGCCCCCACCCCCCAGCACCTTGGCACAAGAATGGTGAGCCCCCACTCAGCCCGGCCCCCCCCGGGGTGAGGGTCTCACCGTCAGAGTCTCAAACTTCCGGAACAGGTTCTTGAACTTGCCTGGAAGTTTCTGAAAAACAAAAGGAACCGTGAGTGTCCGGTGCTGGGGCCACGTTCAGACCCTGCCGCGCTGCCCAGCACCCCCGTGCCAGGCAGGTCACTGCCTGTGCCAACCACGTGCGCACTGGGGGAAAGGTGCCACCAGCGCAGACCGGCACACGGGCATCATGGGGGACTCGGCTCCCTCGCCGAGCGCCATCCCTGGGCAGCGAGGAGGAGTGGGGTCACCGGTCCCCAGGGAGGGGGCGAAGAGGTTGCTGGGGCTCAGGAATGCAGAGCTAATCTGGGATGGGCTCCCTTGTGCAATGGGCCGGGCCCTTGTTAGCAGAGGGAGGGGCCTGGGGTTTATCTCCTGGGCTTGTTTACTTGGAGGGAGGAAGAGGAAGATAAACAGCAACCGGGATCCCCACACGCTTTGCAGCTGCAGACGGAACCGTTTCCCCCAACACTGAGATGCAGCCACCTCTGGGGTGGACCACGGCAGCTGCTTGCACAGCCGCAGAGCAAGGCCGCGGAGCCGCTCTGGGCAGGGAGGGCACGGCACTGCACACTCAGCTGAAACCACAGGGGCAAGGCCGGGTGTAGGACAGGGCTGGAACTCAGCCCAGGCATCGGGGTTAAAAGCCAACTCAGATGCAAAGGGCGGTCGGCGAGGTCTTTAATGCCTCCAGAATAGTCCCAATCTTTGAGAAACAGCAGCCCGGGCCCCCTAGCACCACGCTTGGATCAGCTGCCTGCCAAGGGAGAGCGCCCCCTACTGAGCCCCCACCCTAGTCCCTGCAGCACAGCACACCCTAGCGCCCCCCTGAGGCATTGGGGTCAGCAGTGACTGCCAGGGGAGAGCGCCCCCTATTGAGCCCCCTGCTCCCAGCAGTGCCCTGGGTTCTCCTTAGCGGTCTCCCTCCCAAGCACGGGAGCCCGACCCTGACCGACGGGGGGGGTCCCGAACCCTGGGCCGACAAGCAGAGACCCCCGCTCCCGCTCCCCCCTCACCTCCCAGGTGAGCCGTAGCCGGCTGACGGCTGCGTTGTCCAGCCCCATCACCACGGCATAGAACGACAGCATGTCCTGGTTCTGCTTGCATCTGGGGACACGGAGCAGCAGGCTCAGGGGCCAGGCGCTAACGGGTTGAAAGGGAGAGAGATCCTGCCCCCCAGCCCGGCGGGAGGGGTACGGGGCACGCAACCTGCAGCCCTCCAGCTGGCCAAGCTCTAGGCCTGGGGTCATCAGGACCCCGGGGGCAAGTGGAGGGCAGCCCCATGACCAGTGTCCCCCAGTCCCAGCGGAATCCCGCCCCGGCAGTGCCAGTCAGGGGCCCGGCAGCCTCCTGCCTGACCGGCCTGACACACTACCCGCTGCTCACGCAGGAGAGGCCGGCTCAGCACCTGGCAGCACAGAGCTGAGGCCGGTGGACCGGGGACTGGGACTGCAATGGGGGGGGGCCTGTCCATCGCCCCTGCCCCTGTGCAGGCCCCCGCGAGAACAAGACGCGGCGCTCACATGGCTGCGATCTTGATGAACTTCTTGAGCAGGTGCGCGCGCTTCCCCAGCGACTCGCACAGCAGGATCTCGGTGGCCACCCAGTGCTGCACCTCGCTGCAGCGCTGCAGCAGCAGCTCCAGGTTGGCCGTCTCCCGCCGGCCCCGCTCGCCGTGGAAGACGTAGTCCACAAACTCCAGCTGCAAACCGCAGGAGAGGGGCCCGGTCGGTGTCGCTCCGCACCAGTGCGCCGCGGCCCGAACCCGGAGCTCCCACCGGTCACGTACCCAGACCCCTACCCCTGCCCCCTCCTAGCAAAGCCCCAGTGCCCTACACACTGCCCCCGTCAACTACCCGCCCGGAGGGATTATAGGCTCTGTAGCACAGTGATCGCTTGGCCGGGACTGACAGCGAGGGGCCCAGTTAATGCTGGGCACACCTGTCTTCTGGGAGCTTGACTGAGACCCGCCAAACTCATGTCACGCGTGGGCCAACCAGCTATTAGCTGGGAACAGCATTTGCGGCCTGCTGTCCTCGGCTGGACTCAAGCCAGCAACGAGGAGCAAAGGCCCCATCTTAGAGCTGGGCACCAGAAAGAAAAGGCATTCGACCCCGTGGAGAACGTTGTGACCGTTTGCGCAGAAATCTGAGATTTGGGTTGACCCGGCCAGACCACTGCTCCTGTTTGCAGTGGCCGGGTTCGGAGCCTACAAAAACGGGGACGAAATTTTTCAATGAAAAATGGGGGTGGGGGAGGGAAGGGGAATTGGTTTTGTCAATTTTGTTTTGCAGGGTTAAGAAAACCAAACAATTCCCCAGCATGCTCTGCTCCGTATCACCTCCCCATACGTCTCTCCACCATGCACCCCGGCTTGGGACCTGCAGACCAGACCCTCTGACCTCACCTCGTGGATGCAGCGGAAGAGTTCCCAGTGAAAGGCCGTCATGTGATTGGCTATTTCCTCAGCCTCCACGCGGTGGATCTCAGTGTCGCCCGGCGAGACCTGGATCTCCTCGGGGAGCGGGACCTGGGGTGGGGGGGTGAGACGTGCCATGAGGCTGTAGCCTCAGGCTAACTGTGTGGAGACGGGGCAAGGTGCCTGGGTATTTCCCCCCCCCTCGGTGGGAATGTGGAACTGCATCCGTGGGGAAAGCCGCTGCATTCAGGGAGGGGAGTTTCTCCCCCCACCCACAAATGCTCAGAAGGGGAGAGAACCAGACAGCTAAAGCAACCAGACCCCAGTTTAATCGCTCGCTCACGCAGTGCTGACCCAGTAGCTCTGTGGCCATATGTCCCTGGTACAAAAGGACCCTGCATTGCTGCCCCCCCCACCCCGTACGTACCGCCCCTGTGCAAGCGCTACACAGGGACTGCAGCGAGATCAGCAGGAAAGAGGTGAATGGCGGCACTGGGTGGGAAAGGAGGTCTTGCCTAGTGGTTAGATCCTGGGAGCCCCTTAAGATTCCATGAAGCTTTTTGCAAGAGTCGGGACATCGATCCCAGGGCCCGGGCCACATCCCAACCCCGGGGACTCTGCTTTGTCCCCTGCAGCTTCAGCCGGACACAGGATTTCTAAATTCCCACCCTGCGCTGTTGTGCACTGCCAAGCAGCTGCCGTCCCACCCCAGAGGTGGCTGCATTTCAATGCTAGCGCAGTGATCTCAGGGGTCAGACTTGTTTCCAAAGGCCCTGGGATTCCCCTTCTGGATGAACGGGAACCACGGGAGATCAGTGATCCGTCCCCAGGGGCGGGGATGGCTGGAATAACGGCGGGGGAGGGGGGGGTGGAATCTGCCAGACCCCTGCCGAGGGGAGGGCAAGGGAAGTAAAACAAGCGGGATTCTGGGCACCAGCCCCCCCCCACCCCCCCCGGGTTTGTGGCACAGATGGCACCATTTGGCCGCCTCTGGGCTACCAGGCAGGAAGCTGGGCTCGGCCGTGGGTGGCCCCTGCCGCCGTGCCCGGTGCGGGGCTCTCACCAGCGACTCGATGGCGTCCTTAGTGCAGGCGAAGAGGTGGCTGTTGATGCCCAGCGTGGTGAAGACGCACTCCTCGCTGGGCTGCAGCGCGGCCTTCTCTGGGGGCAGGAGAGACGGGGGCTGGGGTTAGTGTGTCCAGCGCAGCCCCCCCCCACACACCCCATCTCCCCGCCACACTGCCCCCTAATGGCCCTCCCAGCCCCAAGGGAAGCCAGAACAAGCCTTGCACGGAGACCCCGTTGGCCCAGGGGAACCGACCCCCCACACTGTGACCCCCCAGGCCAGTCACCTCCAGACGACGCCACCACCACCAGGGCGAGGGCTTCCTCGCGGGCGCTCTGCTCCTCCGAGTACTGCAGCTTCTCCGTCACCGCGGTCAGGATGTCCTGCACCGAGGCCGAGAGGCGGCTGCGGATGGTGACGTAGGAGTGGTCGGGCATGTACACGCGGCAGAAGACTGCAAGGAGACAGACGAGGGGGTGGGGTGGGGGCTGTGAATGACCGGGGGTGGGGGGGCTGCTGTGGGGGTGGAATCTCAGCCACATCCCCGTTGTCCCATTGCCGGCACCCCCGGGTGGGAGCAGGCAGCAAGGTCCCACTCTTGTGAGCCTGGGCCCCACTGATGGGCATGGGGGGGGGCAGGGGATGTGTGCGGAGCAGCCCCCCGACTGGGGCTCTGCTGGCAGGGTTGCTTGGGGGCTGCTATTGGATTGGGGCAGGGAGAGACCAGACATGGGGGCAGCTGACAGTTCGTTCTCAGCATCACTTTGTACCCTCGCTCCCAGGCTCCCAGAGCGTTTCCTGCCCACCCAGGGGCCTGGCTGCGGGACTGAGCCCCCACTTTACAGATGGGCAAACTGAGGCACAGAGCAGGGAAGGGGCTTGCCCGAGGTCTCCCCGCACTACCCAGTGGGGGCAGGGCCCACATTTTACACCCCCAACAGCCACTCTGGCAGATCACCCAGAGCCCCAGGGCTGCCCCCGGCTCACGCAGACACTGACACATCATGCTAACGAATGCAGGCAGCAGGACGCCCCGCCCCCTGGTGCCAAGCACCCTCCATCAGGGGGCAGGAACCCAGCGCTGGTGACTGGGGCCAAGCATCCTCCCCCGCGGGACGGAACCCAGGCGTCCTGCCTCCCAGCAGGGAACCAGATTCTGCTTGCCGTGCCCGGCTGGACACTCGGACCCCCCCACACTCACTCTCATCCGAGCCCCGGAAGGCCACCCTGGTCTGGAGACAGGAGTCGATGCGCCGGAAGTGCCGGAAAAGCGGCTTGACCTGCTTGCTGGGTGGCGGGGTCTCCTCGGGCACCCTGCAACCAAGTAGGGGCAGGTCAGGAAAAGGGGCGGGACTGTAGGGGAATAACGCCCTGGGGGGGGGATGGGGGGCTGCAGAGGGGGGATTAAGCCACATTGGGTTTTCACGAGGCCCTGCCCCCCCCCAACAGAAATATCTTTGGGTGCCATCTAGTGTCCCCCAGTAGCAACCCCTTTGCGCCCAGATCGGGGCCTCTTGGCATTACTGTAATGTTGCTAATAGCAAGGCTGCAATTGCAGGGACCCCACGGCTTGGGGCAGCGCAGCTCCAGTTAGCCCGGTGGGGACCCCGCGGCACTCACTTGAGCTCCACCGTCTCCACCAGCTGGTGCAGTCTCAGGATCTCGGCTTCCAGCTCCGGGTAGAGGGAGGCGTCTTTCATGATCAGCAGGTAGAGATCCTGGGGGGGGGGGGCACAGGAAGGGGGTTCTCAGGCTGCCCGGCCAGCTGGGCTCCCCCAGCTCGGATCTGGCCTGGCATTGCCCTAAGACACCAGGGAACAACCCCCCACCCCGGCCATGCTCCGGGCTGGGTTTCCGGGGGGCGCAGCCGAGCGGATTGCAGGCCCCATGTTCAGGCTGCCGAGAGAGCGGCTTGCAGCACGTCACGGGAGAGAGACTCCCCGGGGCCGGGGGCCCGGCACACAGTTTGGGGGGGAATTCAATCCACTGGGAAGAATCAGGGCAGCTGGGCGGGGGCCAGTGGAGCCACTGGGCCAAGTGCAGAGAGGATCCGACGACTCCCCACCTCAGTGACAGACCCAGGGCTGCCCTGCTCCGGGGCGGGACCCCCCCACCCCTCAGGGCTGGGACGGAGGGTGTAGCTGCCCCCCCCCCGGCCCCCACGCACCTTGATGACTTTCCCAGCACTCTCCTCCTCCTGCAAGATGCCCTGGTAGGTCTCCAGGAAGTGCAGCAGCACGGTCAGCACGGCCCGCTTCCTCGGGGGCACGTGGCTCTCCTCCCAGCCGGGCACAGGGCCCCCGGACGTCAGCAGGAAGGTGGGCGCAGGACGGGGTTAAGGGAAAAGAGACCGGGGAGCTGGGGGAGGGGAAAGGGGCTGGAAGTCTCCCTTGGGGGAAGAGGGGCAACGAGCACCCCGGCTAGTGCAGCGAGAGGAGGGAGCCGGGCTGAGGTGCCGGACTCCTGGGTTCATTTCCCAGCTCTGAATGCCCCAGGCCCTGCTCTGCCCGCCGTGGTTCCGCAGGTGGGGCAAACAGGGGGAGGCGGCAGGACGAGCTTACGGGAGTTTCACTCCAGCATGCCCGGCCCTGCGCAGGGCCCGGAGATGGGGCCCGTTCCACTGGGGGAAGAAGCAGGGACCCCGGCTGAAGTGAAGGGCGAAGCAGGACACGGCAGCTCCTCCCACCCCCTCTGTCGCCGTGAGGGAAGCCACGGGCATCCCGACCCCCGGACCTCCCTGGCGTCGCTGTCTGCATGGGCAGCCTGGCACGGGCGGGGGCAGAGGCCAGCCCCGTTACGAATCAATGTCGGCAGGCCGGTGCCGGTGCGCGACCCGACCATAACACACCAGCCCAGCCCCCGCCCGGCTCTCAGCAGCGACGCGCCTCCTGGGAGACCCTACAATAACAAACCAGCTTCTACCCGCCGTGGAGGAAACCAAGGATTTCAGCCACGGTATTGCCGGCTATGGGAAATCACAGCCCGGGGGTGGCTGTGTCCAACGTGCCCACGGCGAGCGAGCGCCTCCCGCTGGAAGCAAACGGCCGGGCAAAGGCGCGCCCCCGAGTCCGGCCCCTGGCGGGCCCAGCGCATCTCCATCAGACCCCCTGCCCCTCCCCCGAGCAGCCCTGCCCCTCCCCACTGCCCCCAACCTCCTGGAGAGCCCCCCGGGGCCTTCCCCCAAGGATATCGCTGGTGCAGCTGCTGCAGCAGGCGCTCGGTCGGCAGGAAGAGCGAGTGAGTGAGGATGACGTCGTCCAGTAGCACGTCTAGGAGAGAGAGAGACACGGGGTGGGGGGTGGCGTGGGGCAGGCGGGCAGCACACGGTGCCCATGGTGCCCGCTGCCCTGCTGGGCCACACGCCCGCCGGGAGACGCACAAACACCGCGAGCACCGCGTTAGACACGGGGAATTGGCCTCATCCCTTCCCCCGGGGTGGGGGGGTGATAGGTTAAGCGCACGTGTGCCGCCCTCGCACGCCGCGCACACACTGCCCTCGTACGCACACACACGCATGCTGCCCTTGCACACACACGTGTGCCACCCTCGCACACATTGTCCCTCACACACGTGTGCTGCCCTCACACACACGGTCCCTTGCACGCATGCTCCCTTGTGCACACACCCTCTCATACAGGGTCCCGTGCACACACACGTGCTCCCCTTACACACATGGTCCCTCGTGCACACACACGCCTGCATCAAAGCTATGGACAATCGCTTGGGCTGCACCGGGGCTCTCGGCTTCCAGAACTCGGGTGAGACAACAGGGTCGCCACTGCTGCTGGGGGCCTCCCCTGGGTGCCCAGGGCCGGGCTCACAGCTCGGGGAGCTGAGCTCACTTCGTCCTTAAGAAGGGTGAGCTGCATTGTTAGCCCCGCTGGGGAAACTGAGGCACGGGCCATGGGGAGGACTCGCTCCGTCCCAGCGTCATGCATAGAGTCAGGTAACCTGTCACCCACCTCCTAGCGCTAGCGATTGGGCAGCAGTGCCCAGCTCCCCCCAGGGGGCCAGCCCAGAGGGGCAGTGGGGGCAGCCCTTTCGGTGCCTGACCTCCCAGGGCGCACTGGTATCGATTCCAGGCTGTCCCCGTGCCAGGAACGCTGGGACTCACACCCTGCACACGGACTCTGCCCCCCGCCGCCGCTCTGACCTCCTCCACGCCGGGGGCTCTGCAGAGGGGGGCTCACAGCCCCCCCACTGCTCTTTGATCCAGTCCAGCCCCTTGCCAGGTGAGCCCCTGGCACCACCCCGGGTGGGGCAACGTCAGGATGTCCAGCACCCCCAGCAAACCTGCAGACCCGTCTATAAACAAGTCACCCCCCCATTCACTTCCTACACCCCCATATATCCCCACCTACCCACTTCCTACATCCCCCCATATATCCCCACCCACCCACTTCCTACATCCCCCCATATACCCCCTCCACACTTCATATACCTCCCCACAAACACACAACATCACCCCCTGAGCCCCCACTGATATGCAGCCACCTCTGGGGTGGAACACGGCACCCGCTTAAGGGGTCGAGTCCTGGCATTCCTTCCTCAGACAAGCCTCCCCCTGGCTCCAGCAGGCGCTTTGCCCACGGAAGCCCAGCGACGCCACGCGCCAGGCTGGAAAACGGGGGAATGAGCCTTTGGCGTCTGTCCAGATTAGCCAAACGTTCTTCTCAAAGCAAATCCCTTCGGTTTCGCTTCAGGGCCTGTGGCGCTGAGCTCCCGGCGTCACCCCGACATCGAAAGCCAGCGGGAGGCCGAGCGCCCGCCCCCAGCAGGGCAGCTACTTCACAGCAGTGGGGTGGGTGGCAAGGAAGGAAATTCATTCACGGTCTTCGTAACGCCATCGTGTGAGCGAGACGGTTCCCCACGCCAGGAGCAGAGAACCCCAACTCATAAATACCCATTAGCGCTCGGAGCCCACACGCCCCACCCAGCCCCGAGACGCTGCCACCTCTGGTGTGCAGCCCAGTGGCCGACTGGAACAGCAGGCAACACAGGTTAGGGCAGGAGGCAGAAGATCCCCTGCAGCTGGCGCGGCTCGTCTCCCCCACGACCGGAAAAGCAGCCACCTCTAGGGTGGAGCACTGGTTTGTTGAACAGCACACGGGACAGGCAGGGAAGGGAAATACTAGATCTGACTGAGGCTGCAGGGGTGGGGTGGGTGTAGGCCAGAAAGCCAGGCTAACACCCCCCCTTAATATTAGTATTTGTAGCACAGGGTGTTGCTTAGAGGCTCCAGCCAAGACCAGGGCCCTGCTGTGCCGAGTGCTGCACAGAGACAGACAGTCCCTGCCCCGAGCAGGTCACAATCCAAGCAAACAAGACGAGGGGTGGGAGGGGAAACTGAGGCACAGGGCAGGGCCATGACTTGCCCACGGTGACACGGCGCAGCTGGGAATAGAACCGCCAGTCCCGCCTTCCCACCCACCGTCCCTGCCCCCAGGCCAGGCTGCCACAAGCAATCAAGGCCTCGCTAGTGAGTCTCAGGGCCTCAGTCAGGCCTGGGACGAGCTCAAGCAGCCAGCGCCCGAAGCAGCCGTCGGGCTCCTGGCCCGGCACACGCTGCCATGGGCCCAGCTGCCGGCTGGCTAATCGGCGCTGAAGGAATTCCACGTTTCTCTCCGCAGGGGCACCAGGCGCCCGGCAGCCACGGCGGCAGGGAGACAGCGAATGCAAACCCAAGGAACAGAGCAACCCCGCCAGCAGCTCACTCCGCCCCAGCCAAGCTGGCTGCCAGCCCGTTAGCGAATCCGGCTCCAACGAACGGACATTAGACAAGAGGCCGCCTCCCGAGGCCCCAGCGAGATGCCAGGCTGGCGAGCCCATGAGCCGCCGAGACCCCGTGGCCTGGAGCGAACGGACAGAGCCGGGGCCGGGCCCCACCTGCCCAGCCTGGCATTGACTCAGGGGCTCGGTCTGGGGGCGGGTGGGCGGAGAGGGGGATCAGCACGAACCCCGTTCGCTGGGTCACTTCCATCGCAAGCCCTCGGGGGGGGGGGGGGACGGGGACACTGTCCCGTTGATCCCGTCTGTGCAGCGCCCGGCCCGCCGAGCCCTGACGCACGCAGGCTCCTGGCACGGCCCCAGCACAGCGAATTCACAGCGACAGGGCTGGGCAGAGACTTTACCAGCAGCAGGCGGCCCGGCCCGCCCCAGGGCTCCACACCCCAGGAGAAGGGGCGGAGGCTGAGGGGGGCGCGGAGACTCAGAGGGGTCCCCCTGTGCCACCCAGGAAGGAGCAGAGCCCAGATAGAGCCTGGGTGTCTCAGCTCCCAGTGTCTTGCTGTAACCACTAGTCCGCATGGCCCCCCCTTAGCCAGCAGCAGCACCTAGGGATCCTGACCTGTAGTCTGCTGCTTGAATCCCCGGCCCCAGACCTGGGAATAGAACCCAGGAGTCCTGACTCCCAGTCCCCCTGCTGCCAGCTGGGTTTGAACAGGGGGCACACGGACACCGGGGAACGGGGCCCCCCGCCCTGCCGGCTGTTTATTGACAGAGCAGGTACAGCCTGAGCCGGGCAGGCAGCTCCCACACACACCGCGCCCTGCCCGCGTGCCAAGCCCTGCCCAGGGGGCAGCCAAGGAGCAGCTGCAGGCCTACGGTCGCGCCAAGCGGGGGGTCGGTTAGCGCCCAGTGTGGGGCGGGTTCTGGGCTGCGGCCGCCTCCTCCCCCACCCCCAACCCCGGAGCCAGGGGGAGTGTTTCACAAAGGGGTTTTGAAGCAGAGTATAGAGAGTCCTGGGACCTCGCCGGCCCGGCCCAGCTCCCCGGTACCCACGCCCTGGCACGGCCCCTTGCGCTGCTGCAGCCTGCCGCCGGGAGAGAAGTGAAATTGCCCAGGGGCTGGGGGGCGTTTCCATGGGTGAGGGAGGGGATTTCCACCCAGGCTTGGCCTCTCCCCTTCTCCATCGCTTGGACGATCAGACTCCGCTCTGGGAGAGGGCGCCCGCCGCTGCCCAGCCAGGGCTGCAGGGACCCTGCGGCCTGATGCCATTCGGGAGGGGCTGCAGCGCAGTCTCTGGGCAGCGGATCAGCAACAGCAAACTCCCCCCGCCCCTGGCTCCCTCCGGCCTGGTGCATGACCCCGGCCACGCGGCATCGGAACAGCGATTGCCCGGAGGCGTATTACAGCAGGACCTAGAGAGCGCAGCTCAGACTGGGCCGCCCGGTGCTGGGTGCTCACAGACAGACAGTCCCTGCCCCATAAAGATCTCAGCCTAAACAGACACAGGGTGGGAGAGGAAACTGAGGCACGCAGAGGGGAAATGACTTGCCCAGCAGGTCAGCGGCAGAGCCAGGAACAGAACCCAGGAATCCTGACTCCCAGCCGTGCCCACTGAGTCACACTGTTCCTCCTCGGACGTCTCTCCTGCTGCACAGGCTCAGAGCAGCCATTAGCCCAGCGGCCCGTCTCGGACGGCAGCCAGGACCAGGTGCTACCAAGGAAGGTGCATGGACGGGCTACACAAGCACACAGTTCACGCCCTAGCCTGCCTCTAGGGGATGTTCCTTCCTGACCCTGGGAGGGTTCTGGTTGACTTGTGTCCTGATGCATGAGGGTGTATATCCCTCAGCCCTTCGCTAGGATTGCTGAATGGCTGAGATTTGGGATCGATGGGCTTTTGGGATCAGGGTCCCTTATGGCCTTTGGAAAATGCCAGGGTACGTATTTAACCCTTTCCTGAATCATACCGAGCCCCTGACCATGCTGCTACACCTTGAGGCGGTGAGTCCCGTAGGTTAACGGGACGTCTCCGTGTATAAGAAAAGGGGATTTCCTGCTAGCCGCATGCTCAGTTTGTCTGTTATATCTGGGCGGCTTCGTCCGCCCATGGGCTCCCCGGTGCATATCCACAGAACACGCAGGGGGGCAGCAACTGCTTCCCTGCCGGGGAAGATGCGATGGGGCCGGAAGAGATGCCGAGCAGGACAGGACAGCAGGGACAGATGGAGGTTTCCTGCCTTGCTGCTCCATGCAGCTGGGAGCCAGTGGAGATGCTGTATCGGACCATCCTGCTGGTCCATATGGCCCGGTATCCGACCTAGGACCAAGGCAGACCCGGGACGACCCCTTTGGCTTTCCCATGCCATGGGGACTGTACCCTGGAGGTTTCCCAGAGGCAGGGTCCTTCCTTCCCCGTCCCAGGCACTCAGAGCCCCCGGAAACACTCCTCAAAGCGGGGAGAGGCCCAGCCGGCTCCCCCCGCCCAGGTGGGGGGTTGTTCTAGCGAGATGGAGGCTGCTCATGGGGTTACCAGCCTGCTAGCTGGCTGCCAAGCTGGGAGCCTCTGGGAGCGCAGCACCTCCTAGGGGTCGCTCAGCGCCGCCTGGGCACCGGCCCTCACCACCAGCCGGCACCGAGACCCCGCCGCAGCCAGGTGGGCAGAGCTAGGGGCCCAGGGAGATTCCCGAGGCAGGAGCCCATGTGCGGGGCAAGCCCAGGCTCCAGGAGCGCTGAAGGGGACGAGGCCGCGCACAGGCGCCCGGGGAGCGGGCAGGTGTGTGTGTGGGGGGGCCGCTGCTCCCTGCCCTGGGGCTCCTGCCAGGCAGCGGTTCTGAGACCCAGGGAGTTGAGAGCAGCTGCTTACTGCAGCCAGGGGAGCTGGTCTGGGGGCTCCCAGCACCATTGCCCCTCCCCTGAACCCCACCTCTGCCATTCACCCTAGCTGGGTCCTCAGGGAGCCCCCAAGCTGACCCCAGCCCTGGCAGTAAAGAGACCCCCAGGGCAGCAGCCAGAAAGGCTCCGCCCCTCTGCTGGGGGCCAGCCCCCTGGCACCAGGGAGGGACCGGGGGCCACTCAGTGACTGGCATCAATGGGATGCCTTCCATTGGCTCACAGAGCAGGCGCCAGTCCCCCCCACCCCCACCCTGCATGACCCGCTGGTACCCCCCACGCCCAGCCCCCTCTGCGAGCTGCCAGCCCCCACGGGCCCAGCCACACTCTGAGGTGGGGACACAGCACCTAATGCAGGGAGGGGGCGGGGTGTGGTTTAAATACACGCTCAGGAGTCAGGATGCCTGGGTTCTATCCCTGCCTAAGGGAAGGAGTGGGGCCTAGTGGTTACAGAGAATGGGGCTAGGAACCAGGACTCCTGGGTTCTATTCCCAGCTCTGGAAGGGAGTGGGGTCTAGTGGCTAGAGCAGGGGCAGAGCTGAGAACCAGGACTCCTGGGTTCTATTCTTGGTCCTGCCTGTTTTACTGCGTGACCACGGAGGAGTCGCTGGCCGACAGCGGGGCTACCGACAGCGGGGCTGCGAGGGCCGGAGACCCCGGGATGGGAATTGCTCGGCAGGCGCATTGTTCCGCTGCCGCCGGCTCAGGCCCGATGCCAGGCTCGGGATCAAAGCACACGAGGTAACTTTGCACCAGTGAGCTGGAGATTAAGCAAATCCTTCGCACAATGGAGCCAGGGTGGTCCTAGGCTGAGGCTGCAGGGCGGGAGCACGGAAATCCTTCTCTTCCCCAGGCTGGCACCTGTCCTGACATTTCATCCCCTGCTCCAGAGCCTGTTTCATTGTGAAAATCCGGATAATTACACCCTGCATTGCGTGGGGAGGCGACGCACACTGGGGCTACGGAGACCGGGAGCCAGCTCTACTCCTAGTTCTGCCGCTGATGTGCTGCGCAAGGCTCCGCCTCCCTTCGTGCCTCAGTTTCTCCATCTATATACAATACACGACACTGAGGATCTCATAGCGCTTCAATCACAAGTCAGCCCCACCGGCCCTTTGTGACATGAGTAAAGGGATCACTTCACCTGACACTGAAATGCAGCCACCTCTGGGGTGGAACACAGCAGCTGTTTAACAGCCACATGGCCACCGGCACCGCTGGCATTGCCCACGCACTGGGAAGCAGGGTGTGGGAGGCAGCCGGCCCTGAACACCCGTTCCCCCCGCCCCCCAAACACAGACACCCTTTGCAGGTGAGGGTCAAGGCGCTGAGGGTGAAGCTCTGGCTCACGGCAGGAGCTTTGCTATCGACTCCCCAAGTCTAGTTCTCCAGCACCGGCATGGGACCGCGCCAGGGGCCGGTGCAAGGAGCACAGGACGCCAGGCAGGACAATGGCCCCATGATACATCTGGGCACCCCAGCCCCCGAGCTGGGCTGGGTCACAACATGGGCCTGTAGGGCCAGTGCCCAGCCACAGCTCACATGCGGCACGACTGGCCAGGGTCTTGGCGAGGACCCACAAACAGCAGGAGGTCCAGGTCGGGACTGAGAGGCACCGGCAGCGCGGGAAGCCGAGGGCTGGGCTAGCAGGGGTCTGCGGGTCGGGACTGAGGGGCACCGGCAGAGCGGGGCGGGGGCAGGGAGTCCAGGGCTGGGCTAGCAGGGGCTGCGGGTCGGGACCGAGGGGCACCGGCAGAGCGGGGCGGGGGCAGGGAGTCCAGGGCTGGGCTAGCAGGGGCTGCGGGTCGGGACTGAGGGGCACCAGCAGAGCTGCGGGGTGGGGGGAGAAATCGGTGCTGTGTATCGGGACTGAAGACCCCTCGCAGGGCTGTGCTGGAGGGGGCTTGCACAGCCGGTCCCTGCTCCATGCCTGGCTCTAGCCCAGATCCACCCCCCGGGTCTCCCCAGAAGCCAAACGCCGCCATGTGCTGCATCGCTCACCCCAGCCAGGGGTCCCGCTCCCCGGCCCTGAACACCCGTCCAGACAGCCCAGCTCGAGTGGGGAGGGATAGCTCAGTGGTTTGAGCATTGCCCTGCTAAACCCAGGGTTGTGAGTTCAATCCTTCAGGGGGCCATTTGGGGATCTGGGGCAAAAATTGGGGGTTGGTCCTGCTTTGAGCAGGGGGTTGGACTAGATGACCTCCTAAGGTCCCTTCCAACCCTGAGATTCTATGAACACAGGGGCGGGGCCAGGCACAAGGGGACGGGGCCAGCTGCCACCGGGATCTCAGGTGGGGAGCCCGAGGCGAGAGGGGCAGATGGTGCCAAGGACGGCCGCAGCTCCCGCTCCGGCGACCTGCCTTCCACTGCCACCCAGGCGACTTTTAGCACCGGAGCAACATTAAAGATTAACAGGGGACTGGAGGGTCATTCCAAGCCCCCTGCAGCCGAGTGTCTCGCTAGCCAAGGGAGGGAAAAGCCGGTCACTGCCCAGCTGGCCAAGGGGGGCCTCTCCCATGGAGCCCCCTTGTCCTCCCCCACAAGCATCCCTCTCTCTGGAGGGGCCCCCAGGCTCCCCCCTGGCGCGGCACCTCCTGGAGGCTCCATTCTGCAATGACACCGCAGAGCGCCACAGTGGACAGCTCCGCGCGGGGGGGGGAAGACTCCAGGCCCCCACCTGGTTACCACAGTGCAGGACCCTGCGGCCTCATGGGGCTACCCCAGGCCCTGCCAGATCTATCGAGAGCCCAGCAGGGCCCCCGACCTTCCCCGTAATGGCCTGACCCTCCCCCTCAAACCCCCTCCCCCACCGTGACAGAAACCAACCCCCACTTTCAACATGTACCTCATCCAAAGAGTCGGACCCGCCCCGGCACCATGGGCACCTGCTGACCCCCTGCAGCCCCCCCCCCCCCCCCGGCACCATGGGCACCTGCTGACCCCCTGCAGCCCCCCCCCCCCGGCACTATGGGCACCTGCTGACCCCCCTCCCCTGGCACCAGCCCCTCCCCCGGCACCATGGGCACCTGCTGACCCCCTGCAGCCCCCCCCCCCCGGCACTATGGGCACCTGCTGACCCCCCTCCCCTGGCACCAGCCCCTCCCCCGGCACCATGGGTTGACCCCGCCTCCCCTGGCACTATGGGCACCTGCTGACCCCCCGCCCCGGCTCCCGCCCCTTACCTGCGCCGCAGCCCCGGCCGTGCGAGGTCGGGCCCCCCCCGAGCCGGTCCAGCAGCGCCCCCAGGAGGCGCTCGGGGCTGTCGGGCGGCCCCGGGGGCCAGCAGCAGGTGGCGGCGGGGTCGGGGCTGAGCGGCGGCTCCCCGCCGCCGGGGGACAGCTCCTCGGAGGAGAAGGACGAGGGGGAGCGGAGGGCGGCGTCCGGGGGCCGCAGCTCCAGCCAGCGCCCGTCGCCGCCGGGCTGGGCCGGCGCCAGGCCCCCGTCGGGCTCCTCGGCGGGCTCCCGGAGGAAGCCGGGCAGCAGCAGGCGGGAGACGCTCTGGCGACGCTGCAGCCCCCCAGGGCCGGGCCCGGGTCCGGATCCCGGGCCGGGCCCGGCCCGGCCCGCCAGGTGCGAGCCCTGCTTCTTCAGGAATTTCTCCAGCGGCTTCATGCCCGGCCGGCCGGGGCGCGCAGCGCGGGCGCACGGGGCGCGCAGCGGGGGCGCAGCGCGGGCGCAAGGGGCGCGCAGCGGGGGCGCAGCGCGGGCGCACGGGGCGCGCAGCGCGGGCGCACGGCTCCGCGCTGCGCTCCGGCCCGGGGGGCTCAGGAGGCCATGGGCCCCGGGCCCCGTCACTGCCCCGCTCCGAGGGGCTCCGCGGCGGGCGGGCGGGCGGGCGGGGCTGCCCCGGGGATGCGGGGATCACACCAGTCTTGCGCCTGTCTCCTCCCCGGGAAGGTAACGAGCTGCAGGCTCCGCCCCTCGCCCGCTTGGCCCCGCCCCCGGGCCCCTCCCTCCTCGCCTCCACATGCTGCCCCGGCCAAAGGGAAACACCTTGATCTGGGAGAAGGAGGCTAAGGATAAACCCGGGCCTGGCCGGGGCGGATCTGGGTGTGTTTACGCGAGTTGGGGGGGGGGGGGTACAGCCCTGGGAGCATGGGGGGCAGGGAGGGGTATGAGAGGAGAATCACATCCGCGCTGGGGGATCGGATTCGGGGAGACCAGGCCCCTTTGGGGGTCAGAGAACAGCCTGGCTGTGGGGCGGGAGGTGGAGATTTGGGGTAACACCTGCTTGGCTGTGGGGGGATCTGGCCCCAAGCCCAACCCAGGGAGTGGGAGTCGGGGTCATCCGAGTTCTCACACACACCCCTCCCAAGTTCCATAAGCCCAGACCCTCCAAGGTATTTCGCTCCTAACCTCCATTGGAGTCCAGGGGAGTTAGGAGCCTCGCACCTTCAAGGCTCGGGAATGTAGGGAGCGTCTGAGGCCAGACGGGACCATTAGCTCCCCTGGGCCGAGCTCCTGCCTCGCCTGGGCCAGACTCCCCTAGACGGAGTCCGAGGCCAATGGGCCACTGCAGAGAGCCGGCGAGCGCAGGCTGGGGCTGGTGCCCGAGGCCCAGGGGACAGGGGCTGTGGGGGTGGCCGCGCCCCCCACCTTGAAGTAACAATAGCAGCCGAAGGCCTGGTTCCGTCCTCCAGACGTTTCCGGGTTTGTTCGGTGGCTTTCAGCGCCTGAGCCCCCGTGAGCCCCGGCCGCTCGGAGCGCAGTCTCAGCTCCGGGCTCGCAGCTCAGAGCAGGAAGAATGAAGCTTTACTCTTCCCGGTTGCTTGTGGCTGCCCTGGCTCTGGCCCGGCTCCTGGGATTGCCTGGGGGGGGGTCTCAGCCTTCGGTCCGGTCGCTAGTCCTGGGGGGGAGAAAACCCAGCAAAGGAGGCCCCGGAAGGTTCCAAGCCCAGAGGCCCATGTGCAGAACCCCCATTTTTAATTTCTTTTTAAAATCTCATGATTTTGAAGCCAATCTGCTGATTTTGGGGCCTGGCTCGGGATCCTGGTGTCGGAGGCACCATTACATCTTGCGTTTTCACTCAGTTCCTAGTCGCTGCGCTTGGCCTCGTCCTCAGCTGTGCGGATGGGGAAACCGAGGAACAGAGCTGTGACGTGACCTACCCATCTGGGGAGAGAACCCAGGAGTCCTGACGCCCATCCCCCTAAACTACTTGACTGCACTGTAGAAATGGTGACGATCGAAACCTAACAGGAGGTTTTTGTGATGGAGGTGGATAAGGGGTAGTTCTTTTCAGCCATATGGATCAAAGCTACACTGGGTCCTATGGGAGGAAAGCGGATCACATATATCGTATATGTGTTGTACAGACCATATAGACCCTTCAGGAAGCAAAAACAACTCAATAGAGGCCTCTGGATGCTACCTCAATATGGGTGATTAATATCATACAATAGTCTAGGACTGGGACTTGCGAGAGCTGCACTTCGATCTCTCAGGACTCCTGGGTTCTATTCCCAGCTCTGCACCTTTTGGCCAGTCACTGCCCCCGCCTCCTGTGCCTCAGTTTCCCCCATGATACAAGGAGGGGGGGAGCTACTCGCTTTTGTGCTTTGATAGCCTTGTGTGGAAAGCGATCGATCCACTGCCTTTTGACCGTCCCTCTCCAGCACAAACTCCCTGGGATCGATTTCCAAGCACGCTGGACATGGTCTGGTGCCGTCCCTAAAGGCCTGTTGGTGTCTGACGTCCGGCGTGTTAAATCACCCCGCGGGTCGGAGCGTTTTCTGCTGCACGGCCGTTCGGAGCCTTGCTGACCCCAGGTCACAACATCCCCAGGGACGGAGAATGTATTGCTAGTGCGTTTGATAGCGTGTTTTTAATGGATTCTTAAAGCTGGGTGAGGGGTCCACTACTTGCCCCATGGCTAGTCACGGCCGTCCGGGACCGGTGCCTTAATGCTCGGCCTGCACAGAGCCCTTCGCAGCGCTGGATGGTGTCGCTGCCGTCCCAGCTCGGCCCCGCACATCAGCATCCTCGGGGAATGGAGGACTTCAGCGGGTGCGAGAATGACCCAGGCTGACAAAGAGACGGGTTTGCAGGGTCAGACCCACAGACAGAGCCCCGGCGAAATTCCACAGAGACCAGAGAGATCGGTTTCACTTTCCGGTGTCTTGCACAGTTTACTCTGTGCTCTGTGGTTCTGACGATGGCCTGTAAATATCTCCGCTCCCTCGCTAGCTACCTGAGCAGGCTGGGGGTCCCAGCATGGCAGAGAATTGTTTAAATCCACCCCGACCCTCTTCATGGAAAGAGATCTACAGACACAGACACGACTGGCTCCATTGTTTTGTAGCAGCCACATGTGCACAGGCAGCCCCGGCCCCATCCCCTGGTCACACAAACCCACCTTCTGTTGTTTTAATTTTAAATGGAGATATGCCAATCGCCTAGAACTGGAAGGACCTTGAAAGGTCATCGAGTCCAGTCCCCTGCCTTCACTAGCAGGACCAAGTACTGTCCCCTGACAGATTTTTTTCCCCCAGATCCATAAGTGGCCCACTCAAGGATTGAACTCACAACCCTGGGTTTAGCAGGCCAATGCTCAAACCACTGAGCTATCCCTCCCCCAAAACTGCTTAGCAGCAGCTGGTCCCCCCGATCCTGTTCTAGGGTTACCCACCACTGGGTCAGGGACTGGCTGGAGAGCAGCTCAGAGACGCTGTATTTGTCGGAATCAGATCAGGAGACCCCTGGGGCTGGGGCCATGGGGTTTCTGTGGAGTGACTCCGCAGGGCCTGGCTGAGAGCTGAATCCAGCCCCACAGCTGAGGAGTGTCAAGCGCCACGTAGCGTGTGGCCCATCCCCGGCCAATGGCCTGGGACCGGAGGGATCAGGATCAGTGCGATTCCCACCCCACGCCCCGAATACACCTTCCCTGCCCCATGGGACTCGCTTCCCCTGCAGAACAGCACAGAACGGCTCTAAGCAGGTCCGGGCAGCGTTCTGCCTGGCTGCCCTGCCCGGGTGCTGGGAAGCCCAGGCCGATGGAGGGTTCCCTGCCAGCGAGAGGAAGCCGGGCGAGGCGAAGGGGAACAGGAATGTCAGGCCAGGCGAGCCGGGACAGGCAGCAGGGCTGGGCCCGCCGCTCGCTCGGAGCAGGAAGCAGAGCGCAGGTTTGTGTGGGAGGCAGGTAATTGTGGATCGAAAACAAGGGACCCTGCTGATGAGCGATGGGGCCTTCCCTCTGTCTCCCTCTCGCCGGGCCTAGCTGGGGCGGCTCGGGGTGTTCGGGGCTAGACACAGACAGGAGCCGCGTCCCCTGCTCTGCTCCACCGTGGGCCGGCTCCGGACGACACTGGCTGCCCGCAGGGGGACACGTCCTGATGCCCCCCATGGGGATCGGGGCTCTGCCCGGCTGGGGGGCAGCGTGAAGGAGCTGAAGGGGAGGCCCTGTCTCCCCCAGCCCAGCCATCGCCCTGCCGGGGTCCTCCCCTGCCCTGCAAGTTCCCTCTCCTCCTCCCCATGCCCCAGCCCAGCAGCCGCGCCCAGCGGTGCCCCGTGCCCACGGCTGGGTCCAGAGCCAGGGGTCCAGCGACACTGCCTGACGTCCCCCAGGCCCCTGCCCCCTTGGTGGTGGGGACAGGGGACGGGGTGTCTCCGCCCTGCTAGCCCAGCCCCGAGCCGCGCGCCCCCGGCTGTCAGCAGCCCCCCTGACGCCGCCCAGGCCCCTGGGCCCAGAGGGGATTGAGACTGGAAGTGGCATGAAAAGGGGGAGGGGCCCTGCTTACAGCCATCGTCATGGAAACGCCTGAGTTTGTAACACTCATGGAAGGGAGGGGCCAATAACAATTCTTGGGAACTAGACTGTGCAAGCTCCCCGCCCCCCAGCTCTGCCAGTGCCCCTCACTCCCGACCCGCAGCCCCCTGCTAGACCAGCCCTGGGCTCCCCCACCCCCCAGCTCTGCCAGTGCCCCTCACTCCCGACCCGCAGCCCCCTGCTAGACCAGCCCTGCCGGTGCCCCTCACTCCCAACCCACAGCCCCTGGGCTCCCCTACCCCCCAGCTCTGCCGGTGCCCCTCACTCCTGACCCGCAGCCCTCTGCTAGCCCAGCCTGATGCTCAGCTGACCCACGGCTCTCAGTCGTTCTGAGCCCTGTGCTGGATTTTGCCAGCCCCGCTGTCAGTGTCCCAGCCCCACCAGCCGGGATTTGTGCTCCGACCTAGGACCCAGACACCCCTGGAGGGGAGGGCCCCGGGAGCCCCCTGCACCCTCTGAACCCGCTTCCCGGACACGGGGGGGTTTAAACAGCAGCTGTTGGCTCACACGTCGCCCCAGGTGGCAGCTGCCCCCGGCCCTGGCAGGGGGCCCTTTGGGACACCGGCCAACAGGCTGTTTCAGGCCCTTGCCAGCGGGCGGCTCAGCCAGGGCCCCCGAGACAGGCTCTGAAACCAAAGCTCGTGGCCTGGCGGCCTCGGGCACCTGGGATCCAGGCTCTCTGGGTCTCTCAGGGGGAGGCAGAGGGGCTGGGCTGGGGGTAACATTTACTGCCAGGGTCCGGCTTGCACTGATCAGACCCACAGCGACCAATGCACCCCACTGCTTTCCCCAGCCCCGGGGGCGCCTGATCCGGCTCAGCCCCCCACCCCCCCGCCCGCAGAATAACCAACAAAACCCAGGGCGTGTGGGGCTCACACCCCTGGGGGGCCAATTCCTGCCCCAGGGGAGTCACCGTGCAGGGCCAGGGGTGTGCGGCCGGGACCTTGACTGCAAAAGGGCCCCACCTTAGCCCGTGACAGCCCCGAGGCCAGGTGAGGGGCTGAGCCAGGGGGGCAGGCCTCAGCGATGCAACGTCCCCTCTGCAGCAGCCTTCATGGACCAAGTGGGCCACAGAGAGACCCCACCCCTGAGCCCGCCAGGGCCGGGAGGAAGCAGCTAGACGGGTTGTGTGTATGTGTGGGGTTGTGTGTGTGCCCGTGCGTGTGCACACACATCCTGCCTGGCTCCTCCACCTGCCCCTGCCCTGTGGGTAGACACAGGCCCCGGCACCTCCTGACCCCACTGCGCCCGGGCCCTGCCCTGCCAGCCTTCCTCATTCCTGCCAAGCCTGCCAGCCACTCCCACTTGGGCTGCCCCGGCTAATCCCATTAGCGCTGCCCAGCTCCCCAGGAGAGACGAGGCAGCACTAGGAGCCACCCTCTGCTCAGCTCCAGGGTCTGGCCACGCGGGGCAGTGCCATGGGGCACCCGGCTGGGGTCGGGGCTGCAGCCGCGTGGGCAAGGGGCCAGGTTTGCCCCTGCCCCAGGGAGCCCCGGCCGAGCCCCTGCTCCGGGCCAGCCCAGAGGCAGCCCACAGGTCACTGGCCTAATGAGCGTTGATGATTATTGCAGAGGCTGCTGTGGGAGCCCACACGGCTTCCAGGGGCCGCGCGAGGGCCAGTGTCCGGCCGCAGGGCTGGAGCCGAGCTCAGAACCACGACACCTGCCTGGCTGGGCCTCGGTTCGGAGCCAGCCTGGAGCCGCCGCCCGTCCTGCGGCAAGGCCGTTGTGCCCAGCCCCCCAAGGGGGGGAGCCCCACAGACACCGGCACTGCACTGGCAGCCCCCCCCCAGGGCATCCCCGTTGAGCCCAGATGGGCAGGAAGCTGCCCGGACCCAGCCTGCAATTACCCGGCCCAACCAGTGCCCGAGAGGGAACCAGGCCCAGCTCCGCAGAGTCACACATGACGAGCCAGGCTTCCCGCGGATCACACGATGAGCTTTGGACTCAGGAGAGGGTGTAAAGATAACAGCTTTTTGGGGAGGGGGCCTCTTTAGTTGCCTTCGGCTTGTTGAGCCTTTAGGGGGCTCTGGGGTCCCCGCTGGCAGCTTTTCCCTCAGCCGCAAGGGCTGGGACTCGCTGGCTCTGGCGGAAGGAAGGCCGAGCTCGGCACAGATCCACTTGACTCCGGGAGCTGAGGCTTTAAGGAAAACGATGGTTATCCTGAGACTCACGACAAAACCGTGAGCGTCGGCGCCGCTCACCAGCTCCAGCCAAACGGATCCCCCTGGAGCGGCGCTGCCCAGCGCCGGGGCCAGAGGTGGGGCCCAGGTAGATTTTGGGAAATCAATCAAAGCTGGAGCAGCCTGGGGCCTAGCGAGCAACTGGAACCAGGTGTGGGGCGGGCAGTGGGTTCGCCCCTGGGCAATCGGCACCGAAGGCCGCAGCAGGGGGGAGCGGTTACCCGCGGTGTCAATCACCTGCCCCACTCACCCCTGTCAGAAAGGGGGACCCAGCCTGGTGAGGGGCCTGGGGAATGTTCGTGCCAGCAGGTCTGATGTAACAAACGGGCCCAAACGTCTCCCCGCCCCACCACGCCGCCCTCTGAATCCAGCACAGCCGCCGACTCCGGCCTGCAGCAGTGAGTTCCACAGGTCCGGCCCACACGGTGCCGAGGAGCAAGACTCATGGGCAGTGGGGAGGAGGCAGGGGCCACAGGGAACATCCCTCTCCTGTGCTCCAACTACCGGACCCCACTGCCCGGCTCCAAACGCCAGCGGACTGTGACTGGCGGGGGGGGAGGGGGGAAGCCAAGGGATCTCATCAGCTACTCACCACGCTTGTGTGTTGCCATGTTAAGCTGGTTGCTTGGTAACCTCCTCTAGGGAAAAGGAGCCGGAGCAAAGCTCCTTCCCTGTCGCTGCCAGCCAGAGCCCCCGGGGCCGAGCCTGACGCCCCCCCTTCCCCACAGCGCCTGCAGGAGGGACCCGGCTCCTGGGCCCCAGCTGGAGCCAGGGTGCGCGGGATCTGCTCTCGGCTCAGCTTCTAGCTGCACCGCTGCAGAGGAGAGCCCCCGCGTGCCACCCCACTCCTGCCCCAACCCCCCCTCTAACCCCCTGCCCCCCAACACCACCACCCCTAATAACCCCACTTCCCCCCAAAATCCCCTGCCCCCCATAACCCTCTGCCCCCAAAACCTTCCACACCCTGGCTCGCAAACTCTCCCCTTCTCTCTGTACCCCTGCAGGGGGTCAGGGCTGTGACCTCACCCTCCAGGCTGAGCTCCCCAAGTCCGGAGTGGGGGCTCCCCACTTCCCTGCCAGCTGGGGTGACTGGCTGGGCCTTTGCCCAGGTCTCTGGGGCCTCGGCGTGACCCAGCGGCCAGCAGGCCCGAGCCAGGGCTGGGGCCCACCCTCGGGCTCAGCTAGCAGGTCTCCTCCCTCCTACCCGCTGTGGGGTGGAAGGTCTCAGCCCAGCGCGCCCCAGGGGAGCCGATCTCAGCCCTGTTCCTCTGCAAGGGGCACTGCTGAGGCCTGGCAGCTGCATTTAACCCTAACCACGCCCCCCACCCCCATTCTGGGGATCAGCAGAGCACCCCCCTGCCCCCCAGGTTTGCACACCACACGTGCCCGCTGAGCCGCAGATGGGAGCCGAGAGCCGCCAGCCACGCAGATGGTGCTGGGGCGTGGGGAAGAGCTGCCAGCCCGGTGTGGCTGAGACAGACAGCGCCCGGCTTCGTGCCCAGGGGGGAGGGTGCAGGCTGGGCCCCGAGAGCACCCGGGGGTACAGGGAGTGGGCACGGGCAGCTGCTGGGGTGGGCCCGGGAGCTCGAGGCCCAGGACTTTGATGGAGGCACCAGCCCATCAGGTCCTCGTCCCCTGAACAGCCAAGCCACGGGCGCCGAGCGAGTCCTGGGTCACAGCAGCCCGGCTGGGAACGAAAGCCAGGAGCCCCGACCCCCCCACGCGTGTGCGTTGACCCTTCCCTCACAGGAAACCCACCTGCCCTGACGCAGCACGGCTGGGCTCGGGGCTTTTGCAAAGGGATTGATTGGCTGCTGCTAATTCTCCTACCAAGCCAGGACCGGGATCTGCCCCCCGAGCCGCGCATGAAACGCTCAATTCTCTCAAGCAATGAAAAGCAGCCGGCGGCTGGGAGCTGGGGGCTGAGTGTGAAGCCTCCGCGGCACCGTTCACAACAGACCGTGCGTGGGAGGGAGAAATGACAGGCATTCAAGACGGGAGAATGTTCTGTTTGAGCGAGAATTTTAACTCGTTTTCACCCCGCGGTGCTGGGAGCGAAAAGGGAATTTTACCCTTCGCTTTCAGAGAACAAGATCAGCCTTTGTAGAAAAAATACTTCTCCACAGCTCCTCCGGGGGCCTCAAGCCGGAGCTAGGAGCCCCACTCATGGCCCAGGACCTCACCGTGCCAGGAGCTGTACGAACCCAGAACAGAGCACTGACAATCTATCATTAACTCGCTGTACAGATGGGGAAACTGAGGCAGGGGGCGCAGCACAGTCACACAGCAAGTCCATGGCAGAAAAGGATCACAAGCCAGGAGGCTTCACTTCTAACCCCCTGATCAGATCCCTCTCCCAAAGCTGGGAAGACAGAATCCAGGAGAGCTGAGTCCTGCTCTGACCACCAGCCCCCACTCCCCTCCCAGAGCTGGGCCCACCACCCAGTCTCATTCCAGCTATGCCACTGACCTTGGGCAAATTTCCTTCGCCCTCTGTGCCTCAGTTTCCCCTCTCGCCCCCCTGTATTTAGTCTGTAAGTTCTCTGGGGAAGGGGCTGTGTCTGCAGCCTCAGCCAGGGCCCCTGGCTGCCACCCTAACGCACCTCACAGAGGTGCCCTGCATGACTGGTTTCACGCGAGGAGGTGCAGCGTTCCCCAGGGGAAGCCGCTGGCTGAATCCTCAAACAGCCGCGCTCCGGAGCCTGCAGTGTCTATGCAGCAGGGCTCTGCCGAGCGGGACTGACCCCAGCCGGGCGGTCACAGCCAGCAAGCAGCTCGACCCACTCACACCCAGCTGCCTGCTGAGGAGAGGGTTTCACCCAGTTTACCGGCTGTCGGTCCCACGAGCCGAAGGAAGATGAGCAGAGGCAGGAGCGGTTGAGTGGCCAGGACAAGTCACTTCCCCTCTCCACAGCTGGCTCGCAAGCCTCAGTGCCAGGAAAGCTTTGGACCAAAGGTGCTCGAGGGACAAAATCCGAAGGCTTCAGTGTGATCCGAGAACAGGTGCTGTTGCCCCTGCTCTCCTCTGCAGGACCTCTTAGCCCTGCCCGGCTGGTCTCGGGTCACCTTCCCTTCCTCGCAGCTGGGTGCGGGTGAGAAGGGACGTAGAAAAGGGCGGTGCTGGCTAGGCCAGGCTTAGAGGAGGGGTCAGGAAATGCACGGAGAGTTTAGGGAGGGGAGTGGTTAGAGTGTTGGGGGGATTGGGACTCAGGACTCCTGGGTTCATTCTACGCCTGCCTCAGGGATGGAGCATGGAGGCAGACCTGGGGGGCTAGGAGTCTGGACAGCCCAGCTCTGCTCCTTCGAACAAGCTCTTCGTCCGCTCGGGCTCAGTTTACCTGTTTGGAAAGCCCCATGAGTCCCTCCCCGGAGCAGCCCATGCAAGTGAAGACACCCTCAGTGCCTCTGACGGGGCACGGCCTGCCCAGAACGCTCCTGGGAGGGGTGGTCCGCCTGCTCTCCACCCTCCCGGATCCCGGCGTCGTGCCAGGCCCTCGTTCCAGCAGCAGAGCCACCCGCCAAGTTCACTGGCACGACTCCTGGTCTGCTCATCACTGCCTTGGGCAGCATTTCAACACGGGCCCTTCCAAAGGCAGGGCGAAGGACAGGGAACCCCGCCCCCCAGGCCGGCTGCACCCTGCACACGTGAGGCAGTGCCAGGGTGCAGAGGTCAGCATCCACTGCAAGGACCTCCAACTGCCTCAACAGCTGGCTACCAGCAGCAGCCTTCCTTCCGCCAAGCCGGGCAGTGTGAGTGGTTTGGCTACCATCCACGGCGGTGTCTGCGTTGGCCACAGCAGCCGCTCTGGTCTGTCGGGCACACGCCCGAGCTCCTCCCATGCGGCAGGGCCCATGGATTTGACCAGCCAAGGAAACAACCCTTTCATGAAAGCAAGTTGTAGGTAAGCAGTGAAATAGCTCCCGCCGGCCCTACAGCGACCATGTCCAGGCGGCAGCTGAAATAGCTGCATAGGGGCACAGACCGGTCAGAGAAACGTTTCTCATCAGCTGCGAATCGGAACAGAGACCTGGAAAGAAGCGGGTAAGAACAGGAACAGCCAATTGCTGCGTTCCAGGTAAATATCACACAGGAGGGCAAGCGACCGAATACCGGCACCACGTACAAGTGCTAGAAATCCAGAGACTACGAGGGGTGAACTAGAGCGCGGGGCGTTAAATGAGGGTTTTGCTATAACAGGCACAGTGAAAACCTGGTGAACGAGGATAATCAATGGGACGCGGTAATACCAGGGTATAAAATAAGCAGGAATGACAGAGTAGGTCACAGTGGTGGGGGAGCGACACTGTACGTGAGAGAAAACATCCTGTTAAATGAGGGGAAACCCTTCAATGAATCTAACTGCACCCTAGGAGCTCGATGGGTAGAGATTCCAGGCTTGAATCAAAAGAGTGGAGCAGTAGGAATATCCTACCCACCACCAGATCAGGATGGTGCTAGTGACTGTGAAATGCTGTGGGAGATTAGAGGCGACAAAGGCAGAAAATGCAGTAATAATCGGGGGTCCTCCCAGGAGCTGTAGCGGGACCTGTGCTGGTCAACACATTCATTAATGAGCTGGGAAAGGGGGTGAACAGGGAGGTGGCAAAATCTGCAGATGATACAAAATGACTCATGGTCGTTAAGTCCAAAGCTGCTCGTCCAAACGGGGCGCGAAAACGGGCGGATGAAATTCAATGTTAGCAAGTGCAAAGTATTAGACTCAGAGACTTTAAAGCCAGCGGGGACCCTCATGGTCATCTAGTCTGACTTCCCGCACATCACAGGCCACAGAACCTTCCCCACCCACTCCTGTAACAGACCCAGACCCTTGGGCTGAGTTCTGACATCCTCAAATCATGAGTTAAAGACGGCAAGTTCCAGAGAATCCACCATTTGCTCTAGTTCAAACCGACAAGTGACCCATGCCCTATGCTGCAAAGAAAGCCCCCCACAGGGTCTCTGCCGATCTGACCTGGGGAAAAATTCCTTCCTGACCCCAAATATGGTGATCAGTGCGACCCTGAGCATGTGGGTGAGACCCACTGGCCGACCCCTGGAAAAGAAGTCACTGTGGTAACTCAGCCTTCCCCTCTAGTGTCCCATCTCCGGCCATTGGAGATATTTGCTAGTAGCAGTCACAGCTGGGCTGTATGGCATTGAAGGCAACCTCATCCTACCATCCCTCCATAAACATCTCACATTCAGCCTTAAAACGAGTTTGGTTCTTTGCCCCCACTACTCCCCTTGGAAGCTGCTCCAGAACTTCCCTCCTCTGAGGGTCCGAAACCTGCATCTAATGCCAAGCCTAAACATACTGCTGGCCAGTTTATATCCATTTGTTCTTATCTTGTGCCAATGCTGTCCCTTAACTCCTCCCTCTCCCGGGTGCTTACCCCTCTGCTGTATTTAGAGAGAAATCGCTTGGTTAGGTTAAACAAGTCAAACTCCTCTCGTAAGGCAGGTTCTCCATTCCCCTGATCATTGTAGTAGCCCTTCTCTGCAGTCTGAATTCCCTCTTTCTTAACCATGCATGTTGGAAAAAGTAACCCCAACTACACATACAAAATGATGGAGTCTAAGTTAGTTATTACCGCTCAAGAAAGATCTTGAGAGTCATCATGGATAGTTCCCTGAAAACATCCGCTCAATGTGCAGTGGCAGTCAAAAAGGCGAACTGAATGTTAGGAACCGTTAGGAAACGGATCGATAAGACCGAAAACATCTTAATGCCACTATATAAATCCACGGTACGCCCCCATCCTGAACACTGCAGGCAGTTCTGGTTCCCCCATCTCAAGAGAGAGATTAGAATTGGAAAAGGTGCAGAGAAGGGCAACAAAAATGATCAGAGGTGTGGAAGAGCTTCCATACGAGGAGAGATTAAAGACGACACCTGAAGACAGGATGCTGGGCTAGAGAGACTCTTGGTCTGACCCAATGTGGCCGTTCTTAAGTTCTCCTTGACAGGGCTACGAAATTCTCGGCTTCCCCTACTGCCCTCTGCTGGCCAGCTGCTGGCACACAGGGAAGGGTTCTCAACTCATGTTTAACACAGGCCACTGCCCTCAAGGGTCAACAGAGGTGAAGTGTCTTGCTCAAGGGGCGTGTTAGGGACACCTGTGCCCCCCACCCCAGATTGCAGAATGTTCCCCTAGAGCTACAGCAATCGCTGCTGTGGAAAAGGAGAGCTCACCCCATGTGACCCAGCTGCTCCCCGCAGATCAGTGTTTGGGAACCTCTGCGCCAGACGAGAGAGGTTTAAAATCTGCCCACCCATCTGCCTCTCTCAGCTCTGCCCACCGCCAGCGTCTCACCCACTCCTCCTACGCTGAGCCCAACGGGAACCTCGGTGCCTCTCTCACAGGGGCCCAATGAGCAGCCCAGGGCCAGCTGCCTCCACGGCACAGATTCTTTAACAGCGTATCCCAGACCCCAGCGGAAGCCAGGCCCCACGGGCGTGCCAGACATGGCCAGCCCTGCACAGTGCTGGATGCAGGGTTGTTACACTCCCGCCGAGCGGTGTGCAAGCTGCGTGCTCAGCGCCACCTACGCAGCAGCTGTTCCGCCGCACTCCGAACAGTCTTGTTTTGTAGCCCCCTGGATGTAACAAACAAAAACCACGGCGGGAAGCTACATTTTGTTCTGCTGATCGCTCACGCAGGGAGCAGGGGGGACGAGGGCTCAATGCAGTGGCCGCATGATTAAAAATGGCACTTAGCACGGAGAGGAGCATGTGGGGAGCGTCACCAAGTGGTAAGAAAGGGATTCGGTTTTCCAACAGCGCTAGAAGCCTGGGGAGGCGGCGGCAATCAGGGTGGTTCCAATACCCTTGTTTCCCAAGCGTTTCTGACGTACGGCAGAGGGGACATCCACCCTTCCAGACGACCATAGCTCAATACCAGGTCTCTTGGCAAGACGACTGCCGAGACCACCTTTAAGCAGCACGAAAGACAGACCCAGAGCATGTTACTTTCTAAGATGTATTGTCATCTCCACCAAGTCATTACAATGTTGGTTACAAGTGTGCACTCCAAAAGAACAGGAACAAAAACAAAACAAAAAAGCCATCACAGTGTTGTTAGGTCTAGAATGTCAGTCCCGGGACCGATATGTTAAACGATACATTTCAGCCTTAAGGCAGAGAAACAGTTACATTTTAAATGTAAAGGATTTTTTTTAAATGCCATTTGAGTTAAATTCAACTAAGTACAAAAGGTTGTTAAATTACAAACACCGACAAAAAAGTACTTCAGTTCGAAAGCCACATCTGCGTGAAAAGCTCTCAACCCGAAACAGGCAGGTGGGGGCTCGTCCTCCCTCTCCCCATGGCTGGGAATTCACAGGCCAAGACGCTGCTTGCTGAACGACTCAGACGTGCGCTGCCCCAACGTGTCCAGGGCTGAATTAGCTACCTGTGTGCCAAGTTCCCCTAATGCAATTTGCAAGCAGCTAAGAGGCCAAAGCCACGCTCAAGTGTAGCTGGAAGCGATGCAGCGATCCCTGCAGGAGACGCGTGGGCAAGCCAGGCTGCTTCAGCAACCACAGTGCTGCAGGGCCAGGCTTCGGCCTCCTAAAACAGGGATCAAGGCTATTTCAGAGCCAAAGAGGGATGGTACGTGCCCAGCTAGTGTTCCTCCATGGGGATCAGAGCGAGCAGCCCCCGTCCCTGGAAGTGGATGCGTTCAGGCTGGTTGCATCACCTTCCATTTACACAGAAGCAACACCCAAGTGCTGGGTACAAATTGCACACGGGCTTACCCTGCCGAGCCGGTTTGCTCAAGAACAAGGCTGAAAGCAAGAGGGCAGCTCTTCAGAGAGCCAAGGGCATGCCTGGAGAGCTGCATGCTCCTCTTTGGGTCCCATTTAGTGGAGAGTCCCAAGGTAGCAGGGGGACTGGCTGGATGCAGCCTGCACTGGTGAGGCAGCAGAGACTGGACTTTGACCTGCCTTGGCGCATGCTGTTTCCCGTCTGTTTCAGGTTGAGAGTTTGCACACACGGACAACAGAAACTGCCCACAACACAGTTACCAGCAGGGCTCACTCCAGAAAGAAAGAGGAGGAGCTTCTAAATGAAGGGGTGACTGAACAGAAAGCGTGTTCCTGTCAGACGGCTAACACTTAGCGGCCCTTTCCCAGACATCTAAGCTTAAACAAGGTCAGAAATAAACTTGCTAATTTCAGAGTTGAAGAAACAAAGTAACATCCACTATTTCCTTGGGGAGGTGGTTACATTCCTGGCTACCTGACCGACAGAGATTCCTATAGCCAGCTTAACAGAAAGGGCCGGTTCATTTTTAAAACCAAAAAACCAGGACAGAACCGAGCCAGCTTTATTCAATATGCTACGATGGGAAACGGTCAAACATTTAATAACGGGGGGAGGGGAATCAAGAACTTGTAACTAGGGAGCAACCCCTGTGTTCAGTATTTCAATGCCCTCCATGACCCAGTGAATGGGGGCAGCGGGGAGAGAGGCGGTTTGCAGGAGAGCCCCACTAAACACCTAAGAGGGGAGGGTGCCCGGCCCTGGGCACAATACTGATGCGGCAGGGCACTGCAGGTGGGGGCCCGCTGGCCTCACCCAAGCACGGCGAAGGGGACGTCTCGGAGTCAGAGCTTCCTGCTTGCTGGCGGTGCCGATTCTGGGGCTGGAATTTCTGAGGCAGGTGTCCCTACGTATTGCTCCTTTCCTTTGATTTTTCACTTGTGCTGTCCTAGAGGGGAAGATGCAAGCCAGAGGGTTAACGTGCTCTCCACACCATTCACAAGCTCTCTGCACAAGGTTACTTCTATCACCTAGGTGGCCAAACATTCCCCACACCAGGGCACTAGAAAACAGCCGCCATCCTCCCACTGCCCTTTGTCTCGGCTGCGCCACCAGATTCAACTTCCAGGATCTCGCTTCAAGGCAAACTCTGTCTGCACAGTGGTTAAGTTAAATAGGCCAGTGAGGAGATGGGGCCCGAGATTTTCCCACTGTTACTGGTTACAGCCAAGCATCTCGGAAGCATCTTTTATCAGAGGATGTCAAAGCACTGTACAAAGGTGCACATTCTTCCCATTTTATGGATGGGAGAAATTAAGGCCCAAGGTCACACAGTGAGTTAGTGGCAGAGCCAGAAATCGATCTCAGGGGTCTCGACTCCCAGCCCTCTGCTCTAGCACATGCTGCCTCTCTTCCTGACGCAGGGAAAGTGACCCTGGACAGCAGCCGGCTGTGACGGAGGCTCACTAAACTCTTACGGTGCACGGGACGATACTTATGAGGACACCAACACACACGCGTGCATAGCACTGGAGAGGGGAAATGGTACTCAGCAGAGAATTGATTCTCATCGTCTGTGTACAGACTTTAAACCTGCCCCTTAAGCCTCTACATGGCTAAGGCATCAGCATTTATTTTTCTCAAGAAATCAGAACTGGATTTTGTAAGTATCTTTTTCGCTAAACAAAAAGGAAATCAACTTGGGACTTACTTTGTACGTGGGTTTAGATTTAAAGTATTTAGAAACTCAAATTAACTGGAGCCCTGCTTACAACCTGCAACGAGAAGCTGGAGTTTGGGACATGTCAAAAGGTTAGACAGTTGAAGATTTTCTTGAAAACAACACATTTCTGGAGGGGGGGGGGGAGGGGAGAGAGACATCGCAGGCCACTGGGAGAACGGCTGCCACATGGTCTCCCGCAGCAGCGCACGGCAGAGGGGTCAGTACCTCGGGAGGCGGCGGCTTGATAGTCACGGGCTGGGACGTTCTTCGGGGTGGAGAAGGTTTCGGCTGTACTTGCTGCTGGACAGTGTTGTAGTAGGTGACCCCTCCGTACACCTGGGCCTGGGCCTGCGTCCCCCAAAGAACGGAAAGGGTCAGTTCTTCCTGACCCGGGACAGCAAGCGGGCTGCAGCTGCCCAGGCGTTGGCAGTGTTCGGCCTGGCTTTCTTTAGCGGGGCCAAGGCCTCTAAAGCCAGAGGGGAGCAGAGCCGCCCTTGGAGCGCAGCCCGTCAGGGTTCACCTTGCGCTGCGGAATGCAGTTGCCAACCTTTGTCTGCAAACACCTGAGAAAGGACCGAGCTAGAGGCAGCCACTCCACTGCAGGCAGCTTGCCCAGCCAGCCCGGGATCACTGCAGAGGCCTTGCTGCCAGGGTTAGTTGTCTGACTGAGTCAGTCTACAGCTAAGCTGGTTGGATTCCTAGACGGTAAGGTCAGATGGGGTCACTATGCCCTGCATCGTTTTTCCATAGGCCACATAATGTTTCCACTTTAAAATAGCAGCTGCTCTGTGCTCAAGGTGGCTGACAATTCCCCATCATACCCAGAGCATGTCCAGGAGCCCAGGCGTCCTGTGCTTACTCCACATCAAACTTTCTCTCTCCAGCTAGCCCAGCAGAGAAGGAAAAGGTCAAAACTGTTTAGACTGGTTTAGAAACTGCACCTCTTTTGTCTTGCCACTGAGTGTCACCCTTGTGCCATTTGCAAGACAGCCTGGATGATGGGAGGTTCTGACCTGCCACAACTCACCTCATTAGCAGGATGCCCTGGAAAAGCTCACCCGCCCTCAGGACCTCGAGACAAATGCTATATGGCTAGTGGACGTACAGGCTTGGCAGTTAAAAGAGAGCCATCTGGCTTCCAGCAATTCACACAAGAACCTTTCCCAACCCTTTGGGACTGTGATGTCACAGAGGTTTTTCCTGGCCCAAAAGTGGCCTTTGGGCTCCCACACTGCTGAGATCAGGCACACCAGGCCGTGTCCAGCCTGCTGGCTTGGTTTAACAAACAAAAGGAAGTAGGCTCTACAAGAGAATCCAGTAATTCTCTGTGCCTGGCTTCGCTTGGACCATGAACAGACCTGTCTAGTTAATGTGCTTCTAGGCAGCTTCACTTTCCTGTTTCTCTTGCCCTGGTGGAAAATTTAAATTCTTGGCCCAAATGATACAATCACCACATGCCATCAGGGAGTTTATGACTAAAATTCAAATTGCAGTCCCAGTGTGGGTGAACCAGGGAGATCAGATCAGGCTCCTTCTGCTCCCCAAATTGAGTAGGAAGCAAGATGTTTTCCTCATTCATGCTCTTTACAAAGATTTAACTTAAAGTCTGTTTTAATAACCTAGTGCGTTGTCTCCTCTGGGGAGCAACCCCACATGGCAGGGAGACCAGCTGCAACCCCAGGCTGTCTCAAAGGCCTTACAACATATGGACCCATCCAAGATAGGATCCCATAGCTCCATGCTTAAACAACTCCTGCTCAAGACAACCAAAGCACGCTGTAGCCAGCTCACCTGTGTGTTGGGATACAGATGGGGAGGAGGTGGTGGTGGGAGTGCTCCAGGGGGATAGGGGTAGCTGGGATTCCCAAAATTCATGACTCCGGGAGGGGAGAAATAGGTGGGCGCGAGCAGCGGCTGTGGGGGGGGTTGCCCAGGAGGCATGGAGACTGGTGGAGGATATAAGCCAGGGTTAGCCAAAGGTGCTGATGTCTGGTGCGGATGTAAACCTAGGAAGTGAAACAAAATAAATGCATTTGTAATGTCACCTCTGAAGCCAACGCACCCTCGGGAAAGGCTGGGACTGTTTGGTTGCCAAAGTGAATTAGCATCTCTGGGTTAGCCTTGCTCTGACCTTCACTATCTTAATAAGGAGGGCGTTTATCGAACAAGAGCATTTTGTGAAAGACTTCTTGGCACGCGATCATGACAGACTCACGCCTGCACTGTTTAAGACAGGAAAGTTCACACACAAATAGCAGAACGCTGACAGTGGCCTCTAGTTTCCCAAGAAAGTGGTGAGTCTCCCAACATGTGGATCATATTAAAATGGACTGGACAGTGTACCAGTAAGTTACTTACTATGGGGGAACAATCCCGCATTAGCCTTTGGGGCAAGTCTAAGAGACCTGCTGTCTTCCTGATTTCTGGGATCCTTCATATCTAATTGCTGCTGGGTCGGAGAAGCAGCCAAGCATTTCCATCCAGGAGCAGGGGGGCGGGCTGCTTCAAGCTTTTCATTAAAACGGGGACGTGATTTAGCCAACTATCCTGCACAAAACCAGCAATGTTCTACCCAGAAGTTTCCAAGACACCCTCAAGAGGTCTTGGCCCTGCACTGGCCATAAGCAAAGGAGATGCAGCAGTTAGCAAAATATATTTACATGGACATATATGACATTTACCAAAGATCACGTCACTTATTCATGGCAGCACCATGGAAGGGAGCAAGATTTACTTACAATGCCTAAGAAATGGATACACGGCTTTGTCGACCTTAATCTCAATGTTCAGAGATGCTGCCGTAAATGGCTATGAAACTGAAGGGCCTTCGATTTTGAACTTAAACAGATCAGCAACATTTCACTTAGCGCTTTCCTTTTTCAAAATGCAATGCAGATGTCCACTGGTTTAGCCAAGAGCTGGTAGGGGAATATGCCTCGTTTTACAGATAGGGAAACAAGTTAAATGCCTGGGCCCAGGCAAGAGGGAGTCTACATCAGAGCTGGATTACAACTCAGGAGTCCTTGATTTCCCAAGCCTGTGCTCAGACAGGACCTTTCTCAAATGCAAGGTTAGCAAGTTTGCTTGTGAGGGCAGGGAGGTGGGAGACGGTGGCTCACCTGGATGTGGGAGGTGCATTTCTGGCTGTACAATCATACCCTGGGGGGGCAATGGGGCAGGATTCTCGCTGTGTGCGTAGATTGGTCCCTGGAATTGTACTGCAAGGGAAAACGGTTTGCGAGGAAACAAAGGTTATTTAGCGCATTCTGCTGTAATGAGAGTCACGTTGATTACGGAAGTCAGAGAGAAAGCCACAGCATTTGAGCGCTGTTGTATTAGAAACACTGCCAACTGCATATGTCACCCAGCAATGGGATCCCATGCCCGACAGGATCCCAAGAGAGGGAGAGCTCCCAGCTATCTCCTACCTGTAATGGAACACACACCACTTACGTAGCTTCCTCCTTTAACACTTGGAACATCTCATTTACTCCCCAATCTCTACCTTGTAATATACCAATGAAACGATTATTTCTACCAAGTTTCAATTTCCACTTCTCATGATCTAGAGTTTCCAGATCTGAGTTTCCAAAGCAGCAGATGACCACACAATGATGAAGGTAATGTCGGTAGGTGCTTTACAAACTAGGGCAGGGATTAAATCCAGAAAACTCGGTTGTCATGGACATTGAAGAAAGATTTCAGGAAAACATTTTATATTAAGCGTTGACATTTTAACCATCTCTATATTGGCTCTATAACTAGTTGACCATGTCCCGTTCAAGTGGAAAGATCTCTTCAAGTACTCATGAAAAGCTCCCAATAATTAACTTGGTTTTATGTCTGCACGAAACCACCACATATCCCTTCCCACTGATGGGGCAGCTTCTTAAGTAGCCGAGAACCCCCCACATCCCCGCCACTGAAAGCTCATTTCTGAGCGTGCTGAAGAATTGAAAGAGGAGGAACTGGAGCTGCAGAGGTCACTCACGTGGATCATAATAGTGCCCTTCCATGATGCTGATGTGCATGGGGGGAGCAGGCTCTGGAACTGGTGGCCGCTGACGCTGGGATGAGTAACGCTTTGCACGGCCCCCCTGTACTCCCTGAAAGAGTTCAAAGGCGTCTGTGAGCCACAGAGAGGTACAAAGAGGAATTCGCCACGGCCTTAACCAGCGTTACCCACCCAACCTACCTGGAAATCTACACTCAGCTTCAAAAACCAAAATGGTAAACGCTTCTACACAAGGAAAGGAGAAATGCTGGTGTGCCACAGCCAGGTTCAAACCATTAAAGCACAGAATCAAATCAACACTTTGACTTAAAATTACTAAAAAGAAAAGTTACACTCCAGACAAGATCCCCTGCTTTACCATTTCCTCCATCCTGTTAAACTGAGGTGGTGGTCCAGCTCCCATGTGCATATGATTAGGAATACCTAGGAAAAGAGACACGCTGGTTACTAAGTCTTACACTCATCTTTAATAGTAAGCGATCTTATGCGTCAGAGGTGTCGCTAGAAGTCATATACCCACTTATATGAAATGCAGTACAGAAAATGTCACTATTTTAAAGGAGTTACTGCAGTGTGAATACCAACATATGCCTTGCAAACTTCAGTGAAAATGTATATATCATAAGGAGATTTGATGATGATAAAGTCCTTAAAACTACAGCATGTATTAGAGAAGTTAAGGTTTTATACATGTCAGTACTGAGTACAAAAGGACTCCGACAATTATATTACCATTGTGTGATTGGCTCTACGGATGTACAAAGTGTATATGAAGAGGAGAACCTGAAATGGAATATCCTGGATAAATGATACAAGAAACACAGACCAAGTCTGTCAGCTTCTTCCTGAACACATCTTGGCTTCAACTCCTACCCTCAGATCGAAGCTCTCACCCCCACTGCAAGCAGTCCTTAAAATCACACATCCTTTCAGCCATTCCACAACACATTCCAGCATCTTCCACCACCCTGGCCTCCGTGTCAGTCCTCCTCTGTCAGGACAGCCACCCCAGCCTGGAGTGCAACCCTGCTCCTCTCTGCTGGAGATCAGCCTCGCCAAGGGAGCATCTCTCACACCCCCAGCGCCTGGCTTCAGCTCTCTGGCTTAGACATCCATAGGCAACCCCCTCTGCTGCTCTTCCTGCCTTCAGCCCTGTCTGGCTCTGGCCCCTACTACTACCTCCAGTCCCCCAGGTTCTGCCAGCTCTCACCGGCTGCTTTTCCTGACTGAACCAGTCTGCCCCGACTTACTGGGGGGCTCCCTCTCAGATTCTCCCAGATCCTTCATAGCTCCTTATGCTGTCCTGCCATCTTCACTGGCCAAACTGAGAGCGCCTACTCTGGCACAGGGCAGCTGGATCGGTTTCATTTACTGGGGCCAGCCATCCTGTGACACAGTCAGAAACTGATCAGAGCTACTTCCAACACAGTGCGAGTGAGCAAGGCAATTATCAAGCATGCACAGGTACCGGTTACATTGTTAGTGCACGCTTGCATGTGGAATGCCTCCCAAAACCTGTTCACCTACCCAAATTCCTCCTAAAAATTAACTCCTGCCATCACCCCCAGGAGACGTGAGGCGGCCGGAAAGGCTTGTTAGAAGGGGATGCTCAGGAAAGTTAATCTGAATTAAAGGTGTGAATGAAAGTGGAGTAGTTAAACCACATTAAACCCTGGTGTGGATGCTCTTATTTAGAACGAAAGTGGCCTTAAAAGGAAAGGAATTATCCAGATGCTTACACGCCTCACTGATCATGTGGTGTGAGTATTACCAGTTGTACTGGTATAAAATCCCATATGGACACTTACTATTCCAGTACAAATGGCTTTTTTTGGTTTAGCTTAAAGCCCTTCCCCAGAGACGTAAACTAAACCAAGAAAGGCCACCCGTCATCAGCATAAGTGTGTCCACAAAATGACTTAAGCAGGTTTGACTGTATCCAATTTAAAGTCCCACCTTAGCTTACACTGGTCGAACTTTCCTGGGTAGACAAGCCAGGAGTGCCCTGGCTTCAATCCTGCCAGATTCCACTCCAGGCAGCAGGAGAAACTGCCTCGCACCCATGCTCAGTGCACAAGAATGTAGGATTTGCCATTCCCAATCAGACCATTGGTCCATTTAGTCTGGCATTAGCCAAACCTGGTACCAGGCTACACGTAGCTAATTACGGAATGTTGTACACAAAAGGAGAAAAATTCCTTCTGTTCGTCCCAGATGCACCACCCTTCGGTTTCACCGCATATCCCCTTGTTCTCCCAGCATGAGATATGGCAAGAGAGGGAACGATCAGTTCTTATACTCTCCCCAGCCCCAAATTATTCCACCTAGCTCCTGTTATTACTTTCCAGGCTAAATAACCCCTCTTTTTGGAGGGCTGGGTTGGGAATCTCTTGCCATTACATGAGTCCTGACCAGCTCTCTCTAAACACCTTTTTGGGACTATTTCAACCTCTACTCCCATCTACGGGGAGACAGCTAAGGGCTTGTGTACACTTACATTTTATAGCGCTCTAACTTGCTGAAAAATCACCCCCCTGAGCGCAGCAAGTCTGAGCGCTTTAAAGCGCTAGTGCGGACATGCTCCCAGCGCTCGGAGCTAATCACGCGCGACCACACTCGTACATCAAAGCGCTGCCGCGGGAGCACTTTGAAGTTTCCAGTGCAGCCACGCCCTCATGCTGGAACATAGTACTCCCAAGGAGAGCATCATTATTGTTCAACATTCCACACGTTGTTTGCTTAACCCACTCAACCATCCCATTGATAACAGCTGCTTTGTACTGGGCAGCTATTTGAAAGGACCCGTAAGTCTTTCCCTAGTTCCTCTCAAAAGATGCTGCACATTCAGAGCCCTTCAGCTCCTACAAGAAGTTTACATTTGTGTTTCCATGCATTAATTCCCCCCACCACCATGTCGTCCAGTCCATGCGCAGTTTCACAATCCTTCTGTTATTAAACTAAGCAACTTAGTATCAGCAGCAAACCAGCTGATGTCTGCAGACAGGCACCAGTGACATGCAGCCTTTGAGGTTGAGGAGAGCCAGCAACTTGCCTAACAGCTGGGAGTGTGAGGGAATGCTTGTCAAATACAACAATGTAAATTCTTATTCTTCTGCAAAGGGCCATGGGACCCATATCCATGGAAAGCAGAGGGGATCTGATTTAAAGCCTTCTACTCCAAGCAAGAGTAAATTGCATGGAACTCAACGTACCTGCCCCTGAGATCGGAGCCTGCAATTCCAGCAAGCTAGGTGCTCTGGCACTAATGCTTAGACAATTAAGCTATCCCTCAAGCTCTGATTAACTGCCAGACAGACCGTTATAGCGTGCTGCATTCAGTGGGGAAAGCAAATGAAAACCCAATGGCCCGTGGCACTTACCCCGAAGTTCCCGAGGCGGGATGAACGGGGGCTGTCCTTGGGTCCAGGTCTGCTCGGTTAAATTCAACTGAGTCATGTCTTGTTCGAGTCCATCCATGCTGGATTCTACTGGTGTCTCCCAACTACCGGCCTTCGCAGGCGGAGGGGGCGTCACTACCGGCACCGGTTTTGGAGGCACAGGCGTCAATCCTTCTGGAGGCGGAACTTCATCTGCCAGCTTTCCTGCATCACCAACTTTATTCCTGGTCCTCCTTGCCCGGGAGTAGGATTTCTTTTCAATGGGTCTATCTGGTGGCAGCTGTACAGAGTCTGTACTTGGGGTCTGGCTTTCCAAAATGATCTCTTCCTTCTTGACAGGACTGCTGTGAACATGCGCAATCTCCGCTTCAGGAGAGGGGTCTCTCTCCGGGGCTTGCTCAACACGCCTCGCCCGGTAACTGCTTTCGTGTTTCGCCTGTTCACCTGTTCGAGAGAGGTGCTGGCTGTTTGCTTCCACAGCTCGGTAGCTTGGACGGCTCTCTTTGTAGCCACCCACCCTTGGAAAGTTCCTGGCTGGGGGCACCCTACCCATGCCTGCGGAGTTCCGGCTGATGAAGGTTCGTGTCGGCAGCGGAGCACTATCAGAGCTCTGGTGTCTTGGCGGCTTGTTTTGCCTCTCGTTGGCCCAGTTCGGCTCTCGCTGTGGAGGGCTCCCAAATCTTAAGGGGGGGGGGGGGGGGGGGGGGGGGGGGGGGGGGGGGGGGAACGCAAAGGATCAGAAACAAACCTGAGTTGCACCACTGGGAGGTATTTGAGCACCGGGGCTAGATCCTTTCCCAAAGACTATACACCAAGGCAACCTGTTCTACCTGCCCATCCTGGAGCTGGCTCCCTCCAGAGCCCGATGCTTCCGCTCCTTAGTAATAACAGAATCCCCACAATGCCAAGGCATCCCTCTGCCCGAGAATTAGCACCCAGACACCGGAGTCTCAATCTGACGCGGATGCAGCAGAACATCACGCACCCATTAGTTCTTTGCCCAACCCCCACCTTCAAGTCCTTCCCAGTTTGATGCTCAACATCTTGGTGGCTGCAAGAAGGCTGATCTTTCTCCCCAGTACGAGGGGCCCTCTGACTGGACTCCCTAAGGCCTTGGCTACTTACCGTGGCTTGCGCATCCTCCTCGGCTTGATGTCGTCGGGATTGTGAGCCGACCTGATGTCATAGCCGTAGAGCGCAATCAGCTCCTGCCTGCTTTTGGGGGCTTGCTCATCTTCCCGGAATTTGTCATGTTCCCAGCGGCCCTCATCTTTCCATAGCTTTCGCTGGCGACCCTTCGGCCTGGAGCAGGGATACGGAGAGACCCAACCGGTCTTTCAAAGCCAAGGATACGTGGGTGGAATGGGCATGGACGCTCCAGACAGTACAGAATGCAACCAAAGGCTGCTTATTTCTAGGAAGGGGGGTGCATGGGAGACGTCTCCCCTTCCCCAACTCCAGTCACAGACTTTCAGGGCTCAGAGAGTCACTGCCCTGCCAGCTCGCGGAGGCAGAGAGGGTTTCCTTGGGAACCCGCCACTAGCACTCCTTTACATCAGCAAAAGGGTCACAGCTCAGCGGCAGGAGGCTCCGCTCGGGCTTCTGTAGCTTTCCCAGTTCCTGCTGCCTTAGGAGCATGTGGAACCAAAGCCAGTCCTGGCAGAACAGCACCCCTATGCAACTGGGCCACCACACGGCCACGTCTCACGAGTCTTAGAAAATCTCCCGAGTATTTAACACGGAAGCCAAGAGCTGGGATGTTTTAGGTGCTGGCTCAGGGCTCAACCTCTCTTTAGCCAGGGAAGTTTCATGAGTTTTACCTACCTGACTTCCTCCTCCTGGGCCTGTCCGCGGAGATCATGTTCAAAGAAGAGCCCTTTGCGGGGTATGTACGCAGGGTTCTTCCGATCCTCGTCGTCATCCAAGTGCTTGGGGACCTTTTTCCCAACGTTATTCTCAGCTGGTTCAGTGCTCTCCTATCAAAACCAGAGAACTCATTACACTGCAGAAGCCCTTCTACGTACGGCCAGCCTCAACCCCAGGGATCCTACAGCACACATCCGATATCTACCTGCCCATCCCCGCTTTGTCTCTCGCCAGTCACAGCACCTTTCGGGTCAGGTTTCTCTTCCCCTTTCTCTGCTTTTCCTGTGGGTTCACTGGCATTGTTACTCTCCTGCTTCAGCTCCACCTTGGAGCTTTCCTCCTCACTGTACTCCCCTTCCTCGGCCTGAAAACAAACATCCAATTGTTGAGACAAGATGACGTGATGTTAGCAGCAGATTCCCCAGAGTTACAGACGATGTGCCTGGATCGCCACAGCTCCAGCCAGCCCCCTATCCAGTACCTCTTTCAGTGCTAAAGAGGGCCAACCGTTTAACACAGAGGAAGGGAAGACCAGACTGATTCCTTTCTCCACAAATACCACAGAGCAATCCTAGGCAGTCACAGATTCTCGAATTCAGAGCAAATGTTGAAGAAAATCACAACACAACCAGAGCCTCTGATCTCTACACCTCAGAGCCATTTGTACAGCACCGTGAGAGAAGCTACCAAGGGGGGCAGCCCATGCCATCAGGCTCTGCTGCTCACATGGACCAGCTCTCCTTTCCCCCACTGAAGGACTGGATCCAGCCACCGTTGTGTTTCTGAACTCCCTGGAACTGCGTGGTTGGCTGACTCCAAGCACTCTGCTAGCAAGAGTCTGACTTTGTTTCACCCTCCGGGAGACTGCAAGCCTTGCTCTGACTGGAATCTACACTACAAATAGTATTTGCACGATTAACAAGACGACTGCTCTAGCGTCTCTTTCCATGCCGTGTGTTCACATGTCAATTGATGCGCCTTTTATTTATGTTTGGAAACACAGATTTTGCATTATATTTAGGTACAGTGGAAGGAGAGAGCTGTACTTAACTCACACAGCAGGGCCAGTACATTAAAGTTGTGGGGTGTAGAAGGGGTTAGTTCCGTTGCTCTGGACCTATGGTTATTAGGTCCCTAGAGACCCAATATCTATATTTTCCCAGAGATTTAGCTGCAGTTTGAACACAGGCCTCTGCAGAGAAAGTATTATCCTGAGAGAGTCGGAAAGGGCACACGATGGAGAGAGGGGAAGAACTCGTGATTTCAGAGCCCACTTCCCCCCCAGATTCTGACCTGGCTTTGGAGCCTGCAGCAGCCCCGGAGCATTCACTGCAGGGAATGATGCACAGAAGCAATGGCATGCCTAGCTAGCTACTTTTAAGCAAGCTTCCTCCCCGCCCCTTTCTCTGCCCCCCACCCTCGCTCGTTTTGAGAGCATGTTTTTCCCCAGAAAGGTTTCTCTGAGCTATGTAGCACCCCATACACCTTAGGGGAGAAGTGTTTGGACACTAGAACAGCTGGCAGGTGGTCACTGCCATTAGCAAACTTCCCAAAACATCCTTCAACCTCCTAGTCCTATTGTCATACACTAAGCGTCCACGCAGCACAAGGCCAGTTTGCTGTCAGGACTGCCTTACTGACCAAACCGGCTGTCCTCTGGCACAAACAGGAGGAATTACTGACAAGAAATGTTCTCTTTTGTGAGATGTGAATGGTCAGGCCACATTACTGGACACAGCTCAGCAGCTGTATTACTCTTTCAGCCAAAGAATAAGCTTTTCAAGTTCAATATTTACATCTGAGTTACAGCTAATCAAGACATAGTAAGAGCTCTAATCCCCCTTTCCTTTACCTCCTGCTGCCGTTTTAAAGTCTGTCCCCTGATCTGCACCATTTGCTCTCACAGAGGAGCCAGGCCTTAGTTTTAAGTCTCCTAGTACTGCTTGTTGGCAGAGCAGCTCTTGGACCACAGACCCGGTCAGTTGAAGGCAGGCTAGACAAAATGCTAGATTCACAGATTCCTGGGCCAGAAGGGACCATTGTGACCTCGACCTGCCCCCAAATAATTCCTAGAGGAGAGCACTTAGAAAAACACCCCATCTGGATTTCAAAATTGCCAGTGCTGACCACCATTGCCCTTGGTATCCTGTTCCAAAATAATATATTACAGTACCGCACTGGCCAGAGGTACGGACTTGATATCACTCAGTGCGATTTTCCATTTCTAACTTTGACAATTTCTGCAACACAGCCAGTCTCAAGCATCCACACAGGCTGGATGCAAAGCCTTGCCAGTCATCCGGTTTCTTGAGACAAAGGGAAACTCTCCAGCCAGGGTCAGTAGGACCCAGCAAAGGACATGAGCTGGTTTCTGTGCTAAGATGCTGCAAGAAAAAGAAGCTCTGAAGACTATTCTAGGTGTCAGTACAAAGAATACACTCACCTCGGAGTCTTCTGCACTTTCGTAATCTGAGAGAACAGCTAGAGAAGAGAAAGCAGAAGTTTGGCATAAATGCTGCAACAGTGGCGCTTTCTCCAAACATGAATTTGTTTCGAATTGGAACACTTAGAGCATCATTCATCAACAGTCCAGTGCACAGACACACAAAGCATTCAAACCACAGATGTGCTAAGCATTAATATTAAACTGGCCCTCAATCTCCCAGCTGAACAGCATAACCAATGCTGGACCAATGCTCTGTCTAGCCCAGCACTACATGCTTCAGAGGAAACAAACAGAACAGGCACTCAGACTGTAGCAGGGGAAGCAGACAGACAACTGGCCTTTCAAAGTAGCCTCACAATATGCATTTTTAATAGATAATGAATTCTATGCTTTCATATCTCACTTCTTCCTCCCAGCAGGACAGACCAAAGATACTTATTACTCACCATCTCCTTCGATGCCATCTTCACTTTCCTATTGAGAGAGAAAGACACACAGACATATTACTGGGTAGGTAGTGACCAGGAACATTTCATTCACTTGCCTATCAGATGTGACCCCATAAGACATCTAGACAAGTGCGGGGGAGATGCCTGTGGCCGTGACACATATGGGTAACAATGATAAAGGGAGACATAGGAGAGCCATCCTGGAAGCTAAATTTTAGAACCCTCACAAGGAGAACACACACAGATCCAGGAATTTGTACAATAGCTTCCCTGAATATGCAGCCAGTTCCATGCATAGGGCCGGCCAGACTGAGGGAAATTCAAGTTCTCAATGCATGAAAAGGTGGCATGAAGAAGTGGGGATAAAAGTGTGTTTAGTCACTATGGATCTTTTGGGGAAGAGGCAGCCTACACAGAAATGATGGGCTCCCTTAATAAAACTGGAACCAGACTGCTGGCTCAGAAGGTTACTGGAGGATTATTTAAATTAGTGGCTTTCCCCCAGCCTACATAGGCTGAGGAGCACTCAACTCAGACACACATCTGCTACAGATGTCAGAAATATAAATCAGTGGGGTAGCTGTGTTAGTCTGGATCTGTAGAAGCGACAAAGGGTCCTGTGACACCTTACAGACTAACAGACGTATTGGAGAATAAGCTTTTGTGGGTGAATACCCACTTCAGGAAGAACAATTAGATTGGACAGGTGGGCAGAGCAATATCCTAAAAGAGTTCACAAAAATCTACTGAAAAAGAGAAAGACCAGAACAAATACAACCCCCAAGAGTTCTACTACTGGCCTCCTGATGAGGAAAAGACAATGACAAACGCAAACAAGAAATTCTGTAAGCATGTCAGAAACATGAAACCAGAGAGAGAACTGTTAGGTCCACCGAAGGCATGGCCAAGGCAGAAAGAGTGTTTTCAGCTGAGATGTATATAATCATTGAAAGTTGTAAACACAGTGGCATCCATATGGCTGACAAGCTACGAAAACACAAGATTACAATTTAACACAATTTCACTCAACACCATTTTACCTGACCATTTCAAAAGTCCCGATTGTTTTACGTTTCTTTGAAGACTTGTTTTGGGTCAAGCAATACATTTATCAGCTGACCTGTCATCTTGATGATCACATTAAGTTTTGCTAACTAGCTGTAAAATTTCACGAGAAAGGGTTGTGGACCAATCTGATGAAGTTATTAATCTAAAAGTCCAGTCTCAGACCACCTGCACTAAATCACCTGAGCAACAGAGTCTGTACAATCTTTATTGCTACAGTGGAAAGAGAGATGAGGAAAGACGTGGTCCTGGAATGAAAAAGGATTGACACGTAATTTTTCAAGTCAATCCAATAGTAGTTCCAGCCCTACTCTAATGTATGAAGATGTGAAAGGAGGGTCACTCTGTCTACTATTCTGCCCCTTAATTGTTACATTGCCTGTTTGGATCCAGGGTTTAAGTCATTTCTGTAGTGTGTGCAGGAGGGAAAGACAGCAGGGGTGTGTGTTGGTAATACAATCTTTGGACACAGACTAACAAAGTTAAGTCTTACTGTGCTGCAAAGATCAGTTTGATAAGGGGAAGGGATAGGAGAGGGAATCCAGGGTTTCTAATCAATTCCTCTCTAAATACTTCGGCCCTACTATTCTGAATGAGGGAAATTTAGCAAGATTTTTAGGACGCTGGGCCCATCCATAGATGTTGTCTATCCACACATTTCTTGTTGTGAATGATTACTATAAACTGAAAATGGAAGGTATTAAAAAAAAAGAGTTGACAAGGATACTGTCAAGTTCAGTATCACTTTAAGAACAAAGCTGTCTTCCCCAGAGCACTGCCACCATCTCGGATTATCAGAAACAACAGAATGTAAAGACATCTGCCCTTCCTCGCTGAGCTCCAAGGACGGCAAAGCGTTTCACTTCAGCACCATGAGTTTCTCTTCCCGGGTCAAGCCACACTGGTGTTCTGTTTAGGCTGCAAATGCCCCAGGCGGCATTTAACACCCTTCCCTCGAACTGCCTTCGGTATTAGGAAAAGGGCCAGGAGGCAGGCTACCCGCTCGCACCACATCTTTGCCCCAGGCCCCTCCCATTACGGACCCTGCCCCGTGGGGCTCGGTCAGCCCGATCTGTGCCTTACGCAAGCAAGCCCCCGAGAGGACACTGGCTCCCCCCCCGCACCCCCCACGCCTCGACACACCAAGGGAGGAGACCTGTCCCCAGCCCGGATGTGCGAGACCCCGGCAATAGGGAAACAAGCCCACAAGACGGAGGGGGGGGGGGGGGAGTATTTCAGATCCTCTCTTGGGGGCGCAGGCTCACAAGCCGGGGAGGTGGCAGGCACCACTCAGCCCCCGCCCCCCCCATGCTGAACGGGCCGGTCCCCTCCAGGCAGCCCCGGCTCATTTAGAGCCCCGCGGCCCGCCCCAGCCTCGCTCACATTCTCGGGCCCCCCCCGGCCCGTCATAACTTACACTGGACCCCCCCCCCCCGAACCGCCATGCCCCCACCCCCCGGCCCCACTCACACACTCTGACTCCTGCGGGCTCTTGGCGCCCCCGGCCGCGCTCTCGGGCCCGCGGCCCCGGCCCGCGGCGGGCAGGGTCCCGGCGGCGCTCCGGGCCGGTCTCGGGGGCGAGGCGGGGGAGCCGGAGCGGGCCGCGCAGGCCGGGGAGTCGACGCTGTCGGAGGCGGCCGAGTCGGAGTCGTCCTCGCTGTCCTGGGAGGCCCGCTGCCGCCGCCTGTCCGCCATCTTGGAGCGTTGGAGGGGGGGGGCGGGACGGCGAGCGGACTACAATTCCCAGGATGCACCTCGGATCCACCCACTTCCGGCCCCTCCCTGGAGGAGAGTGGGGTCAAAGTTCTATTTCCGGGCAGCCTACTCCGCTGCTCCCAGAATGCTTCGCAAGAGAGCCGGGGTACGTGCCCCGCCCTCAGCGGGTCACTGAGCGTGGGCGGGCCTATTCCCCACTATGGCGTCATGTTATCCCCGCACGATGACGTAATGCTGGCATGACATCATTGCCCTGTGCTCTTCCCTCTGCAGGCTCTTTCCCCTGGACACTCCCCCCCGCCCCCAATTGGCCATGGTGCAGGGGCTGGGGTCCCCTCTGGCATTGGACCCACTTCTCTGGGGGGAAGGGACAAGTGTCAGATCCCGGCTCTGGGAACCAGCCCGCTAATGCCAGGGGGCGGGGGGCAGACTGTTATGGGGCTCACCCGTGCTGCAGGCTCATTTTACAGATGGAGACACTGAAACCAACCCTTCCCCCCCACACACACACCCCCCTTCCTGCAGGACGCTGCCCCTAAGCTTTTCTACTGGTCGCTCCATTTCACGCTCCGCACATTTGGCAAAGAGTCCTGGGGCACTTTATAGACTAACAGACGTAGTGGAGCATAAGCTTTCGTGGGTGGATCCCCACTTCATCAGATGCATAACTTATGCTCCACTACGTCTGTTAGTCTATAAGGTGCCACAGGACTCTGCCACTTTTACAGATCCAGACTAACACGGCTCCCAATATCATTTTCCAGCAAGGAAAGCGAGGGAGGCCCACCTTAGTGTGAAATGCTCATAACTTTGGCTCCATTCCTCATAGGTAGTTCAGAGCCTAAACACCCACTGATCTCAGTAGGAGTTCAAAAGTATTTAGGTGCTTACAGAAATTAGAGGGAGCTGGACTCTCAACCCTCCTTGAGTAGCTGGGCCTTTGGGACAAAGTGGGAGGCAGCAGGGCCGGCTCTATCGTTTCTGCCGCCCCAAGCAGCATGCCGAATTGCCGCCGCTGCAGGAGGCGCATGCCGCCCTAACGGCACACAGACTGCCGCCCCTTCCAGATTGCTGCCCCAAGCACCTGCTTGGAAAGCTGGTGCCTGGAGCCGGCCTTGGGAGGCAGTAGGGAATTAGACATCCACATTGTACAGAAAAAGAAATGGAGACACAGGGAGGTGAAGTGACTGGCCCCGACAATGATAAAGTGTGTCACTTGCCTTCACTGGAAACAGACAACAGCGGCACGTTGATCACACATTCCCTGCGTTATCTACCTAGCACACTTGTTTACCCTCTGTAAAGTGAGGTGATTCTCCACATATTCCACAATAGGTTCATCTATCTCTTCCAGCATTTGGTATTCCAGCACTTGAGGTACACCCCCTGCTCAGCTGTTATCTATGAACAGCAGCGACTGTCTTTGCCTTTTCATCCACCCACTTGCTTAAAGATTTGTAAAGAGAACAACAACAATTAATCAGGAGCAAGCGGAATTTTTTCCCTACAGAATTTATTAAAACTAGCATTTGGCAACTGGCCCATCAGCACTCACCGCGCACTGACCCAGACCAAGGGGCAGTTTTTAAAGAGCCAAAGCAGGTTCTGGTGGAAGTCTTTCAGAGCAAATTGGAGTCAGAAGACAAACAGTCTCAGGAAATAGTTTTAATTTTTTTCATACATTTGAACAGTGGGTCGCACATATTTGGCAATGGAATTAAGGGCTACCTGGTTAGGACTTCAACCTGTCAGATGAAAGATCCTTAATGTAGTTTCTACCACCACCAAAAGAGAGAAAGAGACAAGGCATCAAGGATAGATTGTTCTTCCAATCCACATAGTTCTAAGCCAGCTATGGCAGCAGCTGACATTTCTAAAACTGGTAACATCATTTCCATGGGAGGCACCAGCAATGCAAGAGAGAAGCAGGCTAGGTTTTTAATGGGGCATGAGAACGTTTCCAAACAAGACACGTATAAAGGGTTTGAGACAAATGTGACCACAAAATGTAAATTTTTTTTCTATTTTATTGTAAAAAAATTTGATTTGTTTAAATTTTTAAACATACAGGCAGAATTGTTTAATACTCCCCATTAACACTGTTAATTCTAACAAACTGAAGCAGAAATTCAAAAAATTAACAGCCACAATAGTTTTTATTTACAACTGAACTTTTTTTTATAAGATATTTACAAGACGACCGATTTTACACATTAGAAATGGTATCAAAAGTATGCATTACAGACAACTATGTGTCAAATGGCCATAAAACAAGGCTGAAGAATACAGACAAGCTTTTAATTTTTTTTTTAAGATTTTATTTTTACACTAGCTTAAACTTGGTTAAAGAAAGCAAGGTTTTAAACCAAAGAACGGTTCGAATAGGGAATTGCAGGGCCTTCCGTTGCAGAATGAATTTCACAGTGTTGTACCCCATATTGGGAGAAATAAGACTATTTTTCCACACTAACACTCACTGAAAATTTAACTTTGTACTTCCCCTCCAGCGTACTCCCTGTCGTCCCCCTCCCCCGCCCCCCATCTGTAGAGGATGACTGCTGGATAGATGTATATTAAAGAGGATCATTTATAAAACCTGGCTGCCTGTCTGGATGGCAGCATGAAGAAGAGTTTAAAAACCGGCTTTGCACTGGGAGCTAGGGCCAGTGGGACTTTAATCTGAGGTCAAGCAGCTGCCAGCAGATACCTCTCAGAGCTGGCTGTCACTGGGACTCGAAAGCGCTCTGATCCCTGAAAAGCCACTAATGCAGGGTATAACCAGAATGCAAAACCCGCTCAATGCAGACCTGAAAGAGACAACATCAAGGAAAGAAACAAGGCTCAAGCTAATATTTGCCCATTTAACATTTTGGCTCCTAATTGCACAGAAATCCATTAAGGACACACGCTATCATGCGAAAGCAGGACACCCAAGAACAGCCTTATTTAAAAAATAAAATAAAATGCAGTGCATAGCCCTAATTATACAGGATATGTGGGTACCAGGGCCCATGCTTCAAGAGATTTTCCCCTTTTATGTGGGTTTCAGACCCTCTTCCAAACACCATTACTGTAGGAACCCTAGCATAACCCACCACCGTGTCATGAGAATCAGCCTCTCTTCCAAATTGCATAAGAATACACCCCAGCTCTCGGGGAAAAGAAAAAAACCACCACGTTTTGTATTTGTGCATTACTATTTATAGCCATTTGAACCAAAAGCAAGGAGAGAAGATTGCTGGCCTCAGACAACACGACGAACTCAAAAGGAACAATCAGAGGAGATCATTCTTCCCTGGCCCACTAACATCTTCAGAAATGAAGTGAGCTCCTCCCCCCGAGCGCACACTTGTCGGCGGTAGGACAATAACTGTGGAGCAATCAGACAGGCAAGCATTGTGCACAAGAGTAACAGGCGTTCTCTCTTTGGAGACCAAACATTCCTACTTCGACTCCAGTCCGCTGTGAAGCCTGAAAGGCGACTGAGAATGTGTCGTCCGAATTTAAAAAACAAACAAACAAACAAAAAGACTCAGCTCAAGACTTCAGTACTAGTTACACCTATACCAGAGCGTTTGGCGTCACCGATTAGTGTAGTACAGCAACGAAGGCTCGTTTCGTAAAGGAAGCGAATTACTAGAGCTAAAGCATAGGTACCATTCTAATTTTCTCTAGCCAATCCAAGCGTTTTACAAGATACATGAGTTGCCAGCCAGTGCTGTCCTTAAACATTTAAATAAAAATGAACCACAATTGTGCGTCTCGAATTCTGTTTTCACAAACAAAAAATGTTTAAAAAACCCTTCACCCCCCATATATCCATTCTGGCTAGAACATGACATAGTTGCTGGCAAACATACAGTCTCATCTGCAGAAGCATTTTCACACTGGTATTCAAGCAAGGGCAGTCTCGCTACAGAATACGCGCAGCTAACCGATTTCTGACACAGGTAACTAACCGGGTGCGTCTTGTGGCAACAATGGGATGCAGCACTCAATCCAGCCGCGCTCAGTGAGACATGCCACATTCAGAACCATCTGCCAGCCTCTCTCAGGGGAAGTGGGTATTCATGAAGTTAGTTTCACCCATTTATTTAAAAAACAAAACAAAACAAACCTATCTAGCACAACACAGGCACCGTATTGGAAGCCTGATCTGTCAGGCAAGAGGAATTCGCAGCCAAATCTACACTCGTCTTAGGTGGGTTCTTTTCACCAGAGTTTCAAAGCGACAGTGTGACAAGCTTGGCCTAACTCTGCCTGCTGGTCCCATCTGCAAGTTCTCGCTGCTGAACGTCTTTCTAAGAAAATCAACATCACCTTAGAAAGGCGACGGGCACCACACACTGAGCCAACACACAGGCATCACCCACGGGGACTCACAGGTGGGACAGGTCGCAAGGCAGGCCGGTATTTAGGCTTCCCAAGCTTCACAAGGCCTCTTATGAGCTGTAGTGGCCACAGCAGCTGATGAAGCTTAGGCAGAGAGCAAAAGATGTCTCCGAGCTTCCAGCCCTGCTGTTCCAACATAAACATTGAGAACTTGCTGCCAAGGAAAGCGGGGAAGCGGGAGAAATAAATAAACCACAGTTAATCAGCCAGGTAAAGAGTTTTTGTGAAAAACAGAAGGATGGTAAAAATACAGAGGCATGGAAAAAAACATCAGTGAATGAGAATATCCACAAGGGTAAAGATTCACGGGACCGAATAACAAACAGTTCCTCGCCACCCGTTGCCAATGGCGCTCTACGCCCATCACAACGCTGCCCGGGCAGCTACTTTCTGCATGTTCGGTGAGGCGTCTGCTTCTTCTGCATCTCCAGCCGACAGCGGCTTCGTTCGTCCAGCCACGGCAGCTCAAAGTTCCTGTCAAACAGAGAAAAAGGCCTTGGACCATGATGAAAGCACCCAGTTCAGAACAGAAGGAGGTTTGTTTTGAATGAGAGGCTGTAACTGAATAACTGCCCGCACCAACAATATTGGATAATTAATCATAATTAAGAGTTTATTTATTATACTCTTTGCATCAGTCAATTTCAAAGCACTTTACAAAGGGAAGCCTAGAGAAGTTCAGTGATTTGCCCAAGGTCACCTAGCCATTGCAAGAGCCAGGACTAGACCGTAGGTCTTCCGAGTCCTTGTCCAGTGCTCTACCCTCCAGGGCACACTGCCTTCCCCATCAGATGAGGGTGCAAATCTGTACAGGACTAGCCTTCAGCACTACGACCAACGCGCCTGCCCTTCTGTTGTTATTCCATCTGGAAGTATTGCAGGCCCGGGACGGGCGTGCTGCTCCCATATGGTGTTTGATTCTGCCCTGTTGATTCTAAAGCATCAGAGTGGGGTGGGAGCAGTCTTTTAAGTCTCGGAGGAAAGGGCCTGGGAATCAGAGCGACTGTTTCTACAAGACTTCCGGCCCCTCTCCTCCAGCACACACGTCTATCCTCTGTCTGGGTAGCTGGGAATTGACAGCATCCTCCACATTGAACGCTGCGCTAGGCCAGCCCCTGGGGCGAGTTCTGTGCTGATCTGGCCGCACACAGCACAGTACTCAAGGACTGGCAGCACGCTGCCCACAGACGTTTAGCCACTGGGGTGCCACTTTGCTTCCCACTCCACCTAAGCCGAGTACACATCCAATCAGTAACACTGAGCTACTGCCCATCCTGAATGACCCTTTCAGGGCTGTTTAGAGACTAGCACGGTGGCTGCGTGTGTTCTACTCAATGCCACTTACAAAAGCATGGTCCCACTTCCTTGCTGGACTTACTTTAGGAGGAGCCCTGTCTGAGATTTACAAGCGAGGAATACTTACTGTGGGGTTAGTTTTGGTAATGGTCGGCCAAATGCTACAACAGGCAAGTAGGGGGTAATCAGCAAGCTTTCAACTATCAAGAGAAAAACACAATGGAAGACCGTTACTCAGCTGCACGGCTTATTTGTAGGTACGGCTACAGACCAGCTGATTTAGAGCAAGTGCTCCCCACCCCCTGCCCCCCAACCTGTCTGGTAAGGAACTCACCATCATCTGGCTCAGGGAAAAATGAGGTAACTTCAGGCTCAGATTCCTGGATTCCTTTCTTTTTATACATTCTGAGCTGCAGTCGCTGTAGAATTCTTTGTTCCCTGATCCTCTGAATATCCCACCTGGAAAACGTAAAACAAGCCCCAGACAGTTAAAAATCCTTATTCGGTAAACGATACTTGGTACTTCTTTGAGCGCCTCGGATGGATGGCCGCAGAGCACTTCCCGAACATCCACTGATCGGGCCTCGTGACTAGGTATCTGCTCCGTCTGCAGCTACCATCGTTATTCTAGGGCTGAGATAGCGGAGAACACACGCACACCGAGTAGCGTGCAAGGGCTTCTCCTCCTGGATGTTTTTTCTGTTCTCAGATCCATGCACTTTCCTGCTGACACAGATGCTGGTGCATGAACAGGAGAGGGCCAAGCCGGCTTCTGAGTACAATACAGGGAAGAATCAATATACTGGCCGGGGGGATGCACTAGATGACCTACTGGGTCTAGTCCCCCTCTAATATCTATGATCCCCCATTGCTTATGATTGTCATTACAAACACTGACAGAGTTCACAGATGGAAAGGCCAGGAGGGACCATTCTGATCATCTAGCCAGACAGGCCAGAATATTTCACCCAGCAGTTCCTGCATTAAGCTCAATAACTCGTGGTTCCACAAGAGCATCGTTGAGAAAGACACCCCCATCTTGATTTAATGACTCCAAGTGCTGGAGAATTTAACAACGTCCCCTGGAAAGCTGTTCTGATGGTTCAATTACCCCCTCTGAAAAACCTGCAGCTCATTCCCAGTTTGAATTTTGTTTTTAACTTCAAATTCCAACCACTGGATCTAGTTCTGCCTCTGCCTGCTAGGCTAAAGACCCCTCTGAGATGAGAGAGGGTGCGGAGGTACCTGAAGACCATGTTCAAGTCTCATCTCTCAACCATCTCTTTGATAAGCTAAACAGACCAAATTCTACAAGTCTCTCATTGTTAGGCATGTTTGCCAGACCCCAGATCACTCTTGGGCTCTTCCCTGAACCCTACATTGACTGAACAGAGGAGGTGGGGAGTTTAAAATAAGAGAAACACACTAAGAACTAGAACAAAAAGCTCCTGGTCCACAAACTTCTAATACATGGCATCCTTCCTCTTCACTTGCAGGTGCACGTCGGAGTCTAACTCATTTTTAGAGACGCCCTGGAACGCTGGAGACCACAAAAGCCGTTACTGCAATATTCAGGGTGGGAGAATTGTTGCCCTTACCTTTTCCTTCTCTTCTCATCCAGCTCCAGCTTCGCATGCCTTTTGGCAAATACACTGTCGTCTAGATTCTGGGAAGATAAGAGCAGATGTTAGTCCTCTCCTCCCCCCACAACGGGCATGTGCATGTTCATTCACCCGCGCAATCCACTTTCCCTACAATGGAGGGAAGGGCTGCAGAGTGACTGTAATTGCAACACAAACATCCACGGGAAGGTACAAATCCAATCCAGGTTCTGCGGTGAGTCACTTCTCAGTGGCCACACCCAGTTGTAAAACTACAGCAATTATTTACTCGAATAGTCAAGAGTTTCCAAGGTTTTACCATTATTGAATATCAGCTCGGCAAGGAGGACGGCTCATGCAAAGGTAGGAGATTCCTGGCCCAGCCAGGAAAACTAGCATTTCCCTGTTGATTAAACCATACTAACAACCCACAGACAAGCTGGATGTGTCAACGGTCAAACGGGTATTGTTACATCTATACGTTGTACACATGCAGGCCCACGGCGATTTATTCTCTTTGGTCTCCTTCGCCAAAACCATTAATTGACTATGTACCTCCAAGAGATCTGAAGGATTTGAGTCTCTCAGGGGCTCCACAGCATGGTCCCTCCAAGAAGGAACTGTGGAAGGAAACAGAGTTAACATGGGTCAGTGTTTTCACAGGCCAGAAGGGACCTAATATAGAACACGGGGCACAGAATGTCATCCAGGTACCACGTTACTCTCCCAGAGCTGGGAACAGAACCCAGGAATCCTGATTCCCAGGTCCCTGCTAGCAACTCGCCATCAGTCAATCTGCTAAAAATGGAAACTCTGCTTCCTTACTGCAAGGAAATGTTTAATCAGATCTTAGCCTGTAATATGTGTACTCATCATTTGCGAGCTTGATTTATGTAGCCGACTCTGAGCATAACATGTCAGATCCCCAGTAATCCAGGAACTGGGAACAGAGTTCACCTTCAAGAGAAACTAAACAATTGTATTAAAAAGAAGGGATCGGTTTGGTACAACACACATGCTTAGACTGGAGAGCTTCAAACATAATTTAGTGCCAGATCTGTTCCGCTTTTAAATGCTAACCCCAAGCACCATACATCCGTGTGGGGAGAAAACCGTTCAAGAGAACAGTGCTGGTTTTCAAGTGGTCGCTGTTTAAAAGGATCAGAGAGGAGCGGTGTTTAGAGAGAAGGCAAGAATCGGGGCTCAACCCAGCCTTTCGTGTCATGCATGCACATTTCTCAGGGTTTGTGTTTTCCACATCCAAGTGTGAAACCAGGTGCATGTGCAAACTCAGAGGCTGCTCTAAATATTGCTGCTTACTCTTTAAGGGCCATTGTTCGCAGAGACGCCCTTCTCTTCACAGATCAGGGTTATTTTATCACCAAAGCAGCTTGTTGTTGCTAGGGAACCGGGGCACCTGGACTCAGAACTTGGCAGGTAAGAAAGAAAATGGGGGAAGTGGATTTTCAGCTCGTTTGCCTGAAGAGTATTTACGCCGTGTCCCATTCTATCCCTGATGCAGAATCAGGAACTAGTCCTCTCCCAAGACACCCCCAATCTTCGCCGCTTTGCCAGGAGAGCTTTCAAACGGATCTCAACCCTGGGATCATGAAGTATTTCCACGAAGCTAACCCAGTTTTTGGCTGTTAGACACTCAACAAGATTTAGAGGCAGGAGAACATGGGAAAAACGTAGGCCTCACATTAATCCCTTCTCCTTACAAATCCCCTCACTGGTTGTTGGGCAGTGTCCTGATTTTCACGATTCTGTGAAATTCACCACCACCACAGCACAACCAAGAGACAATTTCTCAGCAACGAACAGCAAGTTGCTTCTCAATTTCACAGAAAAGCGCATGGAAGTTGCCATGTAAACAAAGAGGCTTAAAAGGCAGCCCCGTGAACTGGCTTTGTTCAAATCATCTCTGCCTTGTAGGTCAGTGCACGGCAGCCCCTGGGCCTGCCTCAGCACAGGGCAAGTGCAAAGCCCTTCTTCTGTGCACTGAAATCAGACCCTCAAGGTCACTTCACACTAGCTGGTGTCTGGTTATTTCTCGTTTCAGGACAGAGAGGGGAGATGCCACACAAGTCTGGCACACTTGACCAGCAGCTACTGCCAATGCCAACAGCAGACTAGACTTCGATTTGCTCTCTAATCCAGCTTGTGCGAATGTCTGGTCTGGCCGCAGGCCACCTTACCCTCCAACAGGCAAGAGAGAGGTTCCTGAGATGTTACTGAGGAGACAAGATTTGAACTTTGAAGTGATGGGAAGGCAGAGAGGAGCTGGGAGTGGCGGGGTCAAGGTAAAATACATTAGAAAACACCCCTCCCCCCCCAAGTCATGGGACAAGAGCAGCTGCCTGCTCACAAGCATTGCCTGTCCACACACCTCGCTGGGCAGCAGACCCCACCGCTCCCGGACCTCCTCTAGACAATGGCTCTGAGGAGAGCTATACGTATATTGCTGGGATTGTGGGATCTTAGTTCACTTTGCTGAGCAGGCAGAACGCTGCTGTGCAGCTGCAGAAGATGGCTGGAAACTAAAGGAAGGGGGGCCAGCGAGCAGGAGGGCCAAGGGAGTTCACTTTGACTCCCCTCACTGGTTTCTGTGCCAGGGATCGTGTGGCTCACCGAAAGATTCCTTCTGCCTGCCCAGCCATCATGCGACAGCATGGCCTGGTGCGCGCTCGTGAGGGCAAGGAAGGGAGTTCACCTTGCAGTCAGAGGCGTGGTTTGCACTAGCCATTCCTCCTAAAAGCATCCTACCGTGAGCCCTAGTGTAGACAGGGCTCTTACAGACGCTGGCTTTTGTTCCCATTGCATTGGTCAGCACTGCTCAGAGCAGGCCTAGAAAACATGGCAATTAAGATGCCAGCAGCTACCAGTGCCTTGTGCCCACCAGCATTCCTGCTGTTGCTTTCTCCGCTGGAGTGAACACCTGGCAGTAATGGGGGACGCTTTTTAGGAAGAAATCCCAGCGCAGACAAGGCCAGCGTGAAGGCCCCTTTACATAATTGTCACATTAGAGGTCTCAGAGCTGAAGAGTGTTTGTTTTTTTTAAGTGAAAACAAAACCAGGGACAATCTACAGCCCGAGATACACTTTGCCTTCACAGGATCACGTAAGCACTATGCAAAAACACAGACGGAGCCACTCTCGGGCTTACAGAAACCAACTGTGGCTTTAGATCTCCTTCCACAGCTGCTAGTTTGTTACTAGCAGACCCCTCCAGCAATCAGGGAATGGCAGAGCACTGCTTTGTGGCAATTCCACCTATTTTCACGTTTGCTGGCCATCTGTTCTGCAGGAGGGCAACGCTTCAGGTGGCAAGCACGTGCGTCAGACTGACCACTACGCAGCTACAAGCAAGTTTTTTATCGCTTACTTGCTACAGTCTCTTCCTTCTTTGGAGAGGGCTCTCGTAACGGCAACGGTGACGGGGGAGGTTGATGCCAACGACACAGGTACATTTCGGTGGTTGAAAGGTACGGCAGATCTTCTGTCTCGCTGGGGAAACCTTTATCCCTGGGGTGGGTACTGGGACTTTTCAATGGGGTGGATGGTTTTAAGGGAGTGTCCACTAGCGATCTGGCTTTTTCTGGAGTCTCTTGACTCCTCAGTTCACGTTTGCAAACAGTTTCGGATAAGGAGCTACTTGGCTCCTCTTTCGCTGGAGAGTGTTTCAGAGTTTTACTCTTGACTTTTGAAAATTCAGCCACCAGCTTCTTAACTGGAGTTTTCCTCTCTGCACTTCCAAATGCTGACTTCCTGTTAAAGAAGGGAGAGAGTTTAGCAGCATATTCAGCTAGCCTATCACATGAGCAGCCTACTCATTTTCCCAAAGTCTGTATGTTTATTGTGTGTCCCATAGAGCTAATGCTAGCTGTCCCATAATCATAGATTTACATTGGTGTAGTCTAAATGTATGTGCCTTTGCAGAGACCAGGCAGCAAAGTTTGTAAGAGAGGCAACCAAAGGCTGAGGAGTTTTATTTCCAGAAGACTGGTGTATTGTGCTCCCTGAGGCTACTGCTCACCCTGGTACAACACTAGCTGTAATCTTCCAATGGTAGCCCTTTACAGAGTGTGTTACAATACAGCAATCCAGAGGCATGGATACCTGGGAAAGAGCTGCAAAGTGACTGCTCCCCGCACATTGCCAGACACAGGTTAAAGGGACACTCCCAACTGGTGAGAAGGTCACTGATCTATTTTTTGAGACAGCACCCTCCTTTTTAAGACATACTTATTTTTTAATAAATGTGCGGGGTTTTCCCTATTCCCTTGATAATTAGAAGGGTCTTTGGGGTGGATCCCTCAAGAGCAACATCAGACACACGCCTCCTCCCCACCCCAGTCCCATACACACCTGCCTGCTCCCTCATTAGTTTCAGCTTTGCCGTTATAGCAAACGCCCTCTCTCACACAGGGCCTGGGGAAGAGCATACTTGCGAGATCCCCCTGATCAATGCATGAGTGATGAGAGACAGCGTGGTCTAGTGGCTAAGACACTGGACTGGGAGCCAGGAGACCTGGATTCTATTCCAGCCTCTGCCACTGAAATGCTGCGCAATCTTGGGCAAGTCACTTCACCTCTGTGCCTCGGTTTCCCTCCTTACCTTAGGTGCTCAGATACTGTGGTGATGAACACCATCTAAAAACATACATATACTAGACTAGAATGTACTCGTACTAGTGTGTGAGACAACTGAAACAGACCATTAAGAACAAAATTAAACTGTCAAATGCACAAGTTAACAAGTTGGGGGAGGGGAGAACAAGAAAAGCTACTTAGCAGTAGCTAAGTTTTAGAGAAAGGAAAATCCTATTTTCAAGGTGCCAGTGTCCTCTTAAAAAAAGGAAGGGCACTTTTGGGACATAAATGTGAACTTGGGAGCAATGAGTGACCCCAAAAAAACGTTACCACGCAAAGTTACAAATCTCTTGGACAAAAAATGGGCAAACTCACTCCCTGTCATATCCTCTGGATGGAAGAATGCCTTTCATTTCAGGCTAACATTACTCAGATAACTCAAAGGAGCAAATCCACAAGTGGGCTGTCCTAAGTTATCCCTGACTTACGAAATCCAGGCATATTCTTTGTTCTGCATCTAATATGGACAGTACTTGCTGCTTGGTATTTGAACATGTATGTTAAGCGCTAGAGAAGAGCTAGGTGTTTTCAGCAGCAGATCTTACAGCACTTTAAAAAGGAGGTTGGGATCATTATCTCCAATTTACAGATGGGGAAACTGAGGCACAGAGCAGGCACACAACTTGCCTAAGGTCACCCAACAGGCCAGTGTCTTATTTGTCAGGCTTCTTGGTATCGGCCAAACAGTGAAATGAAAAGCTGACAGGAGTTAGCGTAGGAGAAATGGCATTAAAGCTGACAGCTACGATGATCTTTTATACAAGTGATTTGGCTGACAGCAGATGCGTATATACACACACAGGCCCCACTGATGTGTGGCAAGCCCTTATGAAGAATACAGTCGTGAAGGAGTCCTGTACCTTTTATGTCCCTTTCCGTTTCTTCCATATGAGAAGTGTTTCGGAGGCAGGGGCTGGGACATGTCCAATGCCATGTCCTGGCATTCAATCTGTAGTTTCTCAGATGTTTCTGACTCAGCCTTCTCTTCGGTTTCATACCCTTGAAAAATCCTGTGTTTCTCTCTCTCATTATCCTTCTTCACCAGCTGCATCCTCCTTTCCATGCGCTCAATCCGAGCTAGGAGCTGAAAGAGGAACCAAGGCCAACACTCATGCTTTAGCCGGCATGGAATTACACCAATTCCAGTTTGATTTAAAAAATAAAGACACCCCAACTTATTTCCCTCACACCACACCTGTTCTGGCATTTGTGCCTTGCTGTCCATCACCTCTGAGCTATAATTACAATCTTTTTCCAATTTTTATATAGAACAAGACATCCCAGAGAAGAAGTAGTTCCAAAGAGACTTTATTTCAGTATTGTCATTTGTTTCGGGCTGTACCCCCACGGTTTTCTCAACGCAGGTTTCAAGGTAGATGACCAGTATGAACTTCACCTCTAGAAGCTCGGAAGATGGCTATGGAGTGATCAGATGAATTAGAAACACTCAAGACACATTTCTGATCCCCATTATAATGTTGGAAATCCTGAGGCCACACCTCTCATTTTAGAGTGAAAATTACAGCCTCAGGTTGATTTAGTATTTCAGACTCACTAAGGCACAGCACAATTTGGCTTACATAATTCAACTCCCCTCCCAAAGCTACAGAAGGGGGAAATCAGGGGACAGCCTACATGGGGAAAAGGGGAGAAAAAAAAACAGGGTTGTAATAAGAGACAGCTTTACAAATGAGAAAGTGTTTAGGGGTCAAATTTGCAGAAGCACCTAAGTAACTCTAGAACCTCAATCCTACTGATTTTAAATGGGACTTAAGCACTTTTGAAATTTTTATCCGTTCTGTTTACCCACAAGAATGGACATCACAGCTCCAAAACAGCCACATTTTTGCATCCAAAATTCCATAAAATATTCACTTGTAATTTGACTTACTGCTTCCCCTCATTCCCCAACCAACACCATCTGAAGATCCAAGAAGGGAACAAATGTTTACAAATCGTTCCACCTGACAGATAGTGTGCAGTTTTGGGTGCTCTCAAACTTTGTGCATCACCTCCACATTCAACTAGGCCATGCAATTTGTAATTGGGTCCGAAAAATATCAATTTAAAATAGATTTTTTTAAGAAAAGAAAAGAAAAGAAAAGAAAAGAAAAGAAAAGAAAAGAGGCTTACCAAAGCCTCTGATTAAAATGCAGTAGGGATTTATAATTCAGAGAGATCTGTAATTGTGTATGCAATGCATTCCATAGATCCACCTCTTCATCCATGTGCTTTTGAAAAGCACACGTTAAGTGAGAGACACACAAGCCCCAGCGACTTTCAGTGGGTCCTGCAGTCCCAAATCAGGCTGTGTGTGTGCATGTGAGAGAGAGAATGCCACCTTTAACCTTCACACAGTTCCACAGAATTGAATCATATGGACACAATGCACCAAGAAAATTAATTTTAAGCTTTCTCCCCTTCAGGTTTTCATCAGCTTCATTACAAGAGTGAAAACAAATTCAGTGGTGTCCTTAATTCACCCCCTGCTTTGCCTAGGTACTGCAGGTAGGGGACCTAGCCTGGGGAATTGATTGTGCACCTGCAGACAGCAGGAGGGACCAGAGAGACTAACTCAAATAGTGCTTGTATCTCTGTTTGACTCACAGGCTTATCACACATGGCTTGTGTATTCTATTTCCTTGATTTTTTTTTAAACCCTCACAGGAGAAACCCACGTGTCAAAACTCCCATCACACCCTTTGACTGTAATACAGCAGCTGCTACCTCCATGTTGGTTAACTTTACTCAGATCAACACCAGGAGATGTTTTGACAGTGCCTTGCACCACAGATCCTATCTCACCGTGCAGTCAGCACATGCCAGTAAAATACTGCCTGCTGGCTCATGCCATTCCCTTGGAAAGCAAGGGAAATAACCCCCCCTCGTTGGATGTGCAGCCTTTTGAAGATTTTTGCAAAAAACCAAAACCAGAACACCCTTCCTGTAGGGGGACAATTATAGGCACGGGGAAGAAATGTATTTTTAGGTTGCTGCAGGCATGCAGATTATGGACAGGATAGTGAGGCCAATAGTCTGTGACGTTTTAAGGGAACAGAGGACTATTTATGGGTCTGCCTGAGAAATCTGCACCAAAACGGATAGCTTTTTCCCTGCAAGCAGGAGTTATTTAAAACTAACAAATATTCATTTGGTTCTGATCCAGTGGGTGTTTCCAAATCTATTGCCCTGTGCCCCATGAATATCCCCAGGCTCTCTTAGTGGAAGGGGGGTGAGGAGCTTCACAATGAACCTTCCCTCACAGACGTGCATCTGACTAAGGAGCAAACCCTGCATTAGTATAGCCCTGCAAGTGGGCCAGGCTTCCATGCTCCTATCAGCAAAGCGGGTCAGCAGTATCCCAGTCTGGCCACTGGCCAGGGTGTTGTTTCTGTACATTGCCACAGTACGTGTGAAACATTTAAAGGAGGAGGAACTGAGGCTGGTCTCATTATAGCACAAGGGGGTGGGGAGTGGGAGGCTCCCTGGAGAGGAGCAAAGAGGAGGGAAAGAATTTGCTCTGGGAAGAGGGGAGTGTGTTATCCATTTGTAGTAATTAAAACGGCAGCAGTTAAAGGGCCCGCTGTGCTCTCCTGCCCTACCACCCAGATGGCTCGCTGCAGCCCTGTTTTACTTCTGCTACCTCCATTCTCCTCCATTGCAAGCATATGGAGGAGCCTCAGGCCGGGCCCCTTTAATTTAACCCTTCACAAACTATATCGTTCCAGCCTTAACCCGATCATAATCCCTGATGGGCTCCTTTAAATTAACCCCTTCCTTGCCCTGGCCTTTTCTAATCTGAGTCCTATGGCAACCGGACCCCAGCCCTTTAACCCTTAACATACCATGTCCCGCCTCCCGTTCTCACAGTCCCAGAGGCACATTAACCCTTTGGTTGCCATGCCCCTCCCCCACTCATTGACAGTTACTAGCCCCTTTAGTGCCCTCGCCCTGTCCCGCTGCCCGTTAACCCTTTGGTTACAGTGCCCCTCTTGTCCATTAACTCTTCCGGTACCGCGTCCCTCCCGCCTCCCCCATTAACCCCTTGTCTCCTGCCCGTCGCTTTGCCTATTAACCCCTTCGTTACTGTGCTCTTCTTGTCCATTAACCCCTCAGGTACCGTGTCCCTCCCCCCTCGCCCATTAACCCCTTGTCTCCTGGTCCGCTCCCCTTTCCCGTTAACCCCTCACGTACCGTGTCCCTCTCGGCCTTGAGCTCCTCGATCTCCTTCTCCTTGGCCTGCAGTTGCTGCTGCTGCTGCTCGATCAGGTCCAGCTGGAGCAGGAGGATCTGCTTGAGGCAGGCCGCCTGGTTCGAGGAGCCCCCGCCGGCCCCCATGGGGCTCTTCCGCACGCCGCTCTTCCACTTGCTCTCCGGGGCCGAGGCGGCCGCTGCGGGAGGCGGCGGGCCCGGCTCCGCGGGGGCCGCGGCCGGCGGGGCCGGGGGCGGCGCGCTGGCCGCGGCCGGGCAGCCCTTGTCCTTCGCCGCCACCTGGGAGGCGGTGTGTCCGGGCAGCACCGCCTGGTACTTGGGCCTGCTGCTGGCATCCCCCACGCCGGCCTGCTTGCTGCTGGCCGGGGGGCAGGGCAGGGGCACCAGGCCGCCCCAGCTCTCCTCCTGCTGCCCGGGCGCCCCGGCCGCCGCCGGCACGCTGCCGCCGCCGCCGCTGCCCCCGCCGCGGCCCTTGTGTCCCCCCAGCGGGGGCGGCTCCTTGGGCTTGCGGGGCGGCTGGCGGTGGAGCGGGGCGGCCTCCCCGCCCGGCTCCTCCTCCGGGCCCGGCTCCAGCGCCAGCCCCGGCCTCTCGTAGTCCAGCCTGTCCGCGTTCAGCGCCGTGGCCGCGGCCGCCTTGAAGACGGTGGATCTCATGGTCATGGTGCGGCCTCAGCGCCTCTCCCGGCCCGGGCCAGCTGCGGGACAAGGCCCCGGCCGCTACCGCCCGGCGCCATGGGCAGGCGGAGACCAGGCGCGCGGGGCCGGGCGGACGGCGCTGTCCATGCGGCGGGGGAGCCGGGCTAGCGGGCGGCCTCCTGCGGGCTCATCCCCGCCCCAGGGCGCAGGCCCCGGCCAGGGGCTCCCCCCGGGGAGGGGCGGACACACGGAGCCTCCGCCGGGCTGGGGCGCCCCCTGCTGCGGGGGCGGATACTGCGGGTGGCCCGTCCCGGGTGGATCCCGGTGCCCTCCCCGCTGGGCCCCCCACTGGGAGGGGCCGGATTTCCCCCCCCGGTACCCCCCGCTGGGAGGGGGCCCAGGATCCCCCCCCCGCTGGGAGGGGCCGGATTTCCCCCCCCCCCCCCGGTACCCCCCGCTGGGAGGGGCCCCGGATCCCCCCCCCGCTGGGAGGGGCCGGATTTTCCCCCCCCGGTACCCCCCGCTGGGAGGGGCCCCGGATCCCCCCCCGCTGGGAGGGGCCCCGGATTTCCCCCCCCCCGGTACCCCCCGCTGGGAGGGGCCCCGGATTCCCCCCCCCCCCGGTGCCCCTCCGCTGGGCCGGGCCCCCCGCTGGGAGGGGCCGGATCCCGGGTTCCCTGCTAGGGGTGGATATTGGGTCTCCCGGGGCCGCTTTCTAGGACGCAGCTAGATCCTGCCGAGCCCCCCCCGACGCCCCCCCGAGTGGCTCCCCGGGCCCCCCCCCGACGCCCCCCCGGCTGGCTCCCCCTGCCGGCGGGGCGGGCCCCTCTCTCGGCCGGGCCGGCGGCTCCGTTTCTCAGCGGCCGCCGAGCGCCTCCATTTTCCCTCCGGCTCTCGGCGGCGCGCGGGGCCGCGGTGCGGGAGGAGAGAGGGGGGGCCTGCGGGGCGGCCACGGGCCTCGCTCCTCCGCCGGGCTCCCGGCCCCGCCTTCGCCGCCTCCCACCCCGGGCTCGCTCGGTGCCGCCGCTCGGGCCCCGCTGCTCTTCGATGCCTTTAAACCAGCCTCCCCCCTGCTCTGCGCACGGCGCATGCGCCGGCAGCCGGGGCGCCGGGGGGGGGGGCGTGAGGAGCGGATGGGGAGAAAGTGAGGGGAGGGGGTACGTGGGGGAGAGGAGGGGTACATAGAGAGGGAGTATGGGGGAGGGGTACATGGGAGGAGGAGGAAAAGAGGGGTATATGGAAGGGGGCGGAGAGGGGAGAGGTACATGGGGGAGGGGCAAGGGGTACATGGGGAGAAGTACGTGGGGGAGGGGAAGAGAGGACTACATGAGAGAGGGGTACATGGTGGGAGGGGGCAGGGGGTACATGGGAGGGAGGAGTACATAGGGAGAGGAGGGACGGGGAGGGGAGGGGGCAGGGAGGACGGGGGAGGGGTACATGGCAGAGTGAGGAAGGGGGAAGAAGAGAAGGGGTAGAAGGTGAGGAGTAAGTGAGGGGTGGGGGGTAAATGAGAGGAGAAAGGACAAGTGGGGAGACAGGAGGGGGCAAGTAAAGGAAGCCGAGAGGCATGGGGGTAAGGAGGGGAGGGCAGGGGCTAAAGGAGCCAAGGGGTCGGCTGAGGGAGGAAAGGGCAGGGCAGGGCCCTACTTGGGGAGTGCTTGTCCTGGGTAAGGGTAAGGCCCCGTTTTTCAGGGGTGCGTAGGGAGGCCGGGCAGTGAGGTCTTTTCCTGGGTGCTCTGGGCATAGCCCCTGGTTGGAGGGGGCAGAGCTCTGTGCAATGCGGGCGGAGCTCATGCTCTGCATTTCGTTCTGGTCATGCAGTCAGCCCCCCCTGCCTCCCCCCCCCATTTTTGCTGTACTGTAATAGAAGGCAGGATGAAAACCAGGGAGAGTCGAAGGCCCCGATTCTGCACTGATGTCTGCACCGCTACCTATGGGGCTCCAGACAGGCTTCCTTATGGCTTCCAGGGCCTCCTTCAGGACCCCATCAGAGGGACTCCTAATTGGCCTAAAGGGTGGCAATGCAAAGCACTCCGTTCCCCCGAGCTTACATGTATTGCTTCGGCACCAGCAAGCAATACCTCAGTGGTCACCCCTCACCAGAAATAATGACTGCCCCAGGGTCCAATCCCACATCCCAGGCGTGGTCTCCACTCCCTCCAATGGTCCCATTGACTTCAACAGGAGACAAATTCCTGGTTTCATTTTATACTGTCATCAGGTGGCAGCTCAACCCCCACCCCACCAGCATGGGGGAGCATTGGCACCCCACTGGGGGGGGGGTCTGTGTGGATTTGTCCCCCGCATTCCTCTCTCTGCTCTTGTTGGGGAGATTTTCCCCCCCGGTTCACCCTAGTTTCGTTATCTTACTGCTTTTCCCCCACGCGCCCGCTACCTGGCCGCCCATGAGCTCCTGCCCCTGCCTGGCCCCAGCCTTCCCCTCCCTGCTTTCACTGCATTCTCCTCAGCTTTTCCCCTCTTTCCCTCCCACTGGTCATTTTCCAGTTCAAACCACCAGCCCCAGCTATCTCCATCCGGCCGCCCAGCTCCAACCACCCTCTCCCAGTTCAAATGGCCACCCCCCAACTGCCACGGTGCCATCTGAGCTGCTGGACCAGGGACCTTATCCAGTGTGGCAGACTGTCTGGATCAGCGCCCGGTGCTGAATCTGTAGGGTTGGGGGGTTTGCCTGCCTGCGAGCTTGGGCCTTGCAAGGTATCTGCTGCGCCACTGTCTGCTCTCATCCTGAAAGTACCAGGCTGCATGGGAAAGCCTCGTCAATTGCACCATCCTGTTGGCCTCAGGAGGGGCGGGGGGGAAGGGGTGTGCGTGTCTGTCTTGTTTTTGCCTCATTTCCTGCAGTGGTTTCCCTCCTGCTGCAAAAAAAAAAACACAAAAAAACCCAAACACATTTTAAACAGAGAAGGCAAAGGCTGAGGAGAGGAGCAAAGCAGCCCACAGCCCTGGGCCGAATCCTGACCACCGGTGGGAGGGAGCGGAAGTCGATGGAGTTCCAAGTATCAGAATCTGGCCCTCAGTGTCCATTTCCCACTGTTGGGCCTGCAGACTGGGCAGCGGGACAGTCTCCAAAGGGCAGATTGTCGTGGAGTGAAATGTGGGCTGTGTTTCTGTGCTGGCCTGGGACCCAAGGGAAGAGGGGAAAGTGTCTCTTTCACTATTAAACAACTGTGATCCGGGCACAACAAATACCAGATTTTCAGCAAATGTATTAAAAAAGCCACAGCCTCTCGGAATCAATTGCTCCAGCTAGTGAGAGATTCAGCCCAAGCATAGGGCCGGGAGCCAGGGCTCCTGAGTGCTGTACCCAGCGCTGCTTCTGACTCACTGTGAAGTCACTGTCCTGCTCTGTGCCTCAGTTTCCCCACATCTATACAAGTCAATTAAATACTCCTCTAACCCACTGGGAGCAAGAGGCAGAGAGCAATTGCCGCTAAAAGCACCATCTAAGTACTGAGGCTGGACAGGCCAGGCTGCAGCGGGGCCTGTCCCTGCCCTGGAGTCAGAGACACACAGACAGCTTCATCTCCAGGGCCACCAATCCAGCCCCTTCCAGCCGCACTCACCTCTTGGCCTGACTACAACAAAGCAGTTCCTCTGCTTCACAGCGAAAGGGCCAGATCCTGCTCTATTATGGCCACGTCGTCTATGCGGCCCTGCCCAAACAAAAGGAAAAACCCTCCAGATGGACACCGGTGTAACAGAGCAAAAGCAGCCCTGAGCCTGTCTGCCCTGACCCCATAGACCCCTCCCAGCAGCGGCCGCTCCGCGGCACCTCGTGACTTTGTTTTGTCTTTCCAGGCCTCTGGGAGGGCTCCCCAAGCCGGCAGCGCCCTGCGGGGCCATGGGGGCGGCAGCCTGCTCCAGCCCCCTCCCTCGGGGGTGACGCAAGAAACTCGGAGGAGAAAGGGAAGAAAAAAAACAAAACATTCAAACCAACAGGCGTCAAAAGAGCCTAGCTGGATTTTCTCCCAAGCGCCTCAGCCAAACAGAGCTTCTTAATTAGCCGTGGATGGATTATGTAACAAGCGAAGACAGTGCCCGCCCTGGGGGAGAGAGATCTGCAGAGGCCACTGATCTCCTGCTCTGCACCCCCGCCCTGCCGCCCTGGCATGGGCCTCCAGCCAGGCACCAAACTGAACAATTTGCCGAATGGCATCTTCACTGACCCACAGGACAGAACTTCCATGAACAGCTCGGCTGGGCCCCTGCACGCGATGCCCATTGACAGCAGGGGAACCCAGAGTCATGGCCCCCTCCCCAGCCAACTGGATGTTCCCTGGTGTAAGGGGAAAGCAGAATTTGGCCTGATAATGCTCCTGATGATTATTGTACATGAAAACAGGCTGAGAGTCTTCGTATGATTGTCATTTATTCATTGCATTACCCTAGTGCCCAGCAGCTCCCGTCATGGATCAGGACCCCAGTGTGCTAGGCGCTGTACAAACCCCAAATAGTCCTTCCCTCAAAGAGCAGGACTCACGCTCCAGGCACGGGGTGGTGCTCCCTTGACTCACGCGGTTACTTGACTCCCTGCAGCCGGAGGACTAGTCGGCTTCAAACCAAGACAGGAATAAATCAGGCGTTGCTCCCCCTCCCTAGCCTCCAACCTTTACCGGGAGAGACCCCTTGGGGCGCGGGGTTGGAGAAAAGTTCAGCCTCAACTCCTGGCCTCTCTGCTGAATGAATAGGACCAGGGAGGCCTACCCCACTGGGAACCCCGCTGAGACCTGCCAAACTCATTTAACTGAACACCCACACCCTGCCTCCCTTCCAGGGGAGCTGAACGAGCAGCCCAACGGGAAAAGGAGCCACCACTGGTTCTTTCTCCCCAGAGCCACCCAATCTCATGGGAAGTGGGTGTTAACAATGCTACATAGGCATTGACCCCAGTAATAATGGGTGAAATTCCCTGCTTGTGTAAGCCACTGAAATCAACAACTACGCCAGCAGAGAATTTGGCCCGATCATAACAGTAACAAAGCCCTTGGCACACATCCATTCATCGCTGGCTTTACATATACAGGCAGCACCAGGGACACCATGGCTGGATATAGCAACCAGTCCTGGTGTCCGCACTTCCACGTGGAGGTGGACGGAAGAATGATTCGAGTCAGGGGAAATGCCTGATCGGGAGAGACTCCAGTTGCTCGGGCTAGTCAGTTTATGCAAGAGAAGGTTCAGCGGTGACCCGAGCGCGCTCTATAAGAAGCGACCCGGGGAAGAGAGTTCGTAGGGGGAAGGACTCGCTCACGGAGCAGACAAAGGCTTGCAGACTTCCAGCGGCTGGGCGCTAAGGCAAGATGGGAAATAAGGTGCCCATTTTGAATAGCGCGGGGAATGAATCAGCCAGAGACGTGGTGGGGTTTCCATCTCTTGGAGTCGTTGACTGAGACTGGAGTCACGGTCCAGCCCAAACAAGAGATGGGCTTGCTGCAGTGATCCTGGGGGAGAGTTGCTGGCGTGGGCTATGCAGGTCGGACGAGATGATCAGAATGGGCCCATCCGGCCTTATAAAGCTATGAAGCTGTTAATCAGTTCCCACCGGCCCCTCTTACTGCAGATAAATCCCATCCCGAAGTGCCGCCTGCCTAACAGACAGAGGGTTTCCACGGAATAAGCCACTGGAAGTTCTTGGCAGGCAAACCTGGGACAAAACTGCAGGGGTGCTGCCCGGGAACAACGGCCCAATCTCTGGAGATGTTCTGGGCAGTTGCGCAAAAGGACCTGATTCTCGGCAGCTAGTGAGATTGAGGCCCCGTTGCGCTGGGTGCAACAGCGAGAGACTGTCCCCGCCCCGCGGAGCTCAGAGCCCAAGTAGGTCGGGAGAAAGGAAGGATCCTTCTTGACAATTTGGGGCTGGGCTAGAGAGGTCCTGAGAGAGTCAGCGACTCACCCAGCAATCAGGCAGGGTCAGGGAGAGCCAGGAACTGCACCTGGGCCTCTTGGCCTGGCTGGTTCCCCAACGCCCTGCACCAGAGCAAAGGGATGTGAGACGCTGCCAGGTCAGTCTGCAGGGCCGTGGATGACGGGCTGAGGTGCAGGGCGATGGGCCATCAGGCTCCCTGGGTCCCAGCCCAGTGCTTTGGCCCTAGCCCGCCCTTCCAGTCCCTGGGAGCCGCAGGCACTGGGCATGTCCCTCTGGAGGGGCTCTGTGTACTTTGGAAATGTTCCCAAATGCAGCCTCCCACCCTCTCAGCAGAGGGGGGGGGGGGAAACTGAGGCACAGAAAGGCCAAGTGACTGACCCAAAGACACACAGGCCTGGTCCACACTTAGCAATTCGACCGACCCAGCTCCGTCGCCCAGGGCTGCGACACATTTCGTGCCCTGAGCGCTGCAGATAGGTCGACCTGACCCCCCCGCCCCCCCCCCCAGGGCAGACAGGCCAGGGGGCCAGACGGATTCTCCTGTCGCCCTAGCGACCGCCTCTGAGAGGTGGATTGACTGGAGCGACGGGAGCCCCCCTCCCATTGCTCCGGCGGGATCCCTGCAGGGCCGTGGCTGGGCCGAGGAGTGTGGATGGGGCCCAGGGAGCCAGCAGTGGAGTGAACCGCCAGCAGAGGCCCCAGGGCTGGGGAGAGCCAGGCGGGTGGAGGGAGGGGGCTCAGAGGCATCGCAGCCCAGGCACCCCAGATGCTGCTGCAGCCCTCAGCCGGCCCTGTCCCCAGCCTGCTCGCTGCAGTGGCCGGGCTCCTGCTCGAGCGGCAGTTGCAATCTTTGGCCGCTCGGTGGCTCCAAAGCTCAGCAGCAGCCAGGCCGGGGCAGGCGGGTTGTGCGCGAAGAGCTGGCTGCAGCCAACTCCTGGGGCCCTGCTCTTCCCCTTGGGCTCCTTGCACCTGGGGAAGAGGGGCACCGGGACGCTGACCCCCCACGCGTGGGGAAGCTCTTCCAGCCTCTTTGCACAGGGGTCAGGTTCGGCACCGGGTGCAGGATCAGGGCAGGAACCGGCCCCGATGTGGCGGGACGCTGGTGGGGAAGCACATCGCCCCGCCGAGCTGGGATCCCTGCGTGGATCCCCTGAGCCTGGCTGGTAGCAGGTTAAACGTGTCTCCTAGCTGCCCTCGGGCCCTGGGGGGCTTCCCGGACCGTGCAGTGAGATCCCCATTGCACTGGAGAGCAGCAGCCAGCGGGAGGCGCTCTCCAGGCCCCGGGGCCCGCGTACGTGCACAGCCCAGTGCTCCGTCCTGATCTGTCGTGTGAACCCCCCAGGCTCTGTCCCACTCCGCCTCTGGTCCCAACGCTGCCTCGCAGGGCTGGCCGGCGTGAGGATGGTGCTGATCCTTGGCTGCCTTCGTCCTGCCTGAGCACCCAGCTCAGATCTCCGGGAGCCGGCTGGGCTGGTAAATTTCCAGCCGTGCCAATGGACCGAGCCTGTTACGACAGGCACGTGGGCAGACAGGGGAATGGCTGGGATCATTAATCCCCCTCACCCTCAGGGATCTGCCAGTGAAACCCACCTGCAGTCAGTCCAGTGGGTCACCGCAACCACGGGCCGGTCTCCCCTGTGCCAGGCTGCCTCGTGCCAGAGGGTTCCTGCCTCTCTCGGTGTGTCCTCTGCTGAGCTCTGACCGGCTGCCTGCCAGTGTGCGGCCCACCCTCCCTCGGGCACAGAGAAGCAGGGCTGGGGCCAGCGGTGCAGGGAGGAGCCGTGGGGCAGACAGGCAGCTTGGGTGGAAAATCAGCCCGTCGCTCCGTGGGCCGACAGCTGACTGGGATCCCAGTCGCACTTAGCGCCCAGCCACAGAGGGGCTGCTGCAATGGCAGAACAGTGTGAGGTAGTGGTTAGAGCCTGGGCCGGGGAGCCAGGACTCCTGGGTTCCACGCCCTGCCCAGGGAAGGAGTTAGGTCTAGTGGTAAAGGGAGAGGACTGCACCATCTCCCTTTGCTACGTGTCCTGATGCACACGGGGCTGTCATGGGACTGAGCTGCCCGGCACCTCTCTAGGTCACTGGTTCAAAGCCGGCCCGGGGGCTGTTTCACAGCTCGTGGGAAGTGAGGGTGTTCCGGTGCCCAATGGAGCTGTGTCCGTAACCCACCCTGAACCAGCAGGCTCGGTGCACTGAGCTCTGGGCCAAACGGACTCAGTCGCCCTCGGCTCGAGCGGGGTCCCACTAGAGATGGCAGGGAGCAGGCTATAGGAGCCGCCTGCCCTGCCGAAGCTGCGGCATACCTGTCCTGGGTGCACAGACGCTCCAGGGGGACCCCCCGCCTGGACCCTTCGCCAGCACGACGTTCAGTTCGTCCCAAGGCCTGGAGGAAGGAACCAAAGAATCGGAGCAAGAGCGGCAGAACCGAACAACAGAGGAGAGGAAAGTCCCCATAGGCGAGACTGGATCTGGAGCCTGGATGCTAAGGTGATGGGCACTCAACACACACCCACTGAACTGAGCATTTGGGGGAACCCGGCCCAGAGGGTGGGTGCAGAGCAAGTGAAACTGTTGCCTGAGGCTTGTGCTGGAGTCTCAATCCCCAGCAATTTGGGAATCAAGACAGGAAATTTTTCTAAAAGATCTGCCCTGGGAATTGCTTTGGGGCAGTTTTCTGGCCTGGCAACCCCGGAGGTCAGACTCAGGGACCACAGCGGTCCCATCCATGAGGCCTGGGAATCTCTGAATCGATCGGTGGATGTGTCGGGGGAGGGGCAGATGGATACTATGCTCAGTGATTAGCAAAGTGCTCATTAGTCAGTCTTCATGGCTGGGTCTGAGTGTCTAGGTTATTAGCTTTCTGGGGCAGGAGCAGTCTCACGCTGGGCAGAAGGATCTCGATGCGTTTCCCAGCTCAATTAAATCACGAATTCCTATGGAAAGGAGGATGTGCTGTTGTCTCACAGAACTGCTTTGATCTGGGGGGCCCCTGGGCAGCCATGGGGTCATGACCCCAACAATCACAGCAGCGAACCTGCCCTGTGTGCTGCTCCCCCAAACGGTGGCAGCCTCTAGCCTTTGCCCGTCTCAGCAGCCGGGTTTTCACTGCGCTGCGGAGGGAAGCTCCCAGCTTGGCTGGGCTGCAATCCCTCTGCATCAGAGAGCTTCCCGAGCCAAATCCTCCCCCTCCAACCCCGTCCCCGCTTCCCTCTGCGCCTGGCAGCCAGGAGCAGAAATCTCCATTGCAGCGAGCGGCACCAACTTCTTCAACAGGCTCCGCTGAGCGGAGCCGGATTTACAGGGCTGCCCCTGCTCCGCAGGCACCGACGTGCCGTGTTTTGCTCGGAGTTTCCTGCGGGCGGGCGGCGAGCACACCCAGCTCCTGCAGGCCCACGTGCCTGGCCTCCACTCCCAGCCCTGCACATGTCTCTGCAGCAGGGATGTTGAGCAGGGAAGTTGTTGTGGCTAAAAATGGAGCAGCCCTCACATGCCTGGGCCACGTGACGCAGGCGCCACAAACAGCTCTCCGATGGAGCGGGCTGAAAACAGCAGGAGAAGGGGAGGGCAGCGCCCGGGCTCACATGGGCTGGCAAGGAAAACACAGGCCCTAGGCTGGGTCAGGGAAGCAGAGCCGACTCCCCGGAGCACATGCCTGGCACGGCCGCCGCTCCGGGTCTGCCCAGATCCCTCGGCCTTAGGAGCGAACAGAAACAACAACAACAAGCCCCGTCCGGGTGGGAACGTGCAGGGAGCTCGGTCCCTCCCCGGCACCCCCGCGGGCGTCGCTTTCGGCCAGCGGGGCCCGATCCTGAAGCGCACACCGGGGTCCCCAGGAGGAGAGCGGCGTCTGTCAATCACCCTCAGGGACCCAACACACCCAGCGCGTTAGTCGGACAACGGGGGAGAAAGTCTGGGCCAAATCCATCCCCGGGGTAACACCCTGGGCGCCGGGGGGAGGTTTCTCAAAGCACTCAGTAGGTCAGGGACATGTGGGGTGCGGGGCCCCCCTGAACCTGAGCCCGGCTCTGGCCATGACCCTAGAGTCGGGGCTCCAGCTGCCAAATGAAGGCTTGCGGTGTGATCTGTTCCGGTACCAGCTCCCGCCCCATCCCGGCCCCTTGTACTAACAGAGAGCAGGAGACCCTGAATCTGCCCCACAGATTTGCAATCGAATTCAAGCAGGTGACAATCAATGGGGAAGGCTGGGGGAGGGAAGGTGCAGGCCAGATAAAGAGGGTAAACAGGCAAAGTCCCTCCCCGGCCCAGCCGTTATCAGCTGGCATCAGGGGCCAGGCCAATCGCAAGTCGAGAGGGAATGAGGGATGTGCAGCCAGGCAGGGCAGCCTGGCGGAAGGGTGAGAACGGGCTTCCAGCAGGGCTCAGGGTAACCACAGGGCAGCATCACCCACCCCAAGGGTTCAGGAATCCCGAGTCGAGCCCCCAGAACCCTGAGACTCGGCTTGAAAAGCCACCAGAAATCGTCCGTGGGGGGGTTCGGCGCACTCGCCTTCCGGGCTCGGGGCCGCGTCTCCCAGCTCACTCCTGCACACCCCGGGGCTGGACGGGTTGCCCTGAACACTGCTGCCGTTCTTCCCTGTCCCCATGACTCCAGGAGCTGGGGCTTTCCGGAAACCACCAAAGCTCGCGAGAGCGGCCGCTGCTGCGCCCTGAGCCATGTCTGGAAACCACAAAACTACGGAGAAAAGCCCCAACCCAAAGCACGAACCCGAGCCCGGGATTTTATAAACTACACCCCCGCCCCCCCAGCCAGCAGCGGCTCAGGCTCCCCTCCCCCGCAAGGCCTCCCGGGCGCTCCTCCGGGAGGGAACAGTGACAAACAGGGCAAGGGCACCAATCATGGCCACACCGATAAAGGCTTTTTCACCTTTTTGCACACTCCTAAGTCACATAAGGTTTCTATTGCCCTTTCCACACACGTCAAATGGCTGTGCAAGCCAGCGGCGAAGCAGGCCCTGGATTTCTCTGCACCGGAGCGAGGACCCCAGCGCAAGCCCCTTGTGCAAACTGGGCTTTACCCCAGGGCAGGTGGATGTCTGCACCGGGGCTTGTACATCTGAGCAGTTCCCCTTCTCCAGCCTCCCCCGCCCAGGACGGGCCACCCCAGAGTGCTGCGGGGTGAGGCCACTGCAAAACCAAAGCAATGGGTCGAATTAGGTCTGCCAAGCATGAGACAGGACACCCGGTTTCCTTCCCCAAACCACCAGCCCGACCCTTTTGCAAGCTAGCAGGAGACCCAAATGCAGAAGCTGTTTCCTCCATGCTCTGCTTTCGAAATGGGGGGATTGTGACATGCCTTGGGAGCCGCGTGGCTGGGGAGCAACCCAGGCCCCGATCCTGCCAAGACCGACCCACATGCTTGATTCCGAGCCAGGGGCTCGCCCCCTTTCTGGAACGCCCCCGGGAACCCCGGGAATTGAGGCTTTGGGCTCTAGTTCGCCAGTATTTCTGGTGACGCTGCGCAGAGGCTGCTGCAGCCGGCAGGCAGGAATGTGGGCTCTCTCCCAAGGCAGGCAGTGGGTTAGGAGGAACAGCTAGTAACAGGAGCCCAGCCTACATTCCCTGCGCCTGGCAGCTCCTGCAATGCAGAGCAAGGGGGAGGCTGTTGGAACGCTCTCGCCAGCCACCTCCGCAGGCGTTACACTGCACCAAAGCGGGGCGGGTCCCCGCGTCCTTGGGAAGGAGGGCAGGAAAGCCTTGCACAGGCCGCAGGGGAGATCCTACGAGGACGGAAACACCCCTTCCCTTGCTGCAGGCGCCTCCACAGTCTGCAGCAGGGGCTGGAGCACCCAGACACACGCGCTCAGGGGTCACGGCAGCTCGGTCGGGGCCCGGTGCAAACAAAGGCATTTACGCCAGAGGGGGAGGGGGACCCCTCTCCATTGTTGTGCAAGTCCCAGAGAGGCCCTGGATGGGATCGTTTCAAAGGGGGGCAATGCACAAGCGACCGCCCCTGGCTCATGCACTCCCCTCAAAATCCCCCCAGCCTCTGGGGAGGGGTCAGTGCCCTTTGCCTTCTGCAGTCCCAAAGGTGACTCCCGGTTACCCTGCTCCCAGCACCTGTTTGTGCTCGGCTAGTGTGTCCCAGGCCTGTGTCATGGGGTGGCCTCGAGCTCGGGCCGCAGCCAGGAGCCTGCGCTGGGCCCAATGCACCGAGCGGGAGGGAGCGCTTTGCCGGTCGCTGCAGCGTCGGGGCGTTACAACCCCGTCTGCTGGCTCAGCTCCCTGCTGCGCTGCCCATGGGGTGATTGAGGAGCAGGGGAAGTCACGGCAGCCTGCTCCAGGCCGAGGTGCTGCACTGGGGGGGTCCCCGGCTGGCTGAATAACTGCACTCATCATTACAGACCCCAGTTCAGTTCCCCGCCTCCCCGCTTTTTTTTTTTTTCAGCGTTGGTTTAAATTAAAGCAGCTTCTCTTTTGCACAACCCGCTTGGCGTGGTGCCTTTGTGTCTCCGGGGGACGATTCCCTGGTTGCCTGGTTTTTATTTACTCCTTTCCTTGGGGGAGGGGAGGGGTTGGTCCTGGAGCTGTGCTGGCCTCAGAGCCCGCCACAGCAGAGATGACTTTGTGCCTGGGAAAACCTCCAGGGCAGGGGCGATCCGTTCTTGGCCTGGCAGCCTCACCAGGCCCTTGGAAGAGGCTGGATTTCCCCTTCCTTGCAATCACTGGCTGCAGGGGAGGGTCCCGGTCTCGGGCCTGATGCGTGTCAGGACCAGGGAGCATTTGCTGATTTTCCCCTCCGGTATATTAGTACCGTGAAAAGCACCTTTCAGGGAACTCCCAGCAAATGTTACTGCCTGGTGCTTGTTTGCTGCTATGAGGTCCCAGCTCGAAACCTTTGCAGCTTTCGGGCCACCAGGCAGGGCGGAAGGGCCTGAGCCCTGGCTAACAGCTGAGCAAGGCTGTGAATTCAGTTTGCACTGAAAGACAAGAAGAAAAACTCCCCCCTGGCTCCAAGTGGGCTGTATTTCTGCCTCCGCCAGCCCTGCCCTTTCACAGAAGCACTCAGCAGCGGGTTTTAAGGAGGAATAGTCAGGAGGGAAAACAAGGGACCATTTAAGGTAGAATTGAACTGATGTTTGCTTGCAGATCTGAATGCACCCACTCCTTTTTCCTTCATTAACCTCTCTGGGGGCAGACACCACCAGGACTGGCAGTAACCCAAAGGTCCCGTCAAATGACTTTCGTCAGGGCCCAGGGCCGGCTCCTGAGGTGGTGCAAATCAGCATCGCGGCTCAGCTGGTGTCAGGACAGCTATTCGGATTTCCTCCAGCTGAGGAGCTTGGCCTGTGTCTTTGCTGCAAGGGGCTCACGAAGGAGAATCGTTAGGGCACAAAATGTGACTATTCCTCCAAATCAAAGTGGTTTGTCCCTGGCAGATAATCTGTTACCTTCACATCCACCCCACGTGTCTGACACGTATGATATGCGTTCTCTATCCTCTCCGGATGGTCTCGGGCCCGTCCTGGCTTTGTGCCTCAGTTTCCTCTGGGCGAATGGCCGCGCCCGACCTGCTGATGAAAAGTGTTACGCGATATTGTTTGTTACGGTGGGTTACTCCCTTGGGGCGGTGGAATTGGTTTGTCACAAAGCCTCTCACCGGAAGCTGCAAGCTCTGAAGAAGTGTGTTTGGGGAGGCGGGGGGAATTAGCTAGTCCTCTTATGTGCGATGGAGCCAGAGAGCTCCCACTGCGCGCTTGATTTGGCCTGTTCCCCAGGGGGCGGGGCTGACCTGAGGAACCCTTACAACGAGGAGGGATTGCGGCAGCGCTTTTTATCCCTTGGCCTCAAAGTGCTGTACGAGAGAGGTCAGTATCCTGATCCCCACCGGGCAGCTGGGGAAACTAAGGCAGAGCAAGGCAATGACTTGCCTGAAGTCACCCAAAGACCAGGGGCAGACCTGGCAATAGAATCTGTGTTCCCCCTCTAATGCTCTACGTGCCCTTACTCATGTGAGCCGGCCTCTCTCAGGAGTAAAGCCCTTGAATCCAATGGGGCTGCTCACACGAACGGATTCGAGGTCCTTTGGTGCAGATTCGGGGAGCACTCACAGCCTCTCCTCCGAGCCGCCCAGTGGGGTCACTCCAGTGATGGGCGTTTGCAGAGTGAGACCCCGCCAGGGACTGTAACACAGAGCGCTCTGCTACATGCCGTGCAGTACAGACTCCGCTCGGCTTTGGGAGCTGCAGCCTCATGTAAAAAGCCCTTTCCCGGAACAGGTTTTAATAAGATAAAGAATCCGGCAGTGGCCAGCCTTGAAGTAAAAATAACCCCTTACGCACACAGGTGTGAGCTGGGCGCGTGCGATGTGCCAAGTCACATGGCGCAGCAGCTGGGCACAGCCAGGAGCTGGGACCCACAGGGCACGGAGAGAGATTTACTGCCCAGAGTCTCCCCTTCAGCCCCAAATGCAAAAGGCCTTTTGGGGTCTGTTTTTAAGCTGCCTGGCTGCATCCTCGCAATTCCCAGCAGCGCTGCCCAGCTGTGACGGTCTCCTCTGACGGAGGGCTGGAGGGTAGCGGTGGATGTGAGCCGAGCCTGCTTTGCTTGCGAGGTCTGGAGTGTGAAGGGGCACGGCGAGGAGAAAAGGGGATTTCCTGGTGGCACCAGCCAGGGGAGTGTGCGGCTGGGCAGGAAGCGACATTCAGCTCCCTCAGGGAGAAGCCGGTTCAGATCTCCAGCAGGCATCCAGCCTCCCAACCAGCTCCATAGGGGCGCAGCACATGACTAGGAATATTTGGGTATTATTTGCATTGCGGTAGGGCCCAGAGGCCCAGTGAAGGATCGGGCCCCAGTGAGCGAGTTGCTGTGTGCACGTGTGACAATATCTTACACTGACGCAGGGATCTGTATTCAAATCTTTCGGGGACACGTAGCAGCGATGGCGGGGAGCAGGAGGTAGCCCGGTGCCTGACACCGCGTTCCCGGCGCGCCCCCCACTGGCACTGCCTCCAGCACAGGGGCTGGCTCAGGATCCATGTTGCTATCCCACCACTTTAGAATAGCTCTGAGTCCCCGGAGGGCTGGGGCCAGTGCTCTCTGGACAGTGGCCTGTCTCCAGCAGGGGCAGGGCCGGCGCTATCACTAGGTGACCCTAGGCAGTTGCCTAGGGCGCCAGGATTTGGGGGGCAGCGGGCGGCTGCCTCCTGGCTCCCTGCTCAGCTACTGGCCAGGCTATTTCAGGCCAGATCCATCCCTGGTGTAACTCTCCTGGAAGGAATATGCCCCTTAATAACCCTCGCTGCCGCAAGCTATGCAGGGCACAGGTGCTGAGCATTCACACAGCTCAGTGGAACCGGCGGGAGCTGCAGCCGCTCCGCATCCCCGACAATCAGAGCCTGTTTCTATCTAGCAGCCCAATGTGAACCAACCGGGTTTGCCATTTTTGTTAAGCCCCAGGACTGCTCCCGGGGGTGCAGACTCTCCCCAGATCAGCCACTGAGGTCACAGGGCAAGTTGGAGGGGTGAGGGCTGCCGGGCCAGTCCCACGCTCTGCAATCCCGCTCCCGGCTGCCAAGGTCACAGTCGAGGCGCTGCTTCCCAGGGCGAGGGGTTGCTGCAGGGGCTGTGGGCGGCTGTGTTGAAAATGACTAGCTTAGGTCAGGACTGATTCTAGCGGCCCTGGAACATGGGTGCAGAGGGGAAGGGAGCTCCCTGGCAGGCAGGGAGAATCCCAGGTGAAACAGATCCGTGCAGCTGTACATGCCTGTAACTGGGCCGAGCCACAGCTGGGGTGCAGGAGCTGCGGCCAGACCGTCCCTTCTGGGCCCCCGTCACTTTTCAGTCCCCCTTGCTGGAGGCAGACAGGATCCGAGGTTCAGCCCAGGCTAGCCGAGGCACGGGGAGGTCGGCTGACTGGTTCAAGGTGACTCAGGGAAGGAGTGGTTTATGCAGGATTAGGCAGTGGCCTCCCTGATCCTGGGCCGGATGAGCACACGACCTCTTCACCCCTTTGCCTGCACCTGTCAGGGCACTGAAGCTGATGGCACAGCGCCCGCTCAACGGGCAGGCAGGCGGGGCTGTTTTCCTGCCCGCTCTGAGCCTTGATGGGTAAAGAAAACCAGCCAGTGGGCAAGTGGGGAGATACAAACAGCGTTGGGTATTTAGGATCCTTTCCTCCCAGCATCAAAGCAACATCACACTGCTCAAGCTTCAGTGGGGCCATATGTTTGTGAGTCATAATTCAATAAACAGTAACATGGGAAGTGGGTCAGGGTTTAGGATTTCCATCTGCGATCGGGAGGAACCTGCCGCGTTGGTGCCAGACACAGGCAAGCCCATGACAAGGAATGGTGGAGAAATTCCATATAAACTCTGCTAGTTATTCTGAACGGCTCAGTTAAGGTGAGATTGCAGAGCAGGGCAAGCCACCAGTAGCCTTGGCTATCAACTCCTGGGGGGTTTTGGGATGGTGCTTCGGGGTTCCTCAGACCCACCCCAGGCTGGCCAGAATGCCATCAAAACATCTCGGCATCAGACAGAGCAGCGGCAGGGCAAGGGGATGAAATTAACAGTGTTTATATGGATTTATATGGAAAAAATGTTTCTGACCAAAACGAGCCTTTTAAAAAAAAAAGAAAAGAAAAGATGTTTTTCCTTGCAAGTTTTGTTTCTTTCAAAATTTTCCAGGTTTTCATCAAAAAAGCAGAAACGTTTCTACCCAAAAAAGTCAAAAATCTCCCCCCTCGAATGTGTATTTTCTTGTACATTTCTTAATGAAAAATAGCAGCATTTCCTGACCAGTTTTACTGGCATTGGTTTGCTTTGGGGTCTCTGGCTGAGTGAGGCATGGGGCGGATTTCAGAACAGGAGCTATGTGGGGTGAGGGGCCTACCTACCCTAAGGGATGCCAGAGCAGGGTAGCTTTCAGCCCATACATTGCTCGAAGCCCTTGTGGCGTGTGACACACCCTACAGCTTGAAGCGAGAGAAACAACTAACTCCTGGAGGAAGTCCCAAGGTAGGCGCAATGAGACAGGTTTGCTCTGCCCAAGCAGCACATCTCACACACCAGCCTGGGAAATGTGTCTCCTGTCAACTTTCCCAGCGGGCGAGCACAGGTGCTATTGAGTGGAGGAAGAGTTCCTTGAAGTCCCTGCCCTTCCTGTAATGACTGGTTTTAAAGAAGGATCTTTGCTGGTGTCACGGGGTAATTTGCCTTTGTTTTGGCTGTTGACACATGTTGCTGGTTGCACATGATATGGCTGCTTGGAAGTCCATGAAAAAGATCTCGCTCTGGCTCTGCTGATTTGGAATGGCTCCGCAATAGGTGATGAACACTGTGACCTAGTTATCGGGATGTTTACTGTGTGTCTATACTGGATCAGATCCACAGGGCTACCTGGGAAAACAGGCAGGCAGGGAAAAGAATGGCTGTTAAGAGGCAGTGCTGAAGCTCGTAGCTTCGAGCATTCTGGCTCTCTGGCCAGCAGGACTGGTTTGGGCCAGAAGGGCCACAGTCTAAGAACAGAAGAGCTGTGGGAGGGTGAAAAGGATCCGTCTCTCAAGGGAGGGGGAGAGTTGTTTAGAGGACCCTGGCTGGGACACAGGCAGCCACTGGGGCATCCAAAGAAGGTAGGTCTGCCCAGGTCACCGTCAGGGATGCTGAGCTGTTAGACACGCCACTAGATTGTCTGATGCTTTAAAAACCCCTTTTGTCAAAATCCTTTGTCCCGCCTGCAAAACGTGGATTTATGGAGCTGTCCGGTCACCACGTTCGTCACTGGGCCCAGACTCCCAAAGAGAAGAGCTGTGAATGCTGAACTCAGCTGGACCTGGGTTGATTCCCAGGGCACTGTAGTCTGGTCTAAGAGCGGGAGAACTGTGAAATTCCTCCCAGGATAGGGAAAGGTACGAGGGCTGGCGGGAGAGGAGGGGAGCGTTGGCACTCAGGGAGACCAGTCCTGTGATTGAGGAATCTACAGAAGGAGCAAATCAGAGAACTGCTGGTTACTGACCCTTCAAGGACTGTATCAATGACAATTATTATCCACAGCGGGTCTGTTGAATCAGCTAGACAATAAACAACTTGTTCTTCAGGTGCTAGCCCTGATTGCCGAACGACTGGCCTGCTGAAATGTGCCAGAGAACCCCAGGAGTAACAGTTACCGCTGCCTGACCTAAATCTGCACTGCAGCGGTGTGAGCCTGGCATTGTTCCATGGCACCGAGCACATACTGCAGCGGCAGTACAGTACAGACAGCAGTGGGGAGAACGCAAAACTGGGGCGCAGGGGGAGGGGGTCCCTCGTTTGAGGACGTCGTGAGGAATCTGTCCCCTTTTCTTTTGCATTTCACCAGACCAGGCTGGGCAATCTCATTTTGCTTGTAACTGTGCATGTAGGAAACCAGCGGGGGAGGGGTGTCCCCTAAACTACCCAAGTCCTTTTCCTTGCCAGGGGGGCTATTTGGACAGGTGAGCTGGGGGGGGCTGTGTGGACGGGTCATGGCGGCCCTGGAAAACCTGCCCACTGCAAACGCATTCTTTGATTTCGCTTTTTCACGCCCCTACCATTTGCAAGCCCAGTTTTCCAGGCCGCTGGCGTTTTTGCAGGCGCAGGTCTGCACAGCACGTGAAGCCCTCACGTTTTGGAGTCGCAGCCTCTTGTAATCTCTCCCGGGAAGCAGCAGAAAGCGGAGTCACTCCCCAGGAATTCACATGCTCCAGCCGCACGGCGCGCCTGCAAACAAGGGACTGAGGGCACGGCCCGGGGAACTACAAGTCCCGCCAGCCACCGGGCTGGGCATGCGCCCTGGCCGCCGGCTTCACGCGCCCGCTGCTCGCCGAAAGTGTGTCACTGGGGCACGAGGCTCTCCCCGGGAATCACATGGTGGATGCTCCGGAGCCGCGTGCTGGGGACTGCGCAGCTGCGGCGGGTCCCAGGCAAAGAGGCTGGAGCCGGAGCCCTGGCAGAGGCGGATATTGCAGCGGTGGGAGAAGCAGCGGCGCGCCGAGCTCCCGTCCTGCCCCGTGCACCGAGCCCGCTGCCCCCGGCACAGCCGGGCGCTGCACAGGGCCAAGCCAAGCCCCAGCGCAGGGTCTGCTCGGGGCTCCCCCCGCGCCCGGGAATCAGTGTTTGAGCCAGCGGGAGAAGCGGCCACCCCCGAGCCAGGCTCGGATGCCAGCGCGCCGCTGAACGATGGCAGCTCTGGACTCCAACAACAACACCGGTAATTTGCCCGTCAGATTGGCTTGTTCCCCGCGCCCCCCCCCGGACCCAGGGTGACCCCCTCCGAAGAGGGGGTGATGGCCCTGGATCCCCCCTGCAGCGTGTGGGCACCCCGGCCAGCCCCCTGGTTCCTCCTGCCTGCAGGGTGGGAGGGCACCGCTCCCAGGTGGGTCCCCCACTTCTCGGCTCCTTCCTAGCCCTGTGCTCAGAGCCCCCCACCTGTGCGGGGTGCTGGGGGTGGGGACCCGGTCTGCCCGCCTCGAAGTGCTTTGGGGTCCCCCGGAGGTGGGGGAGTTGGATGCACACAGATGTGGGGGTTCCCACGCTCCCTGGAGCTGGGAGGGGCTCGGTCTGACCTCTCTGGGTCTAGAGGATTGGGAGGGGAGCCCCGGGCCCCCGCGGGGTGAGGAGGGGTTTAGGGTTCGGGTTCCCAAGCTACTGACGCTGTTTATTGGATGTGGACGGAGGGGCAGGAGGGAGACCCCGGCTCGCTCCCTGGGATCCCGGCCCCGGGCAGCAGCGCGGCGACCCCGGTCTGGGACAAGGGTTAATCCGAGCAGGGAGCAGCTCCGGCTTCCTCCCTGCTCTGGTGTTAGGGGAGACCCCCGTTCCCGGCTCTGGCCCGGGGGTGGTGCTGGCTGGGCTGAGGTGGAGGGTCAGTGGGGTCACCCATCGCCCCCACTTTGGAAGGAGTCAAGTGGCCGCTGCTGGCTTCACAACCTCAATCAGCTCTCTTGATCCGGGGGGGGGCGAGTTGGTCCCCACTTTTCCCTGGGGTGACATCCCGGCCCCCCTTGTCACCCCTCCCAGGGCCGCGGCCCCCCCTTGTCACCCCTCCCAGGGCCGCGGCCCCCCCTTGTCACCCCTCCCAGGGCCGCGGCCCCCCCCTCCGGGGCTGCCCCTACCTCACGTGTCCTCCTCCCTGGCGCTGCCACGTGCGGACTTTGTTTTTCTCCCTTCCCCGCCCCGCCCCCTCCCATTGGTCGCCTCCCCCGCAGGCCCCGCCCCGTGGGCTCCCGTGACGTCACACCAGGAAGACTGGCGCCGCGTCTCGCCGCCCTTTTCAAAGTAAAAGGAAGCCGCCGCGCGGGGCGGTGACGCCATCGCCGGGGCAACGAGTGACGGCCAATAGCGCGGCGGGGGCGGAGCAAAGCGTGATGGGCAGGGCCTGGGGGCGGAGTAGCCACGTGCTGCCAGGACACGTGGAGCGGGGACGTGAGGCAGCCAGAGCCGCGGAGAAGCGGAGTACGAGCCCGGGACTCCCGGCGGGCTGAGCCCCTCCCTAGCAGGACCGCCCCCAGCCCCTGCCCCCTCAAGGCCGAGCCCCCCCAGGCCCAGCCCTGCCCCCCCAGCAGGACCCCCCCGGCCTAGCACGGGTCCCCCCAGCACATCTCCTGCCCCCCAGGCTGCCCCCCCCCCGTGGGACCCCTGGCCTAGCCCATGCCCCCCCAGGCTGGCCCCCCTAGGCTGACCCCCCCCCCGTGGGACCTCTGGCCTAACCCATGCTCCCCCAGGCTGCCCCCCCCGTGGGACCCCTGGCCTAGCCCATGCTCCCTCCAGGGTGACCCCCCCCCCGTGGAACCCCTGGCCTAGCCCATGCCCCTCCCAGGCTGACCCCCCCCGTGGGACCCCTGGCCTAGCCCATGCCCCCTCCAGGGTGACCCTCCCCCCGTGGAACCCCTGGCCTAGCCCATGCCCCTCCCAGGCTGACCCCCCCCCCCCCCATGGGACCCCTGGCCTAGCCCATGCCCCCCCCAGGCTGACACCCCCCCCGTGGGACCCCTGGCCTAGCTAGGGTGACCAGATGTCCCGATTTTATAGGGACAGTCCCGATATTTGGGGCTTTGTCTTATATAGGTGCCTATTACCCCCCACCCCCGTCCCGATTTTTCACCCTTGCTATCTGGTCACCCTAGGCCTAGCCCATGCCCCCCCCCCCAGGCTGATACCCCCCCTGTGGGACCCCTGGCCTAGCCCATGCCCCCCCCAGGCTGACACACCCCTGTGGGACCCCTGGCCTAGCCCATGCCCCCCCGGCTGACACCCTCCCCCGTGGGATTCCTGGCCTAGCCCATGCCCCCCCCCCCCCCCCCCCAGCTGACACCCTCCCCCGTGGGACCCCTGGCCTAGCCCATGCCCCCCCAGGCTGAGGCCCCCCCCCCCTTGGCACCCCCAGCCGAATCCTTGGGATGTTGTGAAGGCCAGGCAGGGGGACAGGTCTGTCAATGGCTCTTAGTCAGGGACGCAGCCCCAGGCTCTGGGTGCCCCTAGCCTCTGAGGGCCAGAAGCTGGGACTGGACAACATGGGCTGGGTCACTTGATTGCCTGTTTTGTTCATTCCCTCTGAAGCACCTGGCACTGGTCACTGTCGGGGGACAGGACGTTGGGCTAGATGGACCATTGATCTGACCCAGCCAATCCACAACGTCCCCCTGCCATCATAGGACTACCCCAGCGGCCATGACCTGCTCCCTTAAGGCTGGGCCTCTCCCATCTCATGGGGTCTGGCTGTCTGTCCCCCACACATCCCTCTCTCTCATCTGGCTCCCATCACTAGCCTCTGGGTGCCTCACACTCTTGGATGTAGGTACACTGGGTGTGTGTGTGGGGGGCAGGGTAGGGCTAGTGTCCCTAGCATAGGGATGGGATCTGGCGCAGAGAGGTTAAGGGACTTGCCTAAGGTTACATATGAGTCTGGGAGAGCAGGGAATTGAACCTGGGTCTCTGAAGTCCTAGGCTAGGATCCTGAGCCCTACATGTGCCTTACTCTCTGCCCTATAGCCGGGCTCCATGTGCTGCCCCCAAGTGGGTCTCCAGGAGGGAGTTTTGCCCCACAACAAAGGGTTGAATAAAAGTTGGAGTGCAAAGCGGTTGCCATGGTGACTTTGTCACCCCAGACGATGACCGTCTGACTGGGGGCTCCCTGCCCAGCGTTACCCTGCTGGCAGGCTGGCTCCTACTGCGGGTGTGTGTACCAGCTGCGCCCTGCGTGGGGAGGGACACATGGCCCAGGTGGACAGCGGGTGTGAGCATAGCACTGGCCACGTGTCGAGGCGCTTCTGACTCATCTGCAGGAGGCTGGTGAGATTTCAGCGCTCACCGTTCACACGCACCCCACCACCCGTGTGCCTCCCACATGCCCCCCTGGACAGATACCAGCCTCCTCTGCAGAGCCCTTCCCGAGGCTGGCAGCAGCCTGGGGAGAGCTGGCTTTTGGGTGTGGTGAGGGAAATGGTTGGGGTTTTGTGACCTACTTCCAGAGCTCTGTTTCCCAGTCTGTTCTATTTAAAGACAAGGAAACAAATGCACCAAAGCTGACGCCGCAGCTTGAGAATGACTGGAGCAAGGGGCGGGATTGGCGGCTGGCGTAGCCGGCATTGCTCGTCCCTACATACACACGGCACCCTCTGGCTCAGCCGGGATTCCCCACCCCGCCCTGCTCCCTTATTGAATTCAAAGCCTTCCCCATTATGCCTCATTTAAAAAAAAGCCAAATGATTTGTAATGTTTCCACCTTGTCCCTCCTTCAATGCCAGCCAGGGCTGAGGAGTCTCAAAGCCCTTCACAGGGGGCTCTGCTTTTCCTCCCGCGTTTTCTATTTATAGCTCTTGGTAGCTCTGTTCCCATTGGAAAAATCCTGGCAGGAGACATGGTCTCCCCCTTGATCCAATTTCTCCTTCTCTTCTTACGTACCGAGAAGCAGCAAGGTGCAGAGGTGCTGCAGGGAACAGGACCCTTGCCCCCTTGTGTTATAGGGAGCGGGGCTGGCTGCGTTATCTCCTCAGCACCAGGCAGGAGTCAGTTTTCTCCCTAGGGTTGGGCCGGGTGCAGATTGGCATAACTTGACTTTCATACCCACTGGCACCAGCTGAGGGGCAGATCCAGCCCGCTGGCTTTAAAACCCGCTGGACTCACATTGCACTCCCAGCCTTTCAACAGCAGCTAAGTCAGCGTTTCCCCGGTGAGCGTTTAGTGACTTAACCCCTGGCATTAGCCTCTCTCGTGCAGACGCCGCGTGTGTGGGTGGCTCGGATGCCTTCCCGGGCGGATGAGAGAAGAGTTTAGTGATCCAGACCTGGCCCTGGGTGGCTCGGATGCCTTCCCGGGCGGATGAGAGAAGAGTTTAGTGATCCAGACCTGGCCCCTGGCTGCGTTCCTAGGGTCAGGAGTGGTGGTTGGTGGGCTGGCAGGAATAGTGACGAACAGGGAAGAGACCTGGTGCAGAAGCAGATCAGACATGTGATCCGCCTTGCTTGTTTGTCGTCTGTTTTGCAAGGATGATTGTGTTTTTGCAGGAGGCTTCCTGGTCTCCACAGTATTTAAGGCTTGGCAGGCGCTGGCCATTGGGTCCCACTGCCTTATCACTGTTGTCTTTCCTCTTAAGTGGTTTGGGTTTTCCCCAGTAGCCTCCCCCGCCCCACCCCCAGTGCTGCTGGCTGTGACACCTGCTCCCATCCCTGCCTCCCACGGCCCCCTTGGCCGAGCTCCCGGTGCGGTGCCCAAGATCTGGTCCCTTGGCCGCCTGCCTGCCCCAGTGCTTCAAACCTTTCCCTTGTGTGGCTGGGGGCCCGGCTGAGCCTCCCTCCCCAGCCCGCAGATGTAGGTCAGCGGCAGCTGGAGCATTTCAAAGCTCCAAGGGGAAAGAAGCGGGGGAGAAAGGCGAGGAGGAAGCCGTGACAGACGTGTGTAATTGCAAATCACCGGTGGTGCCTGCAAACCTGGCTGCCTGGAAGGGCCCCAAAAGCTAGATCTTCAGGGGTGTAGGGGAAGAAGTGAGGGAGAGGGGGCGTGAATGGACAGAGGGACATCCACACGTACATACTCCGTGCATATCCAGCCCCCCATGCATGCACTCCCCACGTACCCCCTCCTGCGCAGAGACTCATCCCCCCTCTGTACAGCCTCCTGCACGCACCCAGCAGCCGAAACCTCAAGTGCTGTTTTTCTAGGCACGTTCTTGACTGAGGCTTAGGGAGAGCGTAACCCCTGAGGGGAGGGGCTGCATTTCCGGTGCTCCCCGTCCCCCCTGGCTGCTCCCCTCACCCACGCTGCTGCTGCCCTGCCTGTCCTTGGCGTGCCTGCTGCAATGCTGCGTTTTCCTACCTGTGCCGGCTCAGCAGTGGCGGCAGCCTCCGCAGTGCAGGGAGGAGAGCGTGAGGAGGGGAGCTGCAGCCAAGGGACCTGGCAGGCTGAACCTGGGGGGGCTTCCGTAGCACAGAGACGGGTTGGGTCAAGAGAGCGTCTCCCACGGGGTGGGATCCAGGGTGCATTCTGGGGTGGGGGGCGGGGGGGGAGAAACACTAGATGGCCAAGGCTCAGTAGAGTTGTGGCCAGGGAGAGCCCTGCAGGGGAACAGGTGCCCCCAGCAGCAGCCCTGCTAACGGGTTCCGGGTTCCCCGCACCGTGCCCCTCGCCCGAGCGCCGTCGGGACCTGTGTCAGCCACCCCGGGGCACCCTGGCAGGCCGGCTGCAAAATCCCCAGCCTCCTGGGAGGCAGGGCTGGCCCCAGGCTGCCCTGGGCTGGGTCAGTAGGCAGGAGGGCGAGGCCAGCTGGGCTTTATCTGCCATTGGCTCGCTGGGGGGGCCAAACCCCATGGCGTGTGTGAGAGAGAGAGAGACAGGAGGGGTGTTGTCGCTGGGGACTGGCCCCTGTGGGGGACACAGGCCCAGAGCAGGGATGGCACAGACAGAGGTGTAGATATCTCGCCCTCCCCTCGCTGTGCTGTGATTACCTGTCCCAGAGACCTGCCCAACTCATTCCACGCATGGGCCCCCGAACAGCTGTCGGGTGGGAGCCGTGTTTGGTCACGGCCGGGCTGGATTGAAGCTGGTGCCCCCTAGATGGGAAAGACCCCGTGTCCCATTCCTCTCCTGAGCCGTCTCAGCTGGGGAGGCCACCCCCAGCACTCACCTCGAGCGGGCGGCATGGCCCTGGTCTCAGCCTCGCGCTCTGTCTCCCCAGGCGGCGTGATCAGCTACATCGGCTCCAGCGGCTCCTCACCCAGCCGCACGAGCCCCGTCTCCCTGTGCAGCGACAGCTCCAACGGCAGCTTCCAGTCCGGCTCGCAGGCCTTCCCCCCCTACTTCCCGCCCTCGCCCACCGGCTCCCTGACCCACGACACGCGGCCCTACGGCGCTGGGCTGCAGGGCTCGCGGGAGGATGGCTCCCCTTCCTCCTCCTCCTCGTATAGCTCCGCCGGGACCTCCCCCGGGGGCCTGCAGGTCGCCATGGACGATGGGAGGCGCGTCTCTCCCAGCAAAACCACCAGCAACATCACCAGTGAGTGCTGGAGGTGGGGTGGGCGCAGGGTGTGGGGAGACCTGGGGGAAGGACGGGGAGTGATGGGGGTGGCTGTGGGTGGGCACCGGGGCACCTATGGTGCCCTCTATCCCTGGCTGGCACTCACAGCTGTTTCCCCTCTATCAGTCCGTCCTTGCGGCAGGTGCTCTCTGGACCCCCCCTGTCCTCCCCAGCATGGCAGGCCCCGTACCTGCTGGGGATGCCGTGCCCATGAGAGCGCCCCCGTCTGAGCAGCGGTGGGCACAGCAGCTAGGCCTACCCCAGGCCAGCTGCCCGCCACGCAGGAATGGAGACGTCCCGGCTGCCCCCGGGGGCTGGGGGCTGCAGCCTCTCACCTGGGTGTCTCTTTCCCCTCCCAGAGCTGAACGGGATGGTTCTGCTTTGCAAAGTGTGTGGAGATGTCGCCTCAGGCTTCCACTATGGGGTCCATGCCTGCGAGGGCTGCAAGGTAAGGGGGCGGGGCAGGGCAGGGGGAGCTGTGGCGACAGGGGGCTCCTGCCAGGGGTTCCTGCTTTTCCAGCCTGAGTGGCTCAGTCCAGGGAGGGAGGGGGACCAGTGTCCTAGCACCTTGTTAATGTATTACCCCCCCGTCTGCCCCTCCAGCCAGCCCAGGGACTCGGGCACGGTTGGCACCGTCACAGCTCCCCAGACTATTCCCAAGTGGCTAATGATTTTGGGGGCCCTGAAGTGGCCGGAATTTCACAATATTGTCTGGCCTCTTCGGGAGCTCGACTGGAGATGCCTTAAAGTCACGAGCCACTTGTGAAAATGTCCCGTCACTGACCTTCCACGGGATTTATCGTTGGTTTATTTCTGTTCTCGAACTTCCATCACCTCCTTTCAAACTTGGCTTCATCTTCTTCTTCCCCTTCTCCTGCCGTCCTCGGCGGGGCCCAGAAAACAGCCCGGGCTGGGTGTTTAGCGTCAGGCGCTGGCTTTCTCCCGGCACTGTTGGGGGAGAACGATCCTGTCGTTGGCTCCTGCGTAACTCGCCAACAGCTGCGACTGATCGGAAACGTTCACCCCTGGAACGTGCCGACGCTCGGCCCCGACTGATCGTTGTTCTTGGGCCAGGACAATGATCCGGGGTGTGGGATGGGAGCGGTGTCTCCTCGGGAATTCTAGGCAGGGCTCTGGCGACCGGGCAGCACAGCAAGCCTGGCATTGACGGTAGCTGCAGTTGAAGGAAACAATTGTCTGGATTTTTTTACCTTGAGCGTTATTGTTTCTGCTGGCCGCAAACAATGTCTCAGATACGAACCCCGGTGGCGGGTCAGCGTGGAGGAGCATGTGGGCAGCACGGGGCAGAGCTCCAAGGGTCAGGGCCTTGCATCCCACGTTTTCTGTCGTCCGCCTTCCTTGCTGTTTGAGATTGCCTGGCTCTGTCTCACCCCGTCTGTCTCTCTCTCTCTCTCTTTCTGTCTCAGGGTTTCTTCCGACGCAGCATTCAGCAAAACATCCAGTACAAAAAGTGCCTGAAAAACGAGAACTGCTCCATCATCCGGATCAACCGGAACCGGTGCCAGCAGTGCCGCTTCAAGAAATGTCTGTCGGTCGGCATGTCCCGGGACGGTGAGTTCCCACCTGGCCTGGTGGGGGGAGGGAAGCGGGGGGGGGGGGCAAGGCCCCACGCTGTCAGCCGGGAGGTCACTGTCGATTCCCCTGTTTTATTGGGCGTGTGGCTGGCCAGGGCGTGTGTAGGTGGCTGCGAGGGGGGGTGGATTGGGGAGGGGAGATCCGCTCGCCCTGCTGCCGTGGGGTGCGCGGTGGTCTGGAGGTACCTGGGTCGCTCAGCGCAGCGGCGGAGGGTGGGAGGCATGTGCCGGGGTCTGGGCTCCTCGGGTCAGGCTCTGCTCTGCCCCCTGCTGGATGCTAATCCCCCCCCCCCCCCCCCCCGGCCCCTGTTTCTGCAGCCGTGCGCTTCGGGCGCATCCCAAAGCGTGAGAAGCAGCGGATGCTGGCGGAGATGCAGAGCGCCATGAACAACATGGCCAACAACCAGCTGAGCGGGCAGTGCCCGCCGGAGGGCTCCCCGCTGGGGCACCCCCAGCCTGCCAACCCGCTGCCGTGCCATCAGCCCCAGCAGCCGCTCCCCGCCTCCCCGCTGCAGCCGCCGCCCTGCTACTCCCAGTTCCCCCAGCAGCTGACGCCCCCCCGCTCCCCCAGCCCCACGGAGGCCATGGACGACGTCATCTCGCAGGTGACCAAGGCGCACAAGGAGATCTTCATCTACGCCCACGACAAGCTGGGCACGGCGCTGCCCCTGCCCTGCGACAACAACGCCCTCCACTGGGAGAACCACCGCTGTGCCAACGGCTACCAGGGCAACAGCCTCTATCGCCACGACAACAACAACCTGCCCCGCCCCGACGCCTCCCGCTTCCCCGCCTGGCACTGCAGCTCCCCCAACGCCTGCCACCAGAACAACATGAACAGCCACCGCCTGTGCCCCACCGGCTACCCCTCCTTGGCCCAGGAGGCCGAGAGCCCGGCAGGCCAGGGCTGCCCATGGCAAAGGGGCACCAAGGACATCCTGCTGGTGAGTGCCAGAGCCCCGCGCGGGGATTTCCAGCTGGGACGTGCCCCTCGACGCCTCAGGGTATTTTTAGCTTCTTATCACTAGTAATGGTCTTGTTTCTGAGGCCAGAACATCAGAGCCGACCCGGCCCGGCCCTGGCAGCGCGGAGCTGAGACCGTCTTGGTGGGGGGCAGAGGGGGATGTGGCATTTACCCCAGAGTCGCGGGTTTTTATCTCTGTTTAAAAGGGAGAGGAGTTTTGCAGAGATTGGCTCCTGCTGGGTCCTAGTCACTGGGATCTGGTGCAGCCAGGGAGGTTGGGATCTGGTGCAGTTGAGGAAATGGATCTGGTGCAGGGATCTGGTGCCGTCGGGGGTGGCTGGGATCTGGTGCCGTCGGGGGTGGCTGGGATCTGGTGCAGTTGAGGAAATGGATCTGGTGCAGGGATCTGATGCCGTCGGGGGTGGCTGGGATCTGGTGCAGCCGGGGAGGCTGGGATCTGGTGCAGTTGAGGAAATGGATCTGGTGCCGTCGGGGGAGGCTGGGATCTGGTGCAGCCGAGGAGGCTGGGATCTGGTGCAGCCAGGGAGGCTGGGATCTGGTGCAGTGGCCTGATATAGGGAACGGGGCTGTCTGGGGCTGGGGACCAGCCCTCTCGCTCCGTGTCTGAGGTCTCTCCCCCACTCCCGCCCCCAGGCATGCCCCATGAACGCGCACCCGCACAGCAGGAGCGGCCACACCGTCCAGGAGATCTGGGAGGATTTCTCCCTGAGCTTCACGCCCGCCGTCCGGGAGGTGGTGGAGTTTGCCAAGCACATACCGGGCTTCAAGGAGCTGTCGCAGCACGACCAAGTGGCCCTGCTCAAAGCTGGCACCTTCGAGGTAGGTCCGGGGCCTTCGCTTCTCCCCTCAGCGGCAGCGCTCGGTTCACCGGGGGCCCCTCGGCGCAGCCAGCCCCCTTGGGGGTATCGCCCTGCGGTCGTTAGCAGTGGCTGGGCTCCAGGGGCGCACTGCGGGGAGCCTGTTTCAAAGCAGCCCATGAAACCACCGCCCTGGGGCCTCCCCCAAAGCCAGTTACTGGCTGAGAGCTGCTCCCTCGATCTCCCCCCCCCCCATCTCCTGTAATGGGATCCTCTCCTTAGGGGAGGGGGGCAGCCACTGAGCCTCCGTTCCTGTGGCCACCCACCTGGCCCACCAGGAGGGCAGCGACGCTTTGCCTGGTCTGTGCTAGGGCACCTGCTGGCCGTTCTCCATGGCTGCCGGGGCCTGATCCGTGGCCCTGCCCGGCAGGCCTGGCTGGCTGTGTGGCGCACGGGCTGGGCCGTCACCGCTCTGGTCTCCCCCGCGCCAGGTGCTGATGGTGCGATTCGCCCCCCTGTTCAACGTGAAGGAGCAGACGGTGATGTTCATGAGCCGCACGACCTACAGCCTGGGGGAGCTGTGGGGGATGGGCATGGGCGACCTGCTCGGCTCCATGTTCGAGTTCAGCGAGAAGCTCGGCTCCCTGGAGCTCACCGAGGAGGAGCTGGGTCTCTTCACCGCCGTCGTGCTGGTCTCGGCAGGTGGGTCGCGAGCCCCCGGCTGAGCCACAGGGCGGGAGGAGGGCGTGTGGCCCGGGCGTCCACTGCCTGCTGGGGGAACATGGGGGCCAGGGATCTGGGGGAGCAGGCAGGGGAGGGGTATCTGGAAGCGGAGATCTGAATGGAGCCAGGAGGCTGTGATCCCAGGCTGGAGAGCTGGTGCGGCAGGGGAGGCTGGGATCTGGTGTGGCAGGGGAGGCTGGGATCTGGGGCAGGGATCTGGGAGGCAGGGATATGGTGCGGCAGGGGAGGCTGGGATCTGGGGCAGGGATCTGGTGTGGCAGGGATATGGTGCGGCGGGGAGGCTGGGATCTGGGGCAGGGATCTGGGAGGCAGGGATCTGGTGCGACAGGAGGCAGGGATCTGGTGCAGTAGGGGAGGCAGGGATCTGGTGCAGGGATCTGGGGAGGCAGGGGAGGCGGGGATCTGGGGAGGCAGGGATCTGGGGAGGTGGGGATCTGGTGCGGCGGGGGAGGCTGGGCAGTGGGCTGCTGGTGGTCTCTCCCTGGCTCACGGTGCGTTCCCCCTCCCCGCTGCGCAGACCGCTCCGGCATGGAGAACACGGCCTCCGTGGAACAGCTGCAGGAGACCCTGATCCGCGCCCTGCGCGCGCTGATCCTCAAGAACCACCCCACAGAGACCTCGCGCTTCACCAAGCTGCTGCTCAAGCTGCCCGACCTGCGCACCCTGAACAACATGCATTCGGAGAAGCTGCTGTCCTTCCGCATCGACGCCCAGTAGGGCCCCCTCCGCTGAGAAACCCACCGGACTCTCTTGCTGCTGGCGGCTCAGCCAGGACAGAGCCCCCCCGGGGCGGCCGACCCCTGTAAATAGTGATCTGTGTATATTGGAGTCGTGTTCTCTCTCGCTGCTGCCCCCCGTGGAGGGCTGGCGCCCAGCTCTGTCTGAGCCACACGGGAAATAATATATTGAAACCAACGCCTTGGCCTGGACCGTCCCTTCCTGAGCGAGCCGGGCCCCCTGCTCCTGTCCTGGGGCGAGGGCCCCCCCGCCTGCTGCTCACTGCTAAGGGGGAGCGGGGAGCTGGATGCCTGGGTTCTGCTTTCTACGGGGAGAGGACAGGTGGGTGGCACAGCTCGTGTGTGGGGAGCTACGGGGGTGGGGAGGGGGCAGGACTCCTGTGAGGGCCGGGGGACAGTGGAGCAGGAGCTGGGACTCCTGGGCTCTGTTCCCAGCTGCGCCACCAAACTTGCTGCGAGTCCTTGGGCAAGTCACTGGCTGAGCTGGGGAGTTCCCTGGGGGGCCGGGCCCAGCAGCGCCTCGGGCCTAGTCACCGGCCTCGCCCCTGCCGACGGCTTCAGCACCTGGAACCCCCGCCCCGGGCACCTGGCTGGCTGCTGCAGAGCGCGTGAGCCACCGTTCCTGTCCCCCAGGGCATAGGGCACACGGAGGGGCTGCGGGGGCAGGGGGAGGTTATCCTGCCTATGCGCTCCCCCCCACCCGCCTCATGGTAGCCCTGGACCCGCCACGTGCTGGGGAGAACTCTGGATTCAGCCTGGGTGTGTGTGTGCGTGCGTGCATCCGTCCGTCCGTCCCCCAGGCCTCAGGTATCTGCAACCACAGCCAAAGGCAGTGGGGCACGTGGGGGCAGCCCAGGACCAAAGTGCTCCTCTAAGTGCGCCCCCGCCCACCCACCCCCCCCAGCAGCGCAAGGCCCATTTTGCCAGGTGATTGCTGCCCCCACGGCCTCGTTACCACCACACCACCCATAGCCCCAGCATAGAACCGTCCCTCACCCCGGCCCCAATGTGGCCCACGTATCCCCTCCGAGGGGGGCAGTGCCCCTCTGCCCCGCCCCCCAGCCTCTGGCGGTGATGGGGTGCCCACCCCTACCCTCCCGGCTGGACACAGAAATGAGAGGCCAGCAGGGCGGTGGGGGTGGGGTTGGTTGTTTTTCATCATATATTTATTACATAAATATATAGTAAAATAGACCAGCAACAATTACCATAAAAATATCTTTCTTTAAAATCCTGACCAAAAACACAAAGGGTTTAAAATCGCACGTCACAGACACTGTGATTGTCATGTACAGCAGCAGCTCTCTGCCGCCCGGCCCCCTCCCTTGTGGGGCACTGGAGGGGGGCACCGGGGAGGGGAATGAGGGTGGTCTCACCTCCCCCCCCCCCAACCTCCGCTTCCCCCCCCCCAATGCACCGAGACCCAAACACCGACATACATTCAGTAACTCCTGCCACTGCCCTTCCACACTGCCGCAGCCATGGGGCGGGAGCCACAATGCATAGTACATGGGGTGGGGGGGAGGCCCCCCCGATGATGACACAGCAGGGAAGGACACTCCCACCCCCCCAACACGCCAAGCGAGCTCACGGTCTCTAGAGATGGGCTGGATTTAAAGCTGCTCCCCTCCCATCCCCCCCAACGCTACCGGGGGGAGTGGGAGGGAGGTACCAGCTACAGACGCTAGGAGGTATGTGCTTGGGGACCAAATACTGAGGTGGGGGGTGGGAACATGGGGGGGTGGCACAGGCTGCCTCTGGCATAAGTAGGGTCCCAGCTGGGGGGTCAGCCATCCACCCTGAGAAGGAGCCAGGGTTGGGGGGGGGGGGAGGGGTGTCATGCCACAGCCTGCCCCATGGGGGAGCTGGGCTGCGGGGGCCCCTGGGAGTAGAGACGGGAGGGGGGAGGAGAGAGAGTGACACTGGACGCGCAACGGAGACTGACAAATATGACATGGAGCTGCCCCGGGGGGGCAGCTGGACACGGCCACAGCCAGCAGGGGGCAGCATGGAGCCAAGCCACAAACCTGGGGGTGTAACGCAAGGGTGGGGCCCAGCCAGACCCGGCCCCACTGGTGTGTGTGTGTCTGCCCACCCAGGATGTGTGTGAGAGAGAGAGAGAGCGCGCGCACGCACCTGGGGTGCGTGTGCGTGCCCGGTGTGTGTGTGCGCGCACATGCCTGGGGATGGTGAGTGTGTGTGGGTGCACATATTCCCAGTGTGTGCGTGTGAGCACTTTACACAAGACAAGCCACCTCCCCTGGCTCCCTCAGTGACGCTATCACCACCCTGCCCCCCTCAATGCACCCCCCCCCAGCATGTCTGAGCCCTGAACGCCTGAGGCCCCCTCCCCAGGAATGGGGGGGGCATACCTTGTCTGGGGGGGCGTTTGGCCTGGAGGCCCCCCTGGGGAATGGATTTGTCTGAAGGCTCCTGCAGACTCCCTGCCCCTTTGCAATGGTGGGAAGAGGGGAGGTTGTGGGGGAGGGGGGTGATGGTTTTAGCTGGCGTACCCCCCAGGCCGAGCCCCCCCCCCCACGGCTGGCTGGGGCACAGCTGCGGGGGCGTGCATGCGGGGGGGGGGGGGGCACATAACCAGGGGCGGGGGGGGCAGGCAGGCCTCACCCCACTGGGGGTGCCACATTCACCCCCCCAGGAGGCTGACGGTCCTGGGAGATGGTCACTGATCTTCCTCTCTGCACCCCCAAGGAGCTTCCCTGACCCCGCTTGGAGGGTCTTGGCTCCCTCACCCCCCAGGGCAGGGCAGAGGGCTTGGCCCCCAGCAGGAGGCAGAGAGGGGCTCAGTTCTGGGGGTGACCTCCCCCAGGACAGGGCAGGGGATGCCTGTCCTCCAGGGGAATCCCCCCGCCACTGCCCCCTTCTAACCCTGGTGCTGCAAAGCTGCTGGCGTGCCCGGCTGAGCCCCGGGGCTGGGGGGGCGCAGGGCTATGGGGCTGGAACACACACACTACAGACCTGCTCACACCCGCAACCCTCGCACACCCGAGCCCCCAGGGAGAGCAACCCTGGCTGGCTGCCAGCCCAGCAGTGCCCCTCGGGCTGGCCCAGCCACAGCCTTTGCCAAGGGGAGCAGGCGCGGCTGGCGGGCGCAGGGCTATGGGGCTGGAACACACACACTACAGACCTGCTCACACCCGCAACCCTCGCACACCCGAGCCCCCAGGGAGAGCAACCCTGGCTGGCTGCCAGCCCAGCAGTGCCCCTCGGGCTGGCCCAGCCACAGCCTTTGCCAAGGGGAGCAGGCGCGGCTGGCGGGCGAGCGGTGGAGGGGCTGGGGCAGCTGCTGGGGCGCCCGGGAAAGCTACGATGAGAAGAGAAGAAATGGCGCTGGGCAGCGAGCGCACGGTCAGGGGATCAGTCAGATGCATGTGCAATCAGACACACGTGTCCAGAGCTGGGCGCACACACACACACACTCGTGCTTACACACACACATACGCAGACTAGCGCACACGCAAACTCACAGATGCAAGTGTATGGGCACACGTGCAAACACAGACATGCACACGTGCAAACACACACACACATACACAGACCAATACAAGTGCACACGCACACCCCCAGGGTTTGCAATGGGGACCAGGCCAGCGGCCCAGCCCTTCCACCGCTGTGAGCAGGACCTTGTCAGGGCCCCGTCCTCTGCCCCCCTCAGGGCCCGGGTGCTGTTTCCCTGAGCAGTGGGGATGACGGCTCCCACCGTCCCCTGCCCCCGAGGCCTCCGGCACCACCTCCGGCTGGGTCAGGCGATGGAACCGGGCCAGAACTGTGCAGCCTGCTTCGCTCATGGGCACAGGGAGCCCCAGTCCTGTGCCAGGCTAGCGGGGTGGGGGGGGCGGGGGCTCTGTGCATTAGTGTTTGGGCATTGGGCTTGGCTGAAGGCCCTGCCAGCTGGCACTGCCCCCGGCCAGGTCACATTGCAGACACATGGGGACCCCCCTCCCCTCCCCTCCCCGGCCTCAGAGACCAAAGCAACTGGCAGGACTGGGGGGAAGGGGAGGCTTAAGATTCCTGAAGTTCCCCCCCCACTCCTCCCCCCGCCCCCAACCCTATTTCCTAGACAAGCTGCTCAGCAGAGCGGAGGTAAGCAGGGCAGCGTGTTTCCTCAGGGTGGGGACTTCACAGTTTTCCTAGGAGCTTAAGACATTTTGCACCAATAGTGCAAATGAGCTGCCCCCCACACCCACTCATAAGCACTAACCCAGCCCCCCATAGCGTCCTGCCATCAGTGCTGGGGGACAATCAGGGCTCCCTGACTGCAGCTTTAACGGGGGGGGGAGGGGGGAGGAGGGGAGCCTGGGAGGGGCAGGAGAGCTTGCAGGAGTCTCAGCTTCTCCACTGGTTTATAGGGAGGCCCCAGCATCAGAACCAACTCCCCCGCACCCTGGGGGTTTGGATCAGAACCAGCCTTCCGCCCGGGGCTTGCAGAAATCAAAACCAGCCCCAATTCGACCCATTTTTAGCCCCCTTCCTCCAGCGCAGACCAGTAACAGCTGAAGATGCTGCACCGGTCGCCAGCCACTCGGTGCCAGGCCGGAGTCCTGCCCAGCGGGGAAGAGACGGCCGGGTTCTGAAGCCAATTACCAGCCCCAAGCATTCAAACAGGAGCTGTTTTAATTGCTCATCCAATTTGGGTCCCTTTTCCTTGCCCTCCAAGCCGCACTCGCTTCCTGGTTTCTAGCTTTTCTCCGCAACCACCAGAGAAAAAAATATATATATATATTTTGTTTAAATGAAAGCTTTTAGGAAAGTTTTCCCCTAACCCCATGACTCTGGGAGCTGGGGCTTTACGAAAAGCATCAACCAGTGGGAGGAGAGCTGGCAACGCTGTGTAACGGGCCCGAGACACTGCAGCTCACACCGCTCCGCGCAGGGCGGGACCGATCACAGAAAGCCAGAGTATCCGACGGGGAAATGTACTCCTATATTGTACAGAATGGGCCACGTCTCCCAGCATGCGGCACCCACACCCGGGCCCAGGTTTTCCACGGAGCCCTGGTGAGTGCTGAGATTGTTTGAAAACCTGGGCCCTTTGTGGGTGCCGGGCCCTTACGTCTCCATCTCTCCCAAACACAGGTTGCTCTAGGAAATACTGCAGCAGGCGAGGCTAATACCAAAGCAGGCTCCAAAATACTCTCTCTCTCCCCCCGCAAAGAATCAACTCCTTCCATGGCTGCTGCTGGCTCCGGCGCCCTGGTCACAACGCTAACGGGACCCTCGGCCCAAGCTGCCTACGCCCACCAAGTCCGGGTTCACGGCAGTGGCTGGGCCCCGACCAGCACACCAAGAATTACGTCGGCCAAGCCCTATCAGACCAACCAACCAAAGGTTTTTTTTTTTGTTTTTTTTTAAATAACCCGTAAAAAGATTTTTTTTAATTAAAAAAATTTATATATATAATTATATATATATATATATATATATATATATTAGCTTAAATCGGAGCGGCGTTAACCCTGCGGTGGCTCTCCTCACCCGGACCTGAACCTTAAACGGTACATTCAGAATAAGCCGATCCCCCGTGCCATGGAGCAGCCCCCGCCCCCACCCCCACCCCCCACCCCTGTTGGCCTCTCGACTGAGGTAAGAAAAAGAAAATTCACGCCCTAAACCGGGTAAGAAAAAGCTTAAAAACGAACTCCCGCCCCTGGATACGGATATAGATGGATAGATACAAATACAAGGCGCAAGTCATGGGCTGGGGGTTTGCTGACAGACAGCTGGGGAAATGGGGGTGCATGTGGTGGCGGGGGGTGTCGAAGCGTGGCTGACTACCAGGAAGTGCCCCCTACAGGCAGGGGTAAGTGAGTGCAGCTTCGCCGCACAAGGAGTGAAATTGAAAAGTCCGGAAAGTGTGACGCCCTTTGGGCCTTACATCTGCCCCCTGGCGGTTTAAATTCCTCAACGATTGTTATCCCTCCCCCGCCCCCCTTTAAAGGAAAGAAAAGGAAAAAGCAGCGGAGCAGCAACGGAAGAGCCAGGGGGGCCACAGCCCACAGGGCTGGCTAAGTGCAGAAGGACAGGCAGCTCCTTGCTACAAGCGCCACTTCCCGCGCTCGCTTTGCTCTCGGCTGAGGCTCAGTTCTGCTGGGTCAGCTTTAAGGATGGGTCGTGCCGGTGCCCCCACATGGCTGCTGTCAGGCTGCGGGGCTGGGTTATTCCATTGCCTCGGGTCTCGTCCCTGAACGGTGGTGCCGTGAACTCGCCCCGTGCTGGGGAAGCCGTGGCGGCCAACGCAGGGTTAAAGACGCGGGCCCGGCCGAGCCGTGATCGGAGACGCGTGGGTGGCACCCCAGGGCTGAGCCGGGTCTAAACACGCCCGCCGCGGGTGGGCCCCAGGCTGGGGGCGTGAGGGGTGACGGGGGGGATCCCCGGGCACAGCAGGGAGTATGCGCATCCCGTCCCGGTGACCAGGGGGCCCTGGCTGTTGGAGGAATCGGGGGCAGGGGGGACTGGGAGAGGGATCAGGATGTCAAGCGGGCAGGCAGACAACCAAAAAGCGACCCCGGGCCCGGTACAACGGAGCGGCCCCGGTTTGGCCTGTCCCTAGCTCCCCCACATGCCCAGAAAGGGCAAACGCCTCAGCTCAGACTCCTGGCCCCTGTGCCCAATAAGTGCCATTTTCCTCCCCCCGTGCGCCCCTGCGTCCTGGAGAATCAAGGCTTTGAGGTGGTGTGGAGAGCTAGGCACTGGGACGGCCGCGCTGGGTGGGACGGACAGGACAGCGCATGCTGCAGGCCAATACAGGGCAGACTACTGACGGTGTTAGTGCAGTGAGGGGGCCGCCCTGTGGAAAGCGCGTGGTAAGGGCAGGCACTGACCCCTTAAAAGCATGGGGAGCGGCGTGGGTGGGGCTCAGCGCCTGGTCCTCCCCGGCCACTTGCTGAGCGAGGGGTTCTCCTGGGGGCATGTTACCGGAGGTGATGGGCAGATGTTCCCTGCCCTGTGGGTATCAGAGACAGACAGGTCACTGGAGGGGCGGGGGCAGGGACCTGGGCAGGGGGGAGCCGCCCAGGCAGAGTTGGCCAGAAAATAGGCAGCTTCCCCACAGAAAATTACGATGTTTTGGCAAAATATTGGAAACCGAAATATTTCTATTTAAAATGGCACCACGCTGCCTCATGGGAGGTGTAGTTCAGATGCCTCACACTCCCATTCTCCTCTAGGGGCTGGTTTCTTGGGCAGGACTCCATCCCCCGTGATGCCCCAGTGATTTTTCTTGGGCAGGGGGTGTCCCATGGGAGTCTCTGGCCATGATGCATCATGGGAGATGGAGTCTGACCCGAGAGTCCATCCCATAGAGATGAATGGGAGTTCGAGGCCCCGAAACCACAACTCCCAGGAGGCACGGCAGCACCATTTTGAGATCAGCTCTTTTGGTTTTTGGATGTTTGTTCCGTCAAAGAAGCATCAAAACTTTCCCCGGGGAGCAGACTCTGCATGGAAAAACGGCTCAATGGAAAACCAAATTGTCCCGCGAGAGGGGGTTTAGAGCCAATGTTTTCGACCAACTCTTATCTCCCCCCGCTCCCCAGAACAGCCCCCAACCCCTGCGAGCTGGAGCCCCTCTGCCTTGCCCACGGCTGCCTCGCCTTCGGGAAAGTGTTGGAACTGCAGCCCTCGGCAGGCGCTTGCACTGGGGGAGAGGGGGTGTGCTGGGGGGAGTGGGGTGTCAGGACAGACCTGCCCGCCCCATCCAGCCTAAGAGGTAGATAGGCCAAAGTGGCGGGTTGTTGTGGGGGAGGCGGGGAGAAGGCAAGGGACCTGACAGCCCAACCTCGGAGCCCCGATTCTCCAGTGTAGCAGGGAGCTGACATTCTCCGGCGGTCCAATCCTACAACCCTGGCATGGCGTTCAGCTGGCACCCTGGCTTCGCGCCCTGTAGTTCGATGGGAAATCGAGGCACCCCTGGGCATCTAGCCAGCGGCTTCCCGCTGGAGTTTCGTCTTTTAATAAAAAAAGTGCATTTGTCGTTCACGCTGGGCTCCGTGGCCCAACCCCTCCCCCCAACATCACCCCTCTCCCTGCGCCCGGGTTCTCCCCGCTAATAATTTAATAGCTTTTCTCTTCTCAAAGTGCAGTTAGTTAATATTTTAGCCTCTCAGGGAGGGAATAAATGCTAAAAAGAACAAAAACAAAATCACCTAAGGAAATAATAAAGGAAACAAACACTCTGACGTCTGGGACTGTCCTGTGCAAACAAACAAAATTAATCAAGTCCGAGGAACGAGAGAGGTTTATTTGGGGGGGAGCCATGAGGTGCCAGCTGAGCCCAGTGCCAGAGAGATGATAGGACGGAGAATTCTATGTGTGGGGGGGTCCTTCCTGCAGTTGGGTTGAAATCAGGGCTACGTATCCACCCCGCCCAGCACCCTCATAACTGAGGGGATCAGAGGAAAGGAGATCCAGGTTCCATTTATCCTCCCCTGCTACTCCAAATCCAACTCCTCCCTTCCCGCCCCAAAAGCTCATGTTTTGTGTGGTTTTTTGAAAAGTTTTGCCCCTCCCCCTGCCCCCCCCGACAGCAGCCCCGCCCCCGTGGTCCCACCCCCTCCGCAGGGGTGGGGGTGGTGTCGGCGCTGCCGGGTGACACCCACGCGCAATATTTAGAAAAACAAACCAAAACGTAAAAGAACCAAGTAAAACGTGTCCAGGAGGGGCTGGGGGCGGGGCTCTCGTCCGAGTCCTGGCCCCGCCCCCTCGCCCCCTCCCCTCACCCCCCCGCCCTAGACTTCCTGATCCTCAAAGACCTCGAGGAAGAGGGGCGGGAACAGCTCGGTGGGGCACTCCACCTTCATGTGCAGGAAGCGGCTGGCGTGGCAGGCGCCGATCATGCGCAGGTCGGTCACCTTCATCAGCAGCTTGGGCCAGAAGTGGGGAATGTTGTGTTTGCGATAGTTGATGTAGTGTTCAAACGCCAGCAGGTAGGTCTCCTGGCACTTCTCGATCTTCTCCACCCGCAACAGCCCGGTGCGGTCTGCGGGCGGGACGGAGAGGGCGTCAGGGGGGCCAGGGGCAACGCGGCCTCCACCTGAGGGGCTAGCCCCACGGCTGCCCTCCGTGCCTATCGCTAGCTATCCGCCCCCCTTCACCACATCGTGCCCCCTCTATCCACCCTCCTTCCCCACCTCTTCCCCTGTGCCCCTCCAACCTACCTACCCATCCAAACCCATCGCTCCCCCATTTTTGGCTATTCAGTCCCATCCTTACTCCTCCACCCCATAAATACCCCTTTATCCATTCATCTCCACAACTACCCGCTATCTTCCCCTCCCCGCCCCCCCAACACTTCTCCCTGCCCCCATCTAGCCCCACCACGACCCCTCCATCGCCAGCTCTCTCTGATACCTGAGCAACGGCTCCGGCTCTGGGCTCCCTGGTTGCACCGGGGGCTTTGTCTCCTGCGCCCTGGCGCTCTTAGCGGGCACCAGCAGCGGGTGCTTCACCCTCTCTACAGGCGCTGAGCTGGTGCGTCCCTGCAGCGAGCGCATGGGGACCCCAGCAAGGGAAGGGGGCAGGCTGTGGAGATCTCTTCCTTCCACAGGGGGAGGAAGAACCACGCCCTAACCCCATGGGCAGCATCGGCCATGTGGCCTGGTGCATGATGGGAATATCCCTCCCCAGCAGCAGGGCCCAGTGGGTGAGGGGGCGGCCGCCCCCCGCTGGCCCTTACCTGAGGACATGAGCAGCACAGCCTGGAGCAGCGCCACCTCGGTGTCGTCCAGGTTGAAGGCGGAGAGAGACTTGCCCAGGTCGAAGATGGCGTCGGACACCACGCCCAGCCCCCCATTCTTCAGCTGCTCCCGCTTGACAGCCATCTCGCCGCTCAGCGTCAGCGTCTCGCTCTCGGGGTCGTAGCGCACGGCCGCCCGCAGCGACATGATCTCCATGCAGCAGCCCTTCAGCAGGATGATCTGGTCCTCGCAAGGCAGCTGCCGCGGGGAAGCCGGGGGTCAGACCCGTAGGGGTGTGGGTGTGCCGGGAGCTGCCCCGTGCTCTGCCCACTTCCCCCCTTGGACTGCTCCCACAGGCCTTGCTTTTAACTCCCTCTCCACCTCTCTCTACCGCCACCCAAGCCGTCTTCCCGCCCCGCCAACCATCCTCCCCCTCCCCCTGCTTTTAACCCCCTCTCCGCCCTCGAGTCTCTGCCCCCCGACCTGTCTCCCCTCCCCTGACGACCACCCTCCCCCTGCCCCCACCTACCTCTGAAAACATGGGAAGTTTTTTGGCAAAGTCCACCACGCGGGTGATGGCCGGGGTAATGATTTTTGTAAACTCGCTGAACGCCTCCAGGTCGACCTTGTCCCCGTCGGGCATGGAGGCCATGGGCGACTGGCCGATGTCCTCGGGCTGTGTGGGGAAGGCCAGGACAGCCCGTCAGGGAGCCAGCCTGCCCAGCGTGCTGCCTGGACCCCTCTCCCCAGCCTCCTCCCTGCATGAGCCCCCACTGCCCCCCACCCTCGGAGAGGGGGAGGGGCTCAGGGCTCGTCCTCTTGGACCCCAGGCAGGCTGGGGGGAGAGCAACCTCTGTCTGAGCCCCTTGTGGCCGGATCAGAGGAGAGGCGAGGCGGGGATGGGGTAAGAGAGGGAGCCGTTCGCCCAGGGCACAGAGCCTGTCAGTAGCAGAGCCGGGAAGAGAACCCAGGAGTCCTGCCACCCTCTCCCCTGCACCTTGGCTCTCCCATGGCACCACGGCCAGGAGAAGGAGCCCCCTCAGCAGCCAAACCCTGGCCAGCGCGGGAGGGGGGCTGTGGGACACCCGGCATCCCCACTCAGAGCTGTGCCCTTCACTCACCCTCCCACCCCGTCCGAGCTCCAGCGAGACCCCTGGGCACTGTCCCGCAGCCAGCACCAGAGCCTGAATGGATCCGGGCTCGTTCTCCAGGGTGCTGAGCCAGCAACCGGGCTGGGAAGAGAACCCAGGAGTCCTAGCTCCCAGCCCCCACCTCCAACCCACTAGACCGAGCAGAGTCGGGAAGGCACCCCCATCTGGCAGCGCTTTGGTGACCCACGTCTGAAATGGGTTTGCCGAGTCTCAGCCCAGTTCCCAACAGCTGCATCCTGAGACCCCCTCTATCCCGACTGGCCCAAATGAGCCGAGCAAAGGCTGAGTGGGGCACAAAGCCAGAGGGTCGCCCTGCCCCCATGATGGAGGACGGGCGGGTCACAGGGGCCTCGCAGAGCCAGGGCTCAGGTTAGCGCTCTGTGATCTGTTGCCCACTTGGAGGGGACAGTGTCGTGCCACGAGATTTCTAATGGGCCCATCCCCATGGTCTCTAGGCTCCGAGCCCAACGGGAGAGGGACGGCGCTCCCACACCGGAAGGGCTGCACAGACACCGGCCCTGGCCACAAAGCACGGGGGCGGGGTGCGTGAGCATGTGTGCACGTGACTGCGGCTTGCACGCCTGCGAGGGAGCACATGGGCAGGGCTTGCACGTGGGGCGCGTGTGGGCGGGGCGGGTGTAGGCAACGCGACAGGGGCAGGGCGCTCACCAGGAATTTCCGCTTCTGTTTCCAGTGGCTGCCCTGGGCGTTGGTGCTGCGATGCGCCTCCGTCACCACGTGGATTAGCTCCCACTCCTCGGCGCTGGGCTCCGGCCGGTGCTGCAGGGTCTTGATCATCTCCTCCTTGCGGCGCCGCTCCCGGTTCTCCTCGATCAGCTTCCGCTTGGCTACCCGCTTGGAGTCGTCCAGCACCACTGGGGGGCAGCACGCAGAGGGGGCGGGGTGTGAGCACAGGGGGCGGGGCCTGACCGGGCCAATCCCAGCGCAGCGCCACGCAGCAGCCGTGGCGATTGGCCAGGGAGCCACAGCACGGGCTCCATGGGTGGGACTGGGGGAGCCTCTCAATGGGCGGAAGGTTGCACCCCGCGCCGTCCGGGGCGGGGAACCCCGGTGCCACGTTCCAAGGGACACGAGGTCAGGGGCAGCCCCTCCCTGGGGGCTCTGCCCCACCTGCCTCCATGGGTATTGAGGGTGATCATCGCCCTCCGTCCCTCCCCCCATGTGCCCCACACGGGGGGGGGCGGGAGGAGAATACGTGTCATAGTCTCACACTTGTAACGCCCTCCGGCGTTAACCCCTTGCTGCCCTTGCAGCTGCCCCCCACCGCGGTGCCTGCTACAGCCCCCCGGCTTGTGGCTGGAAGGGGGGGGGGGCGAGCAATGGAGGCAGGTCCAGGGTCCCCCTCCCCAGACAGGCCTGTAGCAGGGACTGCAGTGGCTGCTCCAACAGCGAGCGAGCGAGCCCGGCCATGCACTGCCTCCAGGACCCCCCGCCCCCCCCCCCCCAGCCGCTGGCTGCCCCCTCCCCCCTTACAGTCCATGGCCATGCCCACGGCGATGCATTTCTTGAAGCGGCACAGCTGGCACTGGTTGCGGGTGATCTTGTCGATGACACAGCTGCCATCGTACTTGCAGGAGTAGGTCGGGTGCAGGTTCTTCTGGATGGTCCGTCGGAAAAAGCCCTGTGGGGAGCAGGACGGGCCCCGGTGAGACCCCTGGGCCAGCCCAGCCCTGAACATATCCACCCCTCCCCCTGGAAAGGCAGGTGCAAGGGGAGGCCCCCAGAGGAACGAGCCCCCCCGTGCAGCCCCACAGGATCCCAAACGGGCTTAAGGCTGGTATCGTGGGGGTGCAGCCAGCTCTGGGGTGCAGCACGGCGACGGTTAGGTGACGGGTTAGAACAGGAAGTGACGGAGGATCCTGTGTCCACGTCGCCACAGCTCCCCTGCCCCGGAGGGGAGAGTGCCCCAGTGAGCCTCCCGCAGCGCCCCCTAGCGCCAGCCTGGGAAACCGAGGTCAATGATAGGAGGGCGCCCCCTACTGAGCCCCCCCCCGCAGAGGTCTTCCCTCCACATGCAGACCAGACCTAATGCTGCTGAGCTCTGGCGGCCCGGCTGTGCCCGGGACACCCAGGCACCTCCCTCGCCGGCTGGGGGAGCTCGCTGCCCCGCAGGTGTCTCACCTTGCAGCCCTCGCAGGTGATGCAGCGGTAGTGGTAGCCGGTCGCCTTGTCACCGCACACGACACATTGTTCATCTTTGTCCAGGTAACTAGGGATGTACCCTGGGGAGGAGGGAGCCCAGAGGTTACAGCCCTGCGGAGCCAGCGCTCGGGGGAGAGAGCCCCCCACACACACTTCCATGCACACTTACACACGCACACATTCATGACCACACACGTGCAGGCCCCATACTTGCACAGAGGTGCACAAAGCATGTCCGAATACACCCCTCTCAGTCCACGTGGAGCAGGCCCCTGGGCTCTGCCGGCCTTGCCCCTGGGGCAGGCACCCCCCTCACAGAGGTCGTGTTGTTTGCTGAGCCAGTGGGTTTATCTGCCGCCCGCAGGGCCCCACTGTCCAGCCTGCTGGAGCTGATACCCTGAGCTGCCCCGGCCCAACCTTCCTGGGACTGGGAGCTGGGCCCGCCCCCCACGTCAGGCCCTGGCCTGACCCCGAGACCCTCCCTAGGGCACTGTAGGGACGGATCTGCTTTTGGCCGGGGGGGCGGGGGGCACCAACCAGGGCAGGACCCAGCGACGCCGCCAAGGAGAAAACAGCTGCATGCCTGACCCATCAGCCAGGGCACGAGACAACGCCCTGGGGTGCCTGCAGCCTGTCCTGGGGGGGAGGGGGACGGGACAGGCCCCCGGGGGGGATGGACAGGCCTGACGCAGGGGTGTGGGGGGGACACACACACAGTACCTGACATGCTGCTCTTCACCGAACATTGGCTGCTCTTTCTTTTGCGTTTCCCATCCAGCCACCTGCAGCAGAGCGAGAACAAGGTCTGGTTACTGGCTGCAGCGACGTCCCCCACACACAAGAGCCCCCCCGACAGGCGGGTCGCCCCTCCTGTCCCCATTGCACAGTCAGGCAAGCTGAGGCCCAGGGCAACAACCCACAGATCAGCCCCAACTCAGGCTGCGGGTGCCAAGGGGCCGGCCAGGGGCGGCAACAGCCCGTTATCTGGGAGAGCAGGGGAGATAAGGGGGATTGGGAGGGCCAGGGGGAGGCTCTGAGCGCCCCCCGCCCCAGCCTGGCCCTCCTCCTCCCACCCACTGACTGACCTCCACTGGCCCTATAAACCTGATGCCAGCCCCCCATCCCTCTAACTGCAACCCCGTCCCTCCCTCTAACCTGGACCCCATTCCCCCCCCCCCCCCCCCCCACCGCCATCTAACCCTGTCATCACCCCCACCAGGCCTCTAACCTGATCCTGTTTCCCACCTCCCCGCCCTGGACCTCTAAACCACGCCCCCCGCAGCGCAGTCTCTCGCTCTCCACACAGTCTCAATAAACAGGAACCCAAGGGTTGGATTCAGATGCCCCAGGGCACCTAGATCCCCGTGCGGCGCAGTCCCTCCCAGCAACCCTACAATAACAAACGGGGGGTGCGCAGCCCCACTCACAGACCCTCCAACAACAAACCAGGGCCAGATCTGGGCTCCCACCTGGCCAGAGCCCCCCAGCCAGAGCCCAGCACAGAGCCCCCGAGTCCCCAGCCTGGGGCCCGATCCTGCAGGGAGAGCAGCGCGGGGGAAGGGGGCGCCCAGAGCCCCCCGCCCAGTTTGGGCCCGACCCTCTGGGGCTGCACCACAAAAGGGGATTCTCCTGCTCTGAGGCCCAGAGCCGCCCAGGGGATCCGAGGGTGACCCTGCCTTGGCCCAGCTCCCGGCCGCGGGAACCACCACGTGCTCTCCCGGGGAATCTGCCCCAGCCCTGCCTGTGCTCACACAGCTTGTTTACCAGCTGGGCACCGCCAGGGCGTGGGGCCCTTGTGGGGGCTGCTGGGTCATCGGGGGACGGGGGCCTTCAGGGTAACGGGCTTCCTGACACAGAGACGGCTCCCAGGGCACCCGGGGGAAAGCCGCTCCGTCAGCAAGGCAGGGCTGGAGCTGGGCAGAGAACCCAGGAGTCTTGGCTCCCAGCTCCCCCACTCTTAACCACTGGCCTCCACTTCCCTCTCAGAACTGGGGAAAGAACCCAGGAGTCCTGGCGCTCGGTCCGCCCTGCTCTAACCACTAGACCCCACTCCCCTCCTGGAGCTGGGGACCGAAGCCAGGAGAGCACTAACCATTAGTCAGTACTGTCCCCCCAGCGCCCTGCCTCCCTTGGCCGGGGACCCTTTATCTCTCCTGACAGGAGCAGTAAATCACAGGCAACCTGATCCGAGGACTCATGCCAACCCCTCCAGAAGAGGCAGGGGTGGAACGCCCCAGCCCCATGTGGCTCCACAGGGCTGGGCACCGCTAGGGAGCATGTCGGTGCCGGCCCCCCACTTCCCCCGCCCCGAGAGGCCCCCCCCCCCGCGGACCAGGGGGTGATGGGGGGGCCCAGGGTGCCAGCCAAGAGCCGAGTCCAGGTGTGCGAGGGAACGTGGGGGTGGAGGACGAGGGTGAGCACGGGCAACACGGGTGTGAGCCCGGGGGCGTGAGGGCAGCCAAAGGCGCGTGAGCGCTGGGGCGTGCTAGGGAGTGTGCGAGTGTGAGCAGCTGAGTGTGCAAAAGAGAGTGAACAAGTGTGACAGACAGTGAGAGTGTGAAGGGAGTGCGTGGCTGAAGCCAGGTGCCACCCAGCCCCCTTTGAGTCCCCCATCCTCATTCCCCCCCGTTGGCCCAGCCAGCACGGGCCCCAGCCAGCATGTCTGCAGGGGCCTCGGGCCCCCCCGCGCTCCGGGGGCTCCAGGCCCAAATGGAACTGGGGAGTGTGGGGGGAACACCCCAGGATCTCCCTGGTCCCGTCCCAAGGCCCCCGCCAGCAGGGGGCAGCCCAGCACTGAGAGAGCGGCTAGCAGGAGCCGCCGGCTCCGCCCCACGGAGTCATTTCTCAGGCAGGTAAATGCCCCGGGGGCTGGGTTTCTGTGGAGTGACACTGCCACCCGGTGGCCAGGTGTGCCAATCACAGGTGCGCCTCTCTGGCCCACACACTGGGCCGCTGGAACTCGGCAGCACAGAGCCTCTGCAGCTCCAGCTGAAGGGAGAACTCCATCAGCTAGCAACAGAAGTAGGCTGTTATCCCCTTAGAAGACAGACCACTAGGGGAGGTTGCCCTAGGCCAGGGCAGGTCACAGCTGCCTTGGACGGAGAGGGGAGCAGCAGGGGATGTGTGGGGTTGGGAGGGGCTGCAGGGGGCTTAGCGGGGTCGCAGGAGGGGGGTGTGACGGGGGCTCCCCCCAGCTCTTACCGGGTTTCCTCTGGCTCCGACAGGCAGTCCAGGGTGCTGGGCTTCTGTTCCATTCACCGCAATTCCATCCAGGAGCGCTCAGGAGAGACCAAGGTGGGCTCCGCCCCCAGGTGCTCTGCACCGCGGCCGCCACGGCAGACGCGGGGCGCCGGGGGGGTGTCTATGGCGCGCTCCCCATGGCGCCCGGCTCAGCGCCCGCCGGCGGAGACCATCCCCGGGGGGCGGGGGGGGGGAGGGTGCCGATCCCACGGGAGAGACCCTGCAAAAACAATCACGGCCTTGAAATGGCAGCTGTGGGGCCCGATCCTGGCAGCGGGCAGGGGCTAACTCCCCTCCCAGAAGTGGTAGAAGAACCCCTGCTACCAAGCTGTGCTAGGGCTCTTACCGCCCCCCACTCCTCCCTCCCCATTGTGGGGCTCAGCCTTTCCCCGAAAGGGTCCCCTCTAGTGGGGAGCACAGGCTCCATGCCCCCACCCGCAGGTCGTGGCCAGTGAGAGGGGCCAGAGGCGTGGGGGGGGGGGAGGGGGTCCGCTCTGTGAAGGACGGGAGCCATGGGGGGATGACTGGGGTCCCCTCAGCCCCACCGCAAATCCCTGCCCCCCCAGGCAACGCCCCCCTCCGGCTATCACACTGCTCAGATGGCAGATACAGGGGAGTACAGGCGAGACGGACAGTCAGACACAGGGAAGGGGGCTGCTGGAATCCCCCAGGGGCTCTTAGCCCTGGACTCCCCCTGACTCAGAGCCTCCCAGGCTCACACCTTCCCCCACCCCCACACCCCCAGCCGGGAGCCCGCCCTCTTCCCCTTCCCCTTCCCTTGGCTGACAGCGGCCGAGGTTACCCAGAGGTTAACAAGCAGCTGGATGCCCTCCCGCAGCCTGGCACAGGGCACGGCCCCTCCCCCATGCAACCCCCCCACCCCCCTCCCCCAGCCCCCCCTTCCCCCTCATCCAAACAGAAGGATTTCTGCAGACAGCCTGGCACAGGGCCAAGCTAAGCAGAGGCATCAAAGGGCAGTGGCGAAGCGGGGTCCCCGCAGGGCCCCCCTCCCCTCCGAGGCAGGAAGTGCCGGGAGGTGGGGGGGGAGGGGGCGAGCCGTGTCCTCGGCTGACCCCCGGCGGGGTCTCGCCCGGTGCGTGACGGCTGGGCACACAGCACACGTGTGGGAACAATCGCGCTCCGGGGTCGGCTGAGGACACGAGACTGGCGCTGCCGGCTGGCTTCCCGGCGGACCCAGCAGAGGCGCGGCTGCCCCGGGGGTGCAGGGCCCCACGGCAGCGACCTGGGGGCCTAGGAGGAGGGGGCTTGAGATGGCAAGTGGAGGGGCCTGCCGGGCATCGGGGCTGGCACAGAATGGCGGGGGTGGGAGGAGAGACGTGCCGGGCGCATTAACCTGCAGCTTTGGCTTGCCACATCCATCCAGCGCAGGAGTTTGCAGGTGGGGGCTTTGCACTAGCATGCCCGCGTGTGCCAGGCTACGCACGAGGGGGCAGGCCCGTGCCTGGCCAAACACAGCTCTGTGCAGAGGAGCGTGTGCAAGGGGGCAGCCTCGTGTGAGAGCTGGCGCACACGTGTCCCGAGAGCCAGGGGGCGAGGGGGGAAACGTGTCCCAAGAGCCAGGGGGCGTGCACGCCTGTCCTGAGAGCCAGGGGGGGCATGCACACTTGTCCTGAGTGCTGGGGGGTCACACGTGTCCAGGGGGCGTGCGCCAGTCACAAGCACCACTGCTGGGGTGCGACAACACTTTGCCTCCTGGCCGCGTGACACAGCCCTGATCTGCCCCCCTTCCCCAAAAGCACCGGGCCCCACAGGGCCCCCCAGAACAGCTCCGGCTGGCCCCCTCTTCTGGGGGGTGTCCCACCCCCTGGAGCTGTATCTGTTACAGCCCTAGCGGGAGGCCACGGGACAGGAGCCTTCAGGGAGCGAGGGGGGTCTGGGCGTGAGTGATCTGGAGAGGTGGGGGCCGCTGAAGATGCCCGGCCTTCGGGCTCTCCCACCAGGCAGTCGCGGGGACACACTGGACAGCTCAGGGGCTGGGATGCGGAAACTCCAAGCCGCAGGCTCCGATCCGGGTCAGATGGCCCCAGAACCGTTCCCAGCCCCGGGGACGCTCCCAGCCCCCCACCCGTCCAGCTGGCCTCGCCTTGGCCTGTTCCCTGGCCCGCCCTCGCTGATGGCCCAGCCCAGCGCCTCGCTGCCCCCCTCTCCCACTGCACTGGTGCAGACTGGCCACCTGCTGGCAATCGTAGCAGGGGGGTCAGAACTGACCACAACGTGGGGGCTGCACTCCCCGGGGGGGGGGCGTCCGGGGGACACCCAGGGGCCTCATCTCCCTCCAGCAGGAAGAGAGGAGCCTGTGAGCAAATCACAAGAGAGTCATCCCCCGAAGCGGGGAGGGGGGCGGTGTGCCCTGCCCTGGGCATGCGGGCTGGAGCCAAGCAGGATGGGCACAGATAGGAAGGGGGGTGAGAGCAACTGTGCCAAGGCCCCACTCACTTCCCACAGCACCCAGAGCCCCAGGGAACAGGGGGGAAACTGAGGCACGCAGGGGAAGGAACTGGCAGAGGCAGTACTAGAACCCAGGCATCCTGGCTCCTAACCCCCCTCCCCACCTTTCTGAACCCCGAGCTCCCACTCACCTCCCAGAACCAGGAGCACAACCCAGGAGTCCTGTTAGGCCCCGGCTCTAGCCACTAGCCCGTGCTGCCTCTCAGGGTTATGGCAGGTGCAGCTTTGAGGGGAGGGGGGAAACAGGGTGACCAGATGTCCTGATTTTATAGGGACAGTCCCGATATTTGGGGCTTTTTCTTATATAGGCTCCTATTACTCCCCACCCTCGTCCTGACTTTTTACACTTGCTGTCTGGTCACCCTAGGAGGAAATCCCCTGCAATGCACACACACACCCCCGCCCCCGCCGCCTTACTGTGCTGCAAGGGCTTATGGGTGATATGCAAATGAACCTCCCCTCCCAGAGACTTGGGGGCTAGACCTGGAGCGGGGGAGGGCACCGGCATTGGGCAGTGCCAGGCCCACCTGTGGCCCAGCCCCTCCCCCGGCAGGCAGGTGCATCCCTGCTCTCAAACTCCTGGCAAGTGGCCCTGGGCTGCAAGAGAGCAAAAGCACAGACCTGGGAGCCAGGACGCCTGGGTTCTATCCCAACTCTGGGAGGGGAGTTAGGTCTAGTGGTTAGAGCCAGGGGGGCTGGGAGCCAGGACTGGTGCGTGACCTCAGGGCAGACCCTTCCCCCCTCGCTGTGCCTCAGTTTCCCCATCTGTACTCTGGGGCGCTGACGCGGACATGACAGCGCGTGAAAGGCAATGAACACAGGAGTGGAATTTTTTTGGGGGGTGGGGGAGAGCGCACAGACAAGCGTGTGCGTGTTGGTGTCTGTGCACACACGAGCATGCAAGCAGGTGTGTGAATGGGCATGGCTGCTTTCAGCCAGCCCCACCCCTGCCCCCCCAGCCCCAGGTACGCAGCCCTGCTCTGCAGCTGAGAACTGCATCTGGCCATTGCAGCAATAGGGGCTGGCAAGTGCCGCGTGCAGCCCCACGGCCCCCTGCCAGCCCACACCCCCCAAGAGCCCAGAGCTGAGTGTGGGCCTGGCAGCACACCCCCATGCCCGCTCACTGCCAGCGCACTGGGTGTGCCGAGGGAGGGAGGGACTGGGGGTTCAAGGACACCGCCTGCTTCTGCCCTGCCATCAGCCTGCGTCAGTCAACAGCCCACGTGTAGGGGAGACTGGGACCTAGCCGGGCACTGAGAAGGGACGAACAAACCAGGCCTTCGCTGGCAACCTTGGACCCCCGGATCCGGGCACTTCCGGCCTGCCTCGCGGCCCACTGCACAGATAGGGAAACTGAGGCACCGAGCAGTAGCGACGTGCCTCAGCTCACATGGTGAGCCAGTGCAGCGGGAGAACCACAAATAAAACCCAGGAGTCCTGACTTCCAGCCCCGCCGGCTTTAACACACCAGGCCCCTCCCAGAGCTGGGACAGGACCCGGCGTCCCAACCGCGAGCTCTAACCATCAGACCACGCTGCCAGCGCATGCTCTGTACAGAGCGCCGCGTGGCCCTGGCTAGCTCTGTGCCCATCTAAGAGGCCTCCCTTCTCAGCTCCACTCACGCCATGTCTGGGCAAGCAGGACTCACACACCTGGGCCAGTGGCTGGCGCGACGCAGGAACAAACGCTCTCCAGAGGCCTGTTGTCCTGGGCGCAAGCCCCTGCCTCGCCTGGAGCAGCGCTGCCCAGGCTTCTGTGTGCCCGGACCCTGCGGGCACAGAGGCCTTTGCGGGGCACACTCCATCTCCGTGGCGCTGCTGGAAGCCCCTGGGGCAAGCCCAGGGCAGGGCCTGCCGCTTTGCCAAGCTCAGCACCCAGGGAGAAGGCAGAGGCTGGCCCAGCCGGCCTGGCTGGGGCACACGGGGAGTCAGCTTTCGCTCGGACCCAGGAGTCCGGGTCAGACTCCTCCCCCCGCCGACACAGCAGGGTTTGAAATGGGGTGAGAGGTGCTTGCCCACTTCTCCTTTTTCCCTTCCCTCACTTCCTTGCCGGGGAAGACACTGCCGAGCAGCTGTGGGGGGGTGGGGGTGGAGGCTGCACCCCTGGAAGGTATCAGCACTGCACTGGGGGGCAGCAGGGCTCCCGGGGTCCAGACCGAGCACTCTCCCACGCCCCCGCCGCACGGGACTCTGACCTGCACAGGCCTCCGCGCGTCACGAGATGACTCAGAATAAACTAACAGTGTCCCCGCACCACGCAAGCTGGGCTAAGAGTGGGTGGGCCACACGGCAGAGCCCCTCCCCCCAGGACTAATTGCAGGTCATCGTTAAGCTCTCCACGCGTCTACAGGAGCGCTCTCACGCCAAAGAACTTCCCCTCCGCATAGGCTCTGCTCCCCACCAGCTCAAATGCGACTGCCTCTGGGGTGGAGCAAAGCAGCCAACAGCCACACAGCAACGCCGCCCAACAGCAGTTTCGGACAGGAGGTGAAGAGGAACCCTTCCCCCAAGCAGAGCTGTAGATCTTCGCACCAGGCACCCGAGGGGTTGAGCCCAATATAACCACTCACAAAGCCCTGGCAGCCCTGGGGCTGATGGGCACGGGGACAGGAAGGCTCAGGGGTGGCTTCAAGGCCATTGCTAAGGCCGGCAGGGGGCAGGGTGCAGAGGGGGCGGGAGACCCCGCCGCCCTGATCTGCCCCCCAGGCATGGAGGCTGGCAGAACAGCTGACACCGAGCCCAGCTTTGTTGCTGCATCTCCCGGGGTGACTAATCCCTGCACCTGTGGCTGGGCTGGAGGGTTTCCAGCCCCTGAGCACAGGACACGGGGCTGGTTTCCAGCCCAGCGCCGCCCCCCAACCCCTCCCTGGCACATACCCGGCCGGACTCGGGCACAGAGCCCAGCTCCACAGCCGGAAGGGCCCCACAGAGCCGCCCCACGTGGGATCAGCCAGAGCCGGGGAACGAACGGGGAAATCCAGATCATCGAGGAGACATTAAAGAGAGGAAAAGCCGGCAGAGTGAAGGGAACTGGGTGGGGCAGAGCAGGGAGAGATGGGGAGCTCCTCCACAGCATGCCCCCGGCCCATCCATCCTGGTAACCCCCACCCCCCAGTCCCTTCACCTCACACCCCACCCCCAGTCCGTGTGCTGACTCAGCCCGTGGGCCTATCTCCCCACACGCAGCCCAGTGGAAACCCAGCAGGGAGAGCCAATGACCTCGCGCACAAAGCATCCCCGCCCTCGGGGCCACGGGTTCAAGGCCGGCCGGGGCTGGAGCGAGACGAGCTTGATGGGCCTCAGCCCAGACTCTCCCAGGCGCGGCTCCAGACAAACCCGGAGTCCCTGGAGCAGGGGGCAGGTCCCATCCAGGGAGGGGGCTAGCAAGGTGCGATGGGAAAGCCCTGCCATGGACCCAGCACAGGCCAGGCCTGGCTCAGCATTGCCCCTCCCCAAAGGTGGGACCCCGAGGGGTGCCAGGCCCCCGCAGCAGGGGCTGCTCTCCTCAGACCCCGGGGGCTCCCTAGCTGCTCTGGTGCCGTGGCCCACGGGTGCCCCAATCCCAGCCCGGAGCCGAGGTCCCAGCAAATGAGGCTTGAGCGGGCCTGGCCTGGTGCTGGGGGCAGCGGGGGGACGTGGGGTGTCTGTTGCTGTGCGGGAGATGACGCAACCCAGCTGAGCGGTTGTGAAATGCCAGGCGCTAACCTGGGTGCGGGGGAGCAGGGGAGCAGCCAGCCCCAACCCCGGCCCCCTTCCTGGGTAGCACACGCCACCCTCTGCCACCCACACAGCCCTGCGGCCCCTTAGCGCCCGCCGGGGATGGGGCCTGGGGATGGGGGCCCTGGGCCCTATGCCCCGCAGGAGCTGCCATTCTCCGCCCTGCCACTAGGAGCCCAGCGCCGCCTGCTCAAGAGGGACCCTCCCTGCTCCCCCATCCATGCGCCCCGTGGCCCCTCGGCAGGCCCCAATCCCAGCTGCTTCCAAGGGGAGCTCAGCCACCCCCCAACATATCCTGCCCCTACCCCCGGGCTCCATTGCCCCAGGCGCTCAGAGGGGGGAGGAGCGGCTTGCTCAGGCTAGGCCAGGCCAGGCTGGGGGGGCCCCACACCCAGCAGCCGGCGGCTGGGGCGCGCCAGAGGAACATTCCGCTCCCCGGGAGAGCCGGGTCCGCAGCGTTTCCATAGCAGCCTCCACAACAGCGCCCGCCTCGGGGCGGCAGGCCCGCTGCCACGGCGGGGTCTCTGCCCCACCCCTGCCTTCTAGCCGTCTGGCTCCGGGAGGCGCGTCGGCGTCTCGCCCTGGGGTGTGCGTGCCCCACCCCCACAACATCCTGCCCCATAGTGTGGGGGGGTCACAATCCATATCCTGTTGGGTTCCAGACACCAGCATGGGGCCAGGCACGGAGAGGGATTCCCTGAGGGGAACAGGGCTGAGACCCCACCAAACTCGTCACACACACATGGGCCCATGCACAGGAACCAGGTCCCCACGGCCCTGGGGGCAGAAGGCCTCAGAGCCCATTCCCACGAGCACCCTTTAAACCCAACCGCCAGTCCCAGGGCCACCACCAGCCGCGGGGTTATTTGTGCCGTGACCCCACGGCCCGGGAGAGAACCCCGTCCCCAAAGGGCTGAGGTGCAAGGAGCGACTCCACGGGTGGGTGGGCAGCAGCAGCAGGTCTTTATCCTAGATGCGGACCAGCCACGAGAGGGAGACCTGACACACGCCCCACCACCGGCCCCCCGGCGCCCCTTCAGGGGCAGACGCCAACAGCTCATGGCGATTTGGGGAAGGTAACAGAAAGTGACTCACAGTTGTAGGTGACACCAGGGTGGGGGGCAGGGCAAGGCTGCTTCACGCCCCTCCTCTTCCTCCGCTTAGATCCCTCCTGCAAGGAAGGTGCAACAGCAAAGTCAGGCGGGCTGTGAGGGGAGCCACTCCCACGAGCCAGGCAGTGCCCAGTTAATCAGTCCCACCCCCCGGGCATGCTGGGTATCCCCATGGCACAGAGGAGGAAACTGAGGCACGGAGCAGGGAAGCAGCTGGCACAGCCAGCTGGTGGCAGAGCTGGGACTAGAACCAGGTGCCCTGTGCTCAGTGTGGGGGTGAGGCACCGCTGCGGGTGGGATGGGGAGGCAGAGGCCTAGAGCTGCTACGCTCAGCTCCAACCCCCGCTGGGCACAGGACACCTGGGTTCCACCCCCCACCCCGACTCCGCTGCTGCTCCCTCTTCACCCCCGGGCCCCACCTCTGCAGGCTCCAGCTCAAAACCAGCCCCTTAACCCGCCGCCTACTGCCCTGCGCCGGCTTCTTCTCTGCTGCCCGGCTGCGGCACAAGAGCCGCCTCCCCTTGCACCCCTCTCCGCCCCCACCCCACCTCGCTCAGGGGGCACGGGGCAGAGCCAGGAGTCCCCATGCCCGCTGCTCTGCCCAGGATGTCCTCCCTGGGGCTCTGATGGGCCCATCTCTTATCTCCCCCGACTGGGGAAGAGCTGGGAGTCCAGCGGCTGGCTAACCCCCCTTCATAGCCCCGCTGGGCTCTGGGGCATTGCTCGGGGGTAGGGGGAGATGAGGAAGCCCGGCCTCTCTTGTGTCCTGTGCCCTTCCTCCCACCCTGCCAGCTGTGGGGGTGGCTTTGGGCAACGTGCCCAGCACGTGCCGGGAGCCCCCTCATGGGCACCTGCTCGTCACCCCCGTCTGCAAGCTGGCGCCCGCCCGCCCCCACCAGCGCAAGGTGTGGAAAAGCCCTCGCACGCTTCAGGCATCTCCCGCCCCACCCTAGTGCCCCACCCAGTCCCAGGGGGGCCCCAGCATCCCCCGCTGCAGAGAAACCCATCTGGGGGGTGCCCGGCTCTGGGCCGGGCCGGCCGCGGTGCCCGGCTCACCAGCGGCCTCTGCAGAAAGCTGCTGTGTTGGTGCAAGGACAGCCGGGAAAGTAGGTCACGTTTGTCTTGGCCAAGGGAGAGAGTCCGTGTGCAGATTTAGAACATGACAACCACCGCCCGGCCGGGCACCGGGGAGAGCCAGCCCGGGGGGGAGGGAGGTGGGCCCCATTTCTGAGCCTGGGCATCCCCCTCACCGCTGAAAGCACCAGCCCAAGGCGGAGCGTCAGTGGGCGATGGGCCTGGAGAGACAAAGGCAGAGAGCTCCCCAGATGCGGCCGGGAGAGGCGCTCGGCCCCCTGAGTCAGAGCTAGCCCCAGCGTGGCACTGCATTAGGGGGCGCTGGGCCACAGGGAGGGGGGCAGGGGGCTTGGCAGGGGGTGCCAGGCTGCAGGGAGGGGGGCAGGGGGCGCAGGGGGCGCTGCGCCACAAGGAGGGGGGCAGGGGGCTCAGCAGGGGATGCTGGGCTGGAGGAAGGGGGGCAGAGAGTGGGGCAGGGAGCACTGGGCCGCAGGAAGGGGGCAGGAGGCTCAGCAGGGGATGCCGGGCTGCAGGGAGGGGGGCAGAGAGTGGGGCTGGCGGCGCCAGGCTGCAGGGAGGGGGCTGGTGGGTGCTCTCCCCTCTGGCTCAGCGCGCACCCCACTGCCCAGGGCTGTCTCTCGGCTGGGATCACCACAGAGGTCCCCGCTAGCAGATCACATGGGCCCTCCCCTGAGAGGCAGAGGGCGAACCCTGGCATCCGGGCCCATTTCCAGCTCGGGAGATTCCCAGCTGCCTCCCTCAACCCCACCCTGCTGTCCCGGCTCCCGTGTTACCCGCTTGGCGCTGGCGTGGCTGCGGGCGCCCCGCCCCAGAGCGGGCGGCGTGACGGCGGCAGGGGAAGCCGGGCTCTCTGAAGTGGCTGCGGCTGGTTGGCACGGAGCCCGGGGGCGGAGGAGGCATTCGGGGGGGGGGGGGGGGGAGATCCCGTCACCCCACCCCGCCTGCCCTGGCTCCATCGCTGCCACGGCCCCGCCCCCGCTTCCCATCACCCCGTCCCAGAGGGGTCGCTGGGCACCTTCAGGTGAGCGATGCCAAAAGCCCTTATGGGACAGGGCTGGGAGTGTCACGGGCACCTATAGAATTCCATTTCCATAGGCTCCTATAGCGCTCCAGAGAGACCCCCGGGCCTGAGGGAATTCTACAGGGGCAGGACCAAACCCCCGTGGCAGGAGGGGTCCCTCCCGGGACGTTCTCTAGGGACCCTGCCAGCGACGCGGCTCCCAGAGCATATAACACCCTCAGCGTCCTCTGCCCTGCGCTGCGGCCAGGGAAAGTGAGGCAGACGGCGGGGGTCACACGGAGGGTGACCAAGGGAACCCAGGCGTCCTGATGCCCAGGCCGGTACTTTGACCCTAAGTCTGACTCCAGTATGGCCCTGGGTAAAGCGAGGCAGCAAAGCCTGGGGCGTAAGCAGGTATGGGGGGCGTCCATGCCCAGCTAGAAATGCCCTCCCCTTCCAATACCCTGGGCTGCCACACGGACCCCTTCCGTCGTCACGGGAGATGCCATCACACCGCTCCCAATCTGAGCCCTCAGCCCTGCCCCCCCGCCAAAGCCGCCGGCCCCTGGTGCCACCGGGCCACCTGCCAGCAGCATCGCGCTGCACCAGTGTCTCCGGCGCCGGCCGCGCCCCCCGCTCACTGAGGAGCAGGAGACGCCAGAGGCTGCTGGGTGAATCACCAAGCCAGGCTCCCAGCCGGGCAGGAACGGGGCAGGTCGGGGCTGCGGCAGGGCTGTCTGGGGGCCAGGACTCCTGGGTTCTACAAGGGCAAAGGTTTTCCTTGCTTCCCCAAACCGCACCCCATCTGCTGTAACCACTGTGCTACATTTCCTCTTACACCACCCGCCTTGCAACCCCCCCAGATCCTGGGGGACCCCGCAGGGCTCCCCGCTGCCCCCCACTCACCTCTCTCTCAGCAGGGTCTCCACTGGCTCGGCACTCCGGGTGTGGGCCCCCAATGCAACACCTCCAACTGGGGGATTATTTGGGGGTTCGCAGGCCCCACGCCTCCCACGAGGAGCCCCCGGGGCCGGCGCCCCCCCCCCCAGCCCCTCCCCCCAGCAGCCCGCAGTTCCCGGCATTGCTCAATCGGGCTGAGTCAGTCACTGGCACGTCCCACCCCAGACAGACACTGAGCAGAACAGCCCCTGCCACAGGGCTCCTGTTAACCCTTCCCCAGCCGGGCCCGGGGCCGATCCCTCCCCCTCCCTGCCCTGCGCGCCCCCATTGCCCCTGCATGCCCTTTCCACCCCGCATCTCAGCTCTCCTGTTGCCAGGGGGACTCCCGGCCTGCGCCCACTCCTCACTCCTCTCCCTGTGGCCAGCACCCACGGACTCGCCCAGGGCTTCATCCGGCGCACGGGGCCGGGTGCCCACGAGCGGCTCTGCCCTCCCGGCGCCAGGCTCTGCACGGAGCCACCTGTCCCGCTGAGCCCACGGGCAGAGCTCAGCCCAGCTCCTCGGGGGAGATGGCAGGGGCAGCGTGGGAGCGGCTCCGAGGGCGCATGCAAGGCAGACGGTGCCAACTGGCTCTCCGTGGCAGCGTCCCCCCCGACACGGCGCTTGGCAGCTCCGCACACCACAGCCATGGAGCGGGGGAGGCTAGAGCCGGGGGGGCGGCTGGGAGCCAGGACTCCTAGGTTCTATCCCGGGCTCTGCTCCTCCCCTCCAGGAAACCTTGGGGTCAAGCGCTACCCCTCTGTGCCAGCTAAGGTGTGCTCTGGGCGTCCGGTATTTGGGGCACGCAGTCCCCCCAGGCGGGGAGCACACAGGGCCCTGGGCAGCGCCCCCTCTAGCTTCCTCCCTCCCGGGCTGCAGGCAGGATCCACCCTCTGGGAGCAGCCAGCCGGGGCCGCTCCCCGCTCCAGGCCGGCTCTTGGCTGCGCCCCGCCCTGGGCAGCGCCCACACGCTGCAGTGTAAATACAGCCCGGGCGAGGGGCTGCGGCGGGTTTGCTCCATCGGGGATCAGCCGCACTAACACTTCCAAGTATAGGCACTGGCGGGAAGCCAAGGACACAGGATCCGCGGCCTCCACGGGCCGGCTCCAGCCCCCATGCTGCGAGTCTCCCGCTACCCACTGGCTGAGACCCCCCCAGCTGCACAGGAACCCCCCCCCCCCAAGCTCCTGCACGCAGCACTGCCCCACAGGAGGGGATGGTGCAGGGCTGGCAGCCACCGGCTCTGTATCACCCCAAGCTGCAACACCCCAATTGCCAGCCAATCACCCCATCCCCTGGGAGTCGGCCGCAGTGCTGCCAATGGAACCCAGGAGCTCTGGCTCCCAGGCCTGTGCTCAGATCGCTGACACCAGCCCCCTTCTCCCTCTGGCGGGGGAGGGGTCATACCTGGGTAGCACTCCCTGCCCCACACTTGGCAGGCCACTGCTGCTCCCCAGAGGCGGCTGCATTTTGGCAGCGCTGCAATTCCCAAGGCTCAGGCACGGGCCGAGCCCAGGCACTGGAACGACCCGGGGGCCGGTAGGAACAATGCAGGCTCTGGGATCCCCAGGGGTATCCAGAGAAACCCCCACATCCAAACCCGTATGGGACCAGCACACCTTTGCTGGGATCAGGGCTTTACAGGCAGGGACTGTTTAACTCTTACAGACCCGTGGGTTCCCCTCATCCCCAACCTGCAGACAGGGAAACCGAGGCACAGAGCAGGAACGTTCCGCCAGCGCTAGAAAGCTTAGTGTGTGCAGACAGGATCTCTCCAGCCTAGGCGGGTTTCGCCTGTCTAAGGCATGTTCTAGCCACGTCCCTGACGCTCCCATGGGAGGCAGCCCGGCCCCACCGTACAGGCCCGAGTCAGGTCTGGGAACGGCCTGAGAATCGCAGCCACTCGCAGCACCGGCCGTGTCTTCTGGAGTCGCTGCTCAGCGCCTGGGCCTGGCCCCCCAACACCCAGAGACAGCCCCGCATGCCCCCAGGGGCACCACAATCCGGGGCCACTTCTGCCATTTCCAAGACAGCTGCCAAGGCCGGGTCCAGAAGCCAGGAGACCCCAGCTCCAGCCAGGGCCTGCGGCCTCCAGTGGGCAGAACCCAGCACCGAGGGCAGGAAGAGAACAAATGTGGGGGAGAAAACTCAGCAGCATTTCTCACCGCTGCCTCCCCCAGCACCAGTCAGACACCCCCCCTGAGACACCCCCACCCCATGAGACACCCAGCCCCCGTCCCGTGAGACACCCAGCTCCCACCCCCAGCACTAGCCAGACACCCAGCTCGCACCCCCAGCTCCCACCCCCAGCACTGGCCAGACACCCAGCTCGACACCCATCTCTTCCTTCCCCTCCCCAGCCCAAAGAACAAGCCCCCTTGCCCGCTCTCAGCCCCAGCCGACTCCATGTATGATGCTGGGCAAGTCCCTTGCCCACTTGCCCTCCCTCTGCCTCGGTTTCCCCACCTGGCAAAGGGCCATGGGACTGGCACCCGGCAGAGCCACGCAGCCGGCCGGGCCCCACCCACAGGCCATGCCCTGGGCAGGGGCGCGGGTGTGAAAGGCTCCGCCACGCTCTCCGTGCCGCGAGTGATAACGAACGAGGCGGCTTAGGGCGAAAGCCGGCACTGAGCCTGGCGAAGCTGCGCTAACCGTGACAGCTAATTAACGGCCTAGGAAGAGCCCAGCAGCCGGGGGAGGAGCTCGGGGGCACTGGAGGGGCTGCCCCCTCCGTGCAGATCAGCTTGGGGCTCCTCCTGCTCCGCCCCCCTCATCCACCCAAGCTGCTTCTCCTCACGCAGTGCTCTGCCAGCCAGGGTTCACCCCCGCCTCCCCCGGCTGGCTCCCTGCCCGGGTGCTGCCTGTCCCCCCTCCCCAAGCTGCAGAGAAGCTGCCATAGCCAGAAAAACCAGCCGGGCCCCAAGCCCGGTGACTCCCGCAGCCCACCCGGTGCTGAGCCGATGTCCCCGCGCGAGTGAGAGCAATGGGGCTTCTCCAATCCGCTGGGCCCCATCCACAGCACTCCAGGCCCCCTGCCCCCCGGCCTGCATGCACAGACCCCATCCCCCAGCACCCTGCCCCCCAGCGTGCATGCACAGACCCCATCCCCCAGCACCCTGCCCCCCGGCCTGCATGCACAGACCCCATCCCCCAGCACCCTGCCCCCCGGCCTGCATGCACAGACCCCATCCCCCAGCACCCTGCCCCCCGGCCTGCATGCACAGACCCCATCCCCCCAGCACCCTGCCTCCCAGTCTGCATGCACAGACCCCATCCCCCCAGCACCCTGCCCCCCAGCCTGCATGCACAGACCCCATCCCCCCAGCACCCTGCCCCCCAGCCTGCATGCACAGACCCCATCCCCCCAGCACCCTGCCCCCCAGCCTACATGCACAGACCCCATCCCCCAGCCCCCCAGCCTGCATGCACAGACCCCATCCCCCAGCACCCTGCCCCCCAGCCTGCATGCACAGACCCCATCCCCCAGCACCCTGCCCCCCAGCCTGCATGCACAGACCCCATCCCCCCAGCACTCTGCCCCTGAGTCTGCATGCACAGACCCCATCCCCCCAGCACTCTGCCTCCCAGTCTGCATGCACAGACCCCATCCCCCAGCACCCTGCCCCCCAGCCTACATGCACAGACCCCATCCCCCAGCACCCTGCCCCCCAGCCTGCATGCACAGACCCCATCCCCCAGCACCCTGCCCCCCAGCCTGCATGCACAGACCCCATCCCCCAGCACCCTGCCCCCCAGCCTGCATGCACAGACCCCATCCCCCCAGCACTCTGCCCCTGAGTCTGCATGCACAGACCCCATCCCCCAGCACCCTGCCCCCCAGCCTGCATGCACAGACCCCATCCCCCCAGCACCCTGCCCCCCAGCCTGCATGCACAGACCCCATCCCCCAGCACCCTGCCCCCCAGCCTGCATGCACAGACCCCATCCCCCAGCACCCTGCCCCCCAGCCTGCATGCACAGACCCCATCCCCCAGCACCCTGCCCCCCAGCCTGCATGCACAGACCCCATCCCCCCAGCACCCTGCCCCCCAGCCTGCATGCACAGACCCCATCCCCGCAGCACCCTGCCCCCCAGCCTGCATGCACAGACCCCATCCCCCATCACCCTGCCCCCCAGCCTGCATGCACAGACCCCATCCCCCAGCACCCTGCCCCCCAGCCTGCATGCACAGACCCCATCCCCCCAGCACTCTGCCTCCCAGTCTGCATGCACAGACCCCATCCCCCAGCACCCTGCCCCCCAGCCTGCATACACAGACCCCATCCCCCAGCACCCTGCCCCCCAGCCTGCATGCACAGACCCCATCCCCCAGCACCCTGCCCCCCAGCCTGCATGCACAGATCCCATCCCCCAGCATGCCGGGCACCCTGCCCCCCAGCATGACGGGCCCACCCTGCACACACCCACCCTAACATATCCACCTCCTAACACAGGGTCCCAAACGCACCTCCCCCATCCAAGGACCCTGACGAAGCCCCCAACTCTCCCCCCTCCGTCCCCCCGCGACACTCCCTCCCCAGCACCCGGGCTCAGGGGACCAGACCGGCCACTAACACATTGGTGGGGAGGGGACTGCCTCAGGTGCCCGTTCCCCGCGCTGGTGCCCCCAGGGCAGCCCCAGCTCCACCCGGGAGCTTCTGCCAGCCCTACACCCGCAGGGCCAGGGGAACTGCCCCAGCTCAGAGCAGCTGGTTCTGCAGGGAGCCCTGCCCCAGCTCAGGCCACACGCGTGTGAAGCGTCTGGGCCCGCCAGCCCCGACGGGGGCTCCCCAGGCGCTTGGCCAGCCGAGGGGGCAATGGGCCACGGACAATACCACTGCCTGAAGGACAACAGGTCCCTCCGCACCAGGCTCCCGCCGCAGGGTGACTCAGCCAGACGCCCGGCCAGGCCTGAACGGACTCAGCCAGCCTGCGGGCACCAAGCCAGCTCCTGCCTCCCCCAGGGGAAGGGGGGCTCCCCAAACGGTCACCTTGGCGAGAGCGGGACTCGAACCTCAGCCAAGAGCACAAGGGAAATAAGCTGGCCGAGTCTCAGCCCGCGCCCACGCTGCAAACGCCATGGCACGGCAGTCGGTTCAGCCAGGGGCTGCCAGTCGGGATCGAGGGGCACCGGCAGGGCTGGGGGAAAGGGGGAGCCCAGGCTGGGCTAGCAGGGGGCTGCGGGTCGGGAGTGAGGGGCAAAGGCAGGGCTGGGGGAAAGGGGGGAATCACAAAACCAAAGCAGCAGTGTTTCTCTTGCACCCAGGGGTGCTGGGGAGGGGGACCCCCCCAGCCGCACATACCAGGGCGGGGGGTGGGGGTGGGGCAAGAGCCAGCCCGTGCCATCCGTGCTCCCTGGTTTCCCAGGCACGGATCAGAAAACGTTTAATTCTCCGAAGCGGGCGCCTGCCCAGTGGGGGAAGGGCGCGCTCTGCAGGTCTGCACCTGTCACAGGTCCGGCCAGCACCCCGCAAACCCGCCGGGGCCAGCGGGCAGCCCCGGGGCCTGGCCAGCCGTTCTCCACCGGCGCCCACAGGGCACGCTCGGATGGCAGCCTGGGGAAACGACCGTAACAGCTTCCGAGCCGCACTTCCCCCCTGCCCCCCACAAACCCCAGGGGCCCCGCTTTCCTGTGCACGGGCCGGAATCTGCATCTGCACCCGCACCACATCTGTGCAACGGCACGTTTACACCCAGCCGCCAGTTGGGCCCGTGACTGACACCCCCCACCCCAAACACACACGCTGCCCCCCGCCAAAGGGAGCGCCAGCTTTGTCACTGCTGGGCGTCTGCCAGCTGGTGCCCACAGTGGGGCAGGATTTCTGCTGCCTCCACCTGCCCCGCGAGGAAGGGGCTGAAACCCAACGGACTCATTTCCCCACAGCGCTGACCCCAATCACCTAACCCAGAGCCTCCTCCCAGCTCCCTGCCCAGCCCAGCCAGGATTTTACTGCTGAGCAGGGCAAAACAAGGCGGGTTTTATGGGGCTGAAAAACAACCGGTGGGTAAAGTCCAGGGCCGGGCGGGACCCCGGCTAGGTGGCTGCAGGAGGGAGGTGGGTTTGGGGATGTCGCAGGGGCACGGAGCATTGTAGGCCCCAGCAAGAGCAAACCCCACGCCTCAGCCAGGGAGGGGGACCCAGGGGCTGGGGACAGGAGCCAGGGGGCGGGGGGAGCAGGTTGCTGGGGGGATGCTGCCCTAGACACTGAGCGGGCAGATGTTTCTGCCCACAATAAACCCTGCAGCTGCTCATGGCTCGGAGGGCTGCGGAGCAGGACTGAGGGGCACCAGCAGAGCCGCCCACACACGCATGGGAGCCTGGCGCAGGGAACGGGCCGGCAGAACGGTCCCGCCACAGACATGGCAAGGTGCCAGGTGTGCAGACAGCTCCCGGCGCGGGCTGCACACAGGCTCAGCCGGCCCCTCTGGGAGGCGGGACGCGAGGCCTGGAGCGGCCGGGGCAAACGGACCTCGGGGTGACAGGGAAAGGGGCGCTATGGGGTGGGGTGGGGCAGAGACAGGAAATGCGGCACTGTGGGGGAGGGAGCAGGGTGGCACCAAGAGAGTGGGAGGGGGGGGATTTGATTCGTGTGCCTCCCTAGGGCAGTGCCAGGGGCCCGATGCCTGGGCAGGGGGACAAGGAGACTCCTCCTGCCGGCATCCTGAGGTGCCCAGCTTAGAGGTACTAACTAGACACGGGGCGGGGGGGGGGTGTGCAGGCGCTAGCCTCGAGGGGATCCCCCTTGGCTGGCATCTTGCTACCAGCACCGCAGAGCGGGATGTCTGAGAATGAGATTGAAGGGGGTGGCACTGATTGGGTACGGCCACGCCAACGTTCCCAGGCCTGGCACGGAGCCCCGCCAGTGGGTCAGACCCCCAAGCGGTGCCGGGGGCTAGGGGAGCGTTCTGCCCTGCTTAGGGCTGATTTAATCGGGGGATGCCCATGCCAAGGCCTGGCGGGTGCTCGCAGCTGGTGGGACCTTTGCAAGCTGATTAAGCAACATCACCACCAGCTGGTGGGGAGGGGCCGGGCGGGCGGCAGAATCGGGGAGGGGGGGCATGGGTGGGTCACTGAGCACGTGTAAACAGGTGTGTCAATGAGCGTATGTGTGGGTGCAGAGGCATTCGTGTCCACGTGTGAGTGGATTAAAAGGCACAGATAGGTACACGCACCTGCGTGTGAATCGGAATGCATGGATGTTTGCACATGTGTGTGAGGGAGTGTCTGTGAGCAGGTCTGTGTCCGCGTGTCATCTATCCATCAAGGGGCGCACACCTGAATTTAATGGCGCACACTAGTGATTGTGTGCGCTCTCCCTCCATCTGGGTGTGCACATCAGTGTAGGCGTACATGCACTGTCTCTGGCTGAGTGTGCACACCAATGTGTGTGTGTGTGTGTGTGTGTGTGCACGTGCGCGCACGCACCGTCCCTGGCTGGGTGTGCATATCCCACAGGTGTGCACACCAGCGTGTGTGCGTGCATGCACCGTCTCTGGCTGAGTGCGCACACCAGTGTGTGTGTGTGTGTGTGTGTGTGTGTGAGTGTGTGCGTGCGCGCACCGTCCCTGGCTGGGTGTGCATATCCCATAGGTGCGCACACCAGCGTGTGTGCGTGCATGCACTGTCTCTAGCTGGGGGTGCACACCAGCGTGTGTGCGAGCATGCACCGTCTCTGGCTGAGTGCACACACATGTGTGTGTGCGCGCGCACACCGTCCCTGGCTGGGTGTGCATATCCCATAGGTGCGCACACCAGCGTGTGTGCGTGCATGCACTGTCTCTGGCTGGGGGTGCACACCAGCGTGTGTGCGAGCATGCACCGTCTCTGGCTGAGTGCACACACGTGTGTGTGTGTGCACGCACACCGTCCCTGGCTGGGTGTGCATATCCCATAGGTGCGCACACCAGCGTGTGTGCGTGCATGCACCGTCTCTGGCTGGGGGTGCACACCAGCGTGTGTGCGTGCATGCACCGTCTCTGCCTGTCCCCGGAGGTGCACACCCCAGTGGGTGGCTGGGGACAGCCAGCATATGACTAAATGCAGCTGGAATCCCAAGCATTTGGTGGCAGCAGCTGGGCTGCGTGGAGTGGCTCAGGTTTGGAAGGAGGATGCCATGTGGATGACATAATAGAGCCATGGGACCATGGCAGGGAGAAGACGCCCGCAGCCACCCCTACGCCGGGCCGGGGCGACAATGGCGCTGCGGCTCCGACTGCAGGGGTGAGTTTAAGCCAGAGCACGGGCCCCTGCTCCACTCGGCGTTACAACCCCCCTCCCTGCACCACGACAGGCCGGGATCTACCTGGCAACAGAACAAACGATTGTGAAATCTACACGCCGCCGGCACGCCCCCGCGTCAGGAACCCACAGACCGCCAGCCTACACGTCCCTGCCGCCACCCCGCCAGGGCTGACCTACATCGGGAGGGCAGGGGTCAGTTCCAGGCGGGAGGGTCGTGCTGGGGGGAGGGGGGGGAAATCGACCTCTTGAGAGTCAGTGTCAGGTGTAAACGTGTTCATGCAACCGAGAAAAAAAAAAAGCAAAGTGAAAGATGACACTAAAAACCTGCCAGCAGGGGCCCGTGGTGGCAAGTGACTGCAACATTTGGGCCTGTTTATGTAGCGGGTGACATAAAATACACAGTATTAAAATCACCACACATGCGCGCCCCTCGCACGGAGATCTCCCGCTTCCTTCCAGCTTGTGAGATTCTGCCTGACAAGCCAGTCTCCCACACCCAGAAAAACAGGAAAATTAACTTTTCTAGAAACCCTTTTTTTTTTCTTTCTGTCCTGGGACTTTGATTTCAAGACAGTTATAAACAGCTCATTGTTGGGCATGTGGAGTCAAAGGGAACTGGGCTGAGCAGCAGAGAGCCAGCATGAGAACGTGTTGGGGGTTTTAAATCGAATCACCGATCAGTAGAACATTTTATGCTTTGTAGGTCGCCTTTTGTTTCCCAAAGGATCCCCAGGCTGAGCAGTGTGCCACCAAGATGCAGCCACTTCTGGGAGGAGAGGCAGCAAACCGCATGCAGTACACGCTGGGATGGCGCCTCTGGCTAAAAGCGCAGGACTCCTGGGTTCTATTCTCAGCTTTGAGAGGGGAGTGGGGTCTAATGGTCAGAGGAGGGGAACTGAGTGCTAGTTCCAGCTTTGCCCTTGGCTTGCTGTGTCACCGTCCTCACTCGGTGCCTCAGTTTCCCCACCTCCCATGGTTGTTGCAAAGTTTCGCCAACCTCAGAGGGGAAGCGCGAGAGGCCGTTACTGACGGGACGGGAAGCTCTGACCAAGGGGGCCGGGGCAGACACCGGCTTTACGAGAAACACCACAGGATGCTGAATGCGCCCGGGGATGGTCTGACCCACGGCTGGGGGAAAGTGTGAAAACCCCTCCTGTTTCACAACTATAGCCAGAGAAAGCTGTGTGGGCCCCCTCTTGCACCATCGCTGTGAAATCACCTTCCTGCACCCCCGGCCGGATGGCCAACCTCTCCCTGGGGGCAGGGCCCAATGCCCCGGGGCCGTCCCCAAGAGACGGAAACCTGCATCCTGGGGCCAGAGACAGCTGGGGCCGAAAACGCTGGGGCAGCCTACGTCAGTGTCCAGGGAGCGAGCCCGAGCGACACGGCCGCCCTGCGACCCAGCACACAGGGGCCAGGGGAGGGACCGCGGTGGAGAAAAGAGGGGTCAGCGCCCTCCGGGGACGCACCTACGAGAGCCGGCTCCTGCTTTGGGTGGGGCACTGGGGAGCGGGGGGAGGGAGGCAAAGCTGGGCCAGTCGCTGACACCTGCCAAGGTGGGCAGGCAGGAGGTGCTGACCCCAGGGCCTGGACGGGTTGGGGGATGGGCAGAATTGCTTCTGCTCCAGAGACTAGCAAGACTTTTGGCAAGGAAACCTTGGGGGCTAGGCAGCTCCCCAGGGAGCCTGGCCCGGCACAGCTGAGATCTCACTGGATTCCAAGACACCTGATTGGCTGGGGACGCAGGAGTCGGAACCTGGGGGAAACCAATCAGCATCTGGGATTCCCCGGGGAACCCGCCCCATCCCCCTGCCCCACACAGCACAGGCCTAGCCACCAGGGCGCAGCAGCCTGTGTGGCCCACAGCCCCACAGGGGAAGCCCTGGCCCTCCTGGGTCATGGAGCCCCCCTCCCACCCCCAGCTGGAGAGGAGGGGGCCGGCACCGGAAGGGTTAAACCAACATGCCAAGTGCCATCCTGGCCGCTGCTGGGGGAGCAGGGGAGAGCTGTGGGGCAGGATCGGGCTCTCGCCAGCTCCCCTTGCCCGCTGCCCCCCCTCTGCTGGAGACGGGAGGAACGCCAGCGGCCGGGGTCCCGGAACAGGGGCTGCAGGCGGGTATTGTGCCCGCTGTTCTGGGCAGGAAGGCAGCCTCGCGGCCCCAAATCGGGAGTTCCTGCCACCTGCTTCCGATTGTGGTTTACCCGGGGAATCCCCGGCTCCCACTGGCCCACCGCCACCTCAGTGCCACGCTCGCCCGCCGCGTGCACACGGCGGGCAGGGGGCCCGTGGCACACGGGGGTCACCGCTCACTTGGCCCAGTGCCACGGCTCCGGGCCTAGCGGCGGGGGTCGTCGTACCAGCTCTCCCTGCTCTGAGCACCCCACTCCCATCACATGAGCTACCAGCCTCCACCCCTGCCCCGGCATCCAGCGTGTAACGAGCACCCTGGGCCTCAGCTCTCCCTGCCCCCATCATGGTCAGTCCCCCGCGCTGGGAGCATGAGCCGGGGAGACCGAACAGCCCCCACCCCACTCCAGCCGGTGCCTCTGGGCTGCTGCCGATTCCCACGCGTGCGACCCTAATGCCTAATTAGGGGGACTAAATAGGGGACTCATTTTTGCCCCTACTCCCCAGTTGCGCAAGGTCTCGACATCATCTGCTTCCACGCCCCGTGCCACGGGGGAGGGCAGGGGGGACGACTTTAAAGTGACTCTCAGCCACCAGCAGCATCAAATACCTGGTCCCGTGCATGAGACCAGGCAGCAGGACACCTGGGTCCTATTCCCATTGGCAAAATGAGCAAGCGGGAAGGAGGAGTTCAGTGATTAGATGAGGGCACCGGCACTCAGGAATCCTGGCTCCCATATCTAGCTTTGGCAGAGCCAGGGGGTGAGAGGTTAGAGCAGGGGGACAGGGGGGGCAGGGGGGAGTCAGGACTCCTGGGTTCCATTCCCAGTTCTACCACCACCTTGCCGAGGGACCTTGGGCAAGTCACACAAACTGCTATCCTATGTCTTTACATAGCGCCCATCACCGTGGTGTCTGACCTCTCCATGCCTTGGTTTCCCCATCTATAAAACAAGGCCGGTGACCCAGTCCTGCACCCACAGAGGTGCCTGGATGAAGGCTGTTGTCGCTGGCAAGTACCCAGTGGCCCGGTCCCTGAGCCCATCCAAGTGGCGTCCGGGCGGCCCCCGTAGAATGCCCCTAAGGGTGTGTCTGCACCGCAGCCGGGGCAGACAGATGCTGCGGCTCAGTCTCAGGCCCAGGCGGGCTGGGGAGCCGCAGCACCAGTGGGGCTGTTTCCAGACAGCTCCCTGCCTACCCCGTGGCAGCGAGGCTGCGGCAGCCGGTTCGGGTTCACGGTTCCGGGGCTGAAAAGAGCAACGCAGACGTTCAGGCCGGAGACCGGCCCCCTGGCTGGGTCTGGGAGCCCGGGCTTCAGCCCGAACGGGGTCGTCGGCCCTGCAGCACAAAGCCCGTGAGCCTGAGTCAGCAGCCCCGGGCTGGGCCTGGCTCCAGGAGGTCGATCCCCTGCTGCACAGAGCCGGGAGCCTCACCGGAGCCGTTCTCCTCGGCCCTGCGCTTCAGCTGAGGTTCGCTCCAGCGCTCACACGCTCCCCTGCCCTCCCCCGGGAGCCGAGCACACCGGCTAACGCGGCTCCGGCCAACGCGGCTCCGGCCAGCCAGCCTGACCCCTGCCCCCCTAGGATGGCGCTGGGCCGGCCGGGGCGCGCTCACACACCCCGCTGGCTGCGGGGCCCTGGCAGGAAGTCGCACGGCGCAGGCGGGGCCAGGGAGCAGGAGGTGTCTGCCGACGTGCCAGCTGCACGAAGGGGGAGGGCGGCTGATTCAACAGGTTCCTGGCCCTGCTCCTCCCTGGAGCGCGGCGCTGTCTTCGTCACAAGACTCTGCCCTCGCCCGGCACCTTCCTTCCAAGGAGCGCCGGGAACAGCTGCTACCCAGGCTCCCGACGCCCCCCGGGGGGGGCTGGCTGGGCAGCACCACCCCCCACGAGGGCAAGGGGCAGGGCAGAGTCTCGACCGAGGCTGGCTCCTGCCCCCCGCTGGGCTAGGAAACGCTCCCCAGAGCAGGGAATAGAACCCAGGAGTCCTGACCCCTCAACCCCCACCCCAAACACGACACTCCCCCACCCAGGGGTCCAGACGACTCCTTGGCTGCTCCAGCCACTAGCCAGGGCTCCCTCCCCTCCCACCCTTGCTCTGCCAGACCTTGCACAGCCTCCTGGAGACCCCAGCCCACGGCCCTGCTGGGGAGGGGGGTGGGCACAGGGCTGGCCCCGCTTCCCCACTGGGTCCCCAGTTCTGAATTCCAGGCGTCCTTGCAGCCAGGCTCCAGCCAGGCCCAGGAACGTCCCAGTGTCGGGGCCAAGGGCCTGTCCCGGCTCTGTCTCCCCGGCCGAGCAGCTGACGTCCCCAGCACGTCTGACTCCTGCCAGAGCGTGATCCCTAAGCTGAGGCTGCCCCCTGGCCCCCCCAAGGTGCCAGAGGGTGGTGCCCCTACATTCTGCGTCCCCCCGGGAAGGCCCCCTCCTCTGCCGCTTCACGTGTACAGGGCGGAGAGGATGCGGCTGGGGGAATCAAACCCTGCCCTACCTGTCTTAGCTGTTCCGTGCCTGCTCCGCTGAGCTCGCCATGCGGTGGGCACGCACCCATCTGCTCATCCATGCGTGTGCGCACGAAGGAACACGCACGCCTCTCTACATGAACCCCTGTGCGCCCCTACTCCACACGGGGGGACGCTGGGTCCACGCACACGCGCCTGAGCCCGGGTGCATGCCAGGATGCGCCAGGGCACACGGGGGCACGGATTCCCCCTTGCACACGCAGGGCAGGGGCGTGGGTTGGTGTCGGAGTCCACAGTGGGATGCAGAGGTACATATGGATCCACGTGTGCACGAATCCATGTCCGCAGCTGCACGCACGCACATCGCTTGTCTGCTGCAGGGACTATTGCCAAGAAAAGGGGGGTGGGGGATCCATTAAAGAAACCTCCAGCTCTCGGCGAGTTCCCCACCCTGAGAAACACCCTGGGGCCCAGGAGAAAAAGTAAAAAACCTCAAGGAGCTGGGCAGGGGGAGGGGGAAGGTGCGGTGGGGAGGGGGGGGGGGTCCTGAAAACCGGTTCCACAAGGTGCTGGCGGGGGCGGGTGCCTGCCCTCAGCTCCACAGCAGGGAAGGGACTGAAATCCCTGCAGCCCCCTCCCTCCCCCAGCTCTTCCCCATCCCAGGATGCCCTGCGACAGGCTGGGGGGGGGCCTGTGCTCAAGCAGGGACACACAACAGCTCCCCCACCCCACCCCCGTGCATCACGCCCAGGCAGGGACCCAGCCCGAGCCCACGGGCAATGTCCCGGGAACCGTTTTAGGGAACTCGGATCTCCCCATTGGCAGCCAGTTCCTACCATCTGCCTCGCCCGGTGCGGGCAATCCAAGGCCACGGGGCGGGAGAGGGGGGAGGAAGCAAGCGCAGGCCACGGAGAGGGCAACTCCGAGGGCTGGCGCAGCCAAAGGTCATGCCGGGCGAGCCGGAAAAGCCGGCACAGGGTTCGCCCCACAGCCATCACTGCTGCGGGGCGCCTGCTCACAAGCCGAGGACTCCCTTGGTGGGAGCAGACAGGGTGGCAGGGCCCTGGGGCAGGACGGGGGGGCAGGAACATTTGAGGCAGTGTAGCCACAAGCCAGGCGGAGCCGGTGCCCGCCAGGTAGCAGAGAGCTCAGCTGCATGCACACCCCTCCTAGGTGACACCAACGTGTTCATGCAAACCCCAGCTTGCACATGCGCCCCGGGGCAGCTTGATTTCTCAGTGCCTCTGCTCCCCACCTCTACAATGGGGAAAACCCCCTTGCTTTCTCCCACCCCACGAGTTCTTCGGGGCAAGGCCTGTCTGCGTCTCTGGGCAGCGCCCGGCACGACAGGGGCCCCATCTCAGTTACTGTGTCTGGGCAGTGCCCGACAGGGCCCCGATCTCAGTTACTGTGTCTGGGCAGTGCCCGACAGGGCCCCGATCTCGGTTACCGTCTCTGGGCAGCGCCCGGCACGACAGGGCCCCGATCTCGGTTACCGTGTCTGGGCAGCGCCCGACAGGGCCCCGATCTCAGTTACTGTGTCTGGGCAGTGCCCGACAGGGCCCCGATCTCGGTTACCGTCTCTGGGCAGCGCCCGGCACGACAGGGCCCCCATCTCGGTTACCGTGTCTGGCCAGCACCCGACTGGGCCCCGATCTCGGTTACCATGTCTGGGCAGCGCCCGGCACGACAGGGCCCCCATCTCGGTTACGGTGTCTGGGCAGCACCCGACTGGGCCCCGATCTCGGTTACTGTGTCTGGGTAGCGCCCGGCACGACAGGGCCCCGATCTCAGTTACCGTGTCTGGGCAGCGCCCGGCACGACAGGGCCCCAATCTCAGTTACCGTGTCTGGGCAACGCCCGGCACTACTGGGCCCCGATCTCGGTTACTGTGTCTGGGCAGCGCCCGACTGGGCCCTGATCTCGATTACTGTCTCTGGGCAGTGCCCGGCACGACAGGGCCCCGATCTTGGTTACCGTGTCTGGGCAGCGCCCGGCACTACTGGGCCCCGATCTCGGTTACTGTGTCTGGGCAGCGCCCGGCACGACAGGGCCCCGATCTCAGTTACCGTGTCTGGGCAGTGCCCGACTGGGCCCCGATCTCGATTACCGTCTCTGGGCAGCGCCCGGCACGACAGGGCCCCGATCTTGGTTACCGTGTCTGGGCAGCGCCCGGCACTACTGGGCCCCGATCTCGGTTACTGTGTCTGGGCAGCGCCCGGCACTACTGGGCCCCGATCTCGGTTACCGTGTCTGGGCAGCGCCCGGCACAACTGGGCCATGATCTCAGTTACTGTGTCTGGGCAGCACCCAGCATGACTGGGCCCCGATCTCGGTTACCGTGTCTGGGCAGGGCCCGGCACAACTGGGCCATGATCTCAGTTACTGTGTCTGGGCAGTGCCCGACAGGGCCCCGATCTCGGTTACTGTGTCTGGGCAGCGCCTAGAGCAACTGGGCCCCAATCTCGGTTACTGTGTCTTGGCGGCGCCCGGCACGACAGGGCCCTGATCTCAGTTACTGTGTCTGGGCGGCGCCCAGTATGACAGGGCCCCGATCTTGGTTACTGTGTCTGGGCAGCGCCCGGCACGACAGGGCCCCGATCTCAGTTATTGTGTCTGGGCAGTGCCTGGCACGATAGGGCCCCGATCTTGGTTACCGTGTCTGGGCAGCGCCCGGCACGACGGGGCCCCAATCTCGGTTACTGTGTCTGGGCAGCACCCAGCACAACAGGGCCTCAATCTTGGTTACCGTGTCTGGGCGGAACCCGGCACGACAGGGCCCCGATCTTGGTTACTGTGTCTGGGCGGCGCCCGGCACGACAGGGCCCCGATCTCGGTTACTGTGTCTGGGCAGCGCCCAGCACGACAGGGCCCCGATCTTGGTTACCGTGTCTGGGCGGAATCCGGCACGACAGGGCCCCGATCTTGGTTACCGTGTCTGGGCGGCGCCCGGCACGACTGGGCTCTGCTCACTGTTGGGGCCTTTTGGCGCTACCAGGTTATAAACTACTATGACAACTTCTCCAACAGCAGCCGCCCATCATCTTCTACCAATAAGCACAGGACAAGCCAGCCCCCCCTCCCCTCCCACCAGTCTCCACAAAACCCCCACCCCATTGCCAGAGGTGGTCTCCTGCTGACAAGACAGTCAGCTGGGCTTCCTGAGAGCTCTAGCACAGACATTAATTGTGTATGTGGCAATGGACACAATGACAAGGGGAAGGCAAAGAAAGCTGGGGAGGGACCTGGGGATGGTGGGGGAGGGACCGCAGGGCGGAGACAGCTGCATACAGGGTGCTTTGCTGAGCTGCTCCAAATTAGAGCATCAGAGCCTGCCCTCAGCCAGACACGCTCCTTCCAGCCCACGGGTGACTGCGTCCCTGGCCTGACCTCCCACGCTGCCCCTGCTAGCCCCTTCCGGGGTCATGTTCTGCTGGAGATCCTGAGCAAGTCATCCCGGACTTGGGGGGCGGGGGGGGGGGGGACAGCGGTGCCATGCCTGGCCCAGTCCGCTCACCTTCCACTCACCAGAGCGGGCCCATTCATACGCTGAAGGGACGTCCTGGTGTCACAGGTCACCTGCCCCCCCCCGCCCAAACCAGGTCCCGCAACCACAAAATCACCGCAAAAAAATGAAATGTGTTCCTGACGCCGCTTGCCAAGTTTGGAGAGAGGGTGGGGCCCGGCTGAGCAGAGCGCCCTCCACAGGCTCCCCGGGAGCGGAGCGCATGCGACGCCGGGCCAGCTGCCGGGCACAGGCAGAACCTGGCTGAAGTCTGACGGGTCCCTGTTTTCTGAGGGGTGAGGGGGTGACGTTCAATCCAGCTGGCTAGGGCCAGGGGCTGGCTGGGGGCAGGCTACAGAGGGCCTGACCTCGCATGTGTCCCCACAGCACCCAGCCCCACGCCGGATCAGGCCCCCACATTACCCCCACCTCCAGAGCGCGCGGGCCACGGCTGTCACCCTCCTTTACGCAGACTTGGCCGCTGACACCACGGCTGTCGCTGCTACGCCCGTGCCGCCCGTCGGGAGCCTCCCTGGGCCGGGGAAGGGAACCCCGCTGCACGGGTCCTGGCAGCCCAGCAGAACGCCCCACTCCCCCACTGATCCCCGGCCACAAGTGGGGGGTGGAGGGGGGGAAGGGGAACCCTGCTCGCTCCTACACCTCCCTGCCACCGAAGAGGCGTTACAAGTTTAATACGTCTGGCTCTGCCGGAAAAGGGCCGTGCCAGTTTAACGGAAACCCACGCAGCCCCCCTAGAACCCCCCTGACTTGTGATCAGCCAGCCACATGCCAAATGGCCCTGGTTTTTAAGAAAATATTTACCCATATTTTCCTCCCTGCTCCGCCCCCCCCTCCCCAACTCACCCCCCCTTGCTCCGGCAGCCCCCCAACATCCTCCCCCCTGCCACGGTCGATCGCACCCAGGTCCTGGCCCCCTTGCGCCCCACCCCACCCCCCTTTAAAAGCAAAAATGCCATTGCCGGGCAGTAGGAAGCTGGGGAGAGTCAAAGTCAAGTCAGAAATGCCATGAGAGAGAGTGTCCCCCAATACTGGACGAACCCCCCCACCCCAATAACTCCTGTGCTGCCAACGACTCCGTCCCGGGCCTGGCTGGCAAGCAGGGCAAGTGTTGCCATCATTCCAGGGGAGATTAAAGGCGCTTTTCGCCCGGCCTGGCTGTGCGGCTCGGGGGGCCCAGCCCGGCCCCAGCGCCCGGGGGTCCCGAGTGCCAAAGCCCAGGCTGGCACGGCGCAGGGTGAGATATGCACACAGTAAACAAACCGAGGTTTTAAAGGGCTGGCGCTGTCTGGCAGTGCGTGTGTCTGTCTGTCTTGCCCCTCCAGCTAGGCCAGCGCTCTCCATTTGCTGGAGAGGAAAATATAGGTTAATGCCAGCCCGGGGAGGAGGGGGAGTGGGTGGCGGGGGGGGGGGGGGGGGAATTAAAGCTGGGTGTCAGGAAGGAAGCAGAGCGATCGAGGGATCCGCGCGGGGCGGGGGGGGGGGGCGAATTAGTACGAAACACAACGCGGTGCAAAATCCAAAATCCAAGAGTGTGTGTGTGTGTGTGCTGGGGGGAGGGGGAATAATTGCCCCCTCCCCAGCCCGTGCCAGGGCATTGACAGGACCCCGGGGCAGCAGGGAAGGGGGCCATCAGAGAACCCAGGAAACTGGACAGCACGGGGGAGGGGGGGCGGCAGAAGAGGCACTGGCTTGGGGAGGGGGAGTGGGAGGGTAGCCCCCCTCCCCCCGAGCAGGGAAGACGAGTCCTGCTGTCCAGCTGGGAAAGGCGCGGGGAGGGGGGGTCAGCCTGTGACTCCGCAGTTTAATCCCTCCAATGCACGGACCCCCGCCCCCCATGCACCGACACCCCCGTGCAATGCACGTCCCCCCCCCCCATGCACCGACACCCCCTTGCAATGCACGTCCCCCCCCCCATGCACCGACACCCCCTTGCAATGCACGTCCCCCCAGTGCCTTACCTCGGCGGGGCTGCTCCTCTCCTGCCCCCCGGCTCTCTGCCCCGCTCTCCCGGCAGGAAGCGGCGGCTCGGCCCGGCTGCGGGGGCCCGGGCGGCCCCGGGCCGGTGGCTGCGCGCGCGGGGCCGGGTCTGTAAATCCGGGGCTGGGAGCGCGGCTCTCGCTGCGTGTCCCCGGGAGCGGGCTGCGGAGCGCGGCGCGGCCAGGCTCCGCCCCGCCCCGCCGGCTCCTGCCGCGGCCCCAGCCCCCTTCGCCGGCGAAAGGCCGCTCCCTGCCGGCCGCCCGGCTCGCTGCGCCCGGCCCCTGGACCCCCCCGGCTCTGCTCCGCCCCTGCGCCCCGGGCCCAGCCCGTGCGCCCCACCCCATTCCCTTCCCCCGCACGCCCATTCCCCTGCACCCCATCCCCTGCCCCCCATTCCCTGCCCCTGCACCCCCATCCCATTCCCTGCCCCCCATTCCCTGCCCCTGCACCCCAGCCCCTGCGCCCCCATCCCATTCCCTGCCCCCCATTCCGTGCCCCTGCGCCCCCATTCCCCTGCACCCCAGCGCCCCCATCCCATTCCCTGACCCCCATTCCCTGCCCCTGCACCCACATTTCCCTGCACCCCCATCCCATTCCCTGACCCCCATTCCCTGCCCCTGCACCCCCATTCCCTGCCCCTGCACCCACATTTCCCTGCACCCCCATCCCATTCCCTGACCCCCATTCCCTGCCCCTGCACCCCCATTCCCTTGCACCCCAGCCCCTGCGCCCCCATTCCCCTGTGCCCCCATCCCATTCCCTGCCCCCCATTCTCTGCCCAGCCCCTGTGCCCCCACCCCATTCTCTGCCCCCCATTCCCAGCCCCTGCGCCCCCATTCCCCTGCACCCCCACCCCATTCCCTGCACTGCCTCCCCCATTCCCTGCTCCTCAGGCCCATCCCCTGCCCCCAGCCCCTGTGCCCCCACCCCATTCCCTGCTGTCCCCCCCCACCCCGTTCCCTGCTCTCCCCACACCATTTCCCTGCACCCACCCATTCCCTGCCCCCCGGCTCCAGCACCATTTCCCTTAATCCCCAGCCTTCCCCAGGCCCTAGCCCTACATCCCCAGCACCCCCCATTTCCTTGTGTCCCCCCATCCCTCCTCCAGCCTCTCTGCCCCCGCCCCATCTCACTGCAGCCGCCATGTGCTCCAGGACACAAACAACCCACTTATTTCACCACATTAACCAGAGTAGCCTGAATGCAGGACTCCTGGGTCCTACTCCCAGCACCTTCCCTGATGCCTGCCTCTAGGTGCCTCAGTTTCCCCATTTATCAACCGTGGCTATTTCCCAAGTGAATGTGTGTGGTGCAGGCACACTGCTGCCCTCTACTGGCTGCAATAAGAGCTGATCCACTGTGTGTCACGGTCCCTTTACCGTGTGCTCCCCGGTCTGTCTGTTGTCCGGCATCTTGTGCATTGTAAGCGCTTTGGGGGAGAGGCCATCCCTTTGGTCTGTGTTCATACCGCGCCTAGCACCATGGGGCCTGGTGCGTGACGGGGGCTCTCAGCTGTTGCTGCAAGTTTGATAATAACCATCAAAGTCCCTGCGAGGCTTATAGCTGAATGGAGATTCTCAGGGCTCCGAGCGCGGTGCCTGGGAGATCTATCCCCTGCTGAGTCTAGACGCGGGCTGGGCCTAGGTTTTTTACAACTCCTGGGGCGTAGTCAAGATTAGCTAACATTTATGAATCCCTTTGAAGACAGGAAGCAGGCAGGTTAATTTTCATTAATGATAATAAAGAACACCCTGTCGAGCAGACACCTCTTCAGAACGGGGAGACCGGGGCTGGGAGGAGAAGGAGCGAAGCCACTGGGCTGGCCCACGCTGCTGCGTCTGCCACTGAACACCGACTTCGTCTTCTTTCTCTCTCTCGTTGTCAGCTTTGCCAGAGGCCCTTGCGGGAGAAGCCCTGCCAAATTGAACGCAAAGTGATCACTGGTCTATGGGCTTCTAATACATCCCCCGGCCGGTTCTCTCCCTGCTGTGGAAATCTATAGGATGATTTAAAAAAAATAAAAATAAACCCCACGTCCACCCTATTGTAGAAAGGATTACATTCTGTAGGTCATTTGTCATTTCTATAGGACCCCAACAAAAGATTATGGCGCCCTAGTGGTTTCTCCCTTGGGAAATCCCATTGGCTTGGTCACGAGGAGACGCCCAGAGCTCGGAGTTCTGAGGAGGAGTCTTAGGGTAGCACCTTGGAGGGTTGTGCTAGGCGCTGCACAAACTCCGAACACGAGACAGTCCTGGCAGCACAGAGTTTGCAGTCTAAGGGCAAGCCGAGGCCCCAGGTGGATCCAGACCAAGCACCAGGGAAGTGCCAGCCAACGCTGGGACAATAGCAGGAGTATGACCGGCGGAGCTCTCAGCTCACCAGCCTCGCTGAATTCTGGCTCTGGTTAGACACCACCTAAATCCTTGGCACTGGCTAAATGTTACTTCTCCACTGGTCCAGTGTCTCTCCTGGTGGCCACAGGGCTGGGACAGTTGTCGGTGACGTGGAAGGCCTGGGGAGGTGGGCCCAGAGGGCAGGGGCTCTCCTGCTAGCTGCAGGCAGGCAGGCTTCAAGGAAGCTGGGGCTAGATGGATAGAGTTGTCTGGAAAGGAGGGGTGCAGAGACAGAAAAGGGCAGATGCTCGTCTCAGTTACACCAGGGAAAATCCAGAGCCTTCTCTGGGCTCACGACTTCCCCTAGCATAACTGAGAGCAGAACCTGCCCCGCAGTCCATGAAACTGGCTGGACCGTTTAGAAACGGGGCAGGCTGGAACCAGACGAGAGTGATTTCACACACATGCACAGAGAGATACAGACACACACATGGTGTGCAAACACACAGCCGCAGAGACACAGATGCTGGAGCATGCAAAACACATGCATGCTCACACCTGGGCAGGAAGGCACACACAAATGCCCCAAGATGTAGAGACATAGGTGGTGTGCAAACACACGTGTTCACATGTGCAGAGATAAATGCATTGCTGTATGCGCACACACACACACACACACAGAGGCCTCTGCATGCACAGCCGGAGACAGACAGACACCCACGCACAGAGGTGTAGCCACTTTCACACGCACAGAGAGGCAGCCCCCCACCCCACAGCCATGCCCATAAATCAGCCGGGATAAATGCGCGCCAGGAGGAGAGGCTGGGATCAGAGCCCAGCGCTCTGAGGTTGCTCGGGGGAGAGCGATGATCTCACAGGGGAGCAATGACAATCCCCTTGTTGTGGTGAAGATGTCGGCTCCCCCGCCCCTCCTCCCAGGGGTACCCACAGGCTGGGCAGGGGAAAGATTGCACAGGGTGCATCCTGCCTGCCAGCCCCATGGCTGAGGGGGACGGGGGACTGGCTGGTAGAGGGGCCACGCTGGGCCGCCAGCTGCTACACCCCCAATTGAGTCTAGGGTAGCGGCTGCCATTGGCTGCGCGGGTAGCACTCAGCCATTATGAGGCCAAGGCTCTGCTGACGGCAAATGTGACGGGAGCCGGGGCGTAAACTCCGGCGTCCCGGCCATAGACCAACTCATCTCTTTCCGTTCTACCAAAGCCCCTGCTGCAGCGTCAGCTGAACTCAGCCCCCCGCTCCTCCCAGACTGAACTGCCACCCAGCGTCGCCCTGCACGGTCAAAGAGCTGCTGCGCCCCACCCCAGAAGTGGCTGCATTTTGGCACTGGGTACAGCAATCCATGTCTCTTTCCCATATGGCGGGTGTCTGGGCCAGCATGTAACCAACCGGCACGGTGGGAGAGAAGGGAAGGGCATTAAAAGGTGATGTCCTGAGACACACAGCACTGACCCCCGTCCCTGTACCCCAAACCATTCCCAGCTCTGGCTCCCATCCCTGGTAGCAGCCGTCTCCAAAACTGCACAGGTCCGGTCCGGCGTGCAGCCCCGAGGAAGGCCAGTCTGCGGGTGGGCAGAGAAGTGGGTGCCCCTCAGAACCAGGTGTCCTGTGCACAGGCCGGGGCGGTGCATGGCTCTCCTGCAGGCTCCTCCAAGCTCAGTGTGAGGCAGCAAACCTTCAGTGAGCTGGGGGAGACAAGGCTGATCTAGCAGGGGAGGGAGCTGCCCCGCCATCCCTGTTCTGAAGCCCCAGCCCCTTCCCCCAGTGCCAGGCCTGGCCGAATCGTGGGGGACCCGCCCGGTGTGGGAGAGGACAACGCAGGATTTGCAATCACGGGACTTGGCGAGACCAGAGCCCTGATTGCTAAGAGCCCTGCGTTTCCGGGGCCCCTGAGTCAGCAGCAGTTCAGCCTTGGCGAGTGGGGGGTGGGGAAGCGGGTTAGAGGGGGGAGGGACAGCGAGGGGCTGTGCTGGAGACGGGGTCCCAGTAACCAGGGGTCCCCCACTGTGCTCCCTCAGTGCTGCAGCAGCCTGGATGCCAATCGCCACCCACCCCCCAGCCAGGGCTGCTGCCCCCCACCCCCACCTCATCCAGCTCTTCTCCTGCCTGCCTCCCTGCACGGCCCCGCCAGGGAAGCGACAGGGGCCCAGGGGCCAGCACCCTCTGCAGCCAGCCACAGGCCAGGTGTGTGTGTGCGTGGCGGGGGGAATGTTCCAAAAATCTCCATTCTCCCCATCGGGGAGTTGGGGGCTCAGCCACCCCCCCCCCAACACCCCCTGACCCCCAACCCCTGGATCAGGGTGTCCCAGGGGCAGCAGCACCTCAAAGAGCTGTCCCAGACCAAATTGTACCACTCCCCCCAGGACTGACACAGCCACTTCTCTTGGCTTTTATACCTCGTCTCCACTCCCAGCAGGCATTGCTTCAGCTCCTCCCACCCACCCCCCAATGGACCCTGGCACTACATGTCCCAGAATGCCTACCCTTAAAGGTATCAGAGGGGTAGCCGTGTTAGTCTGGATCTGTAGAAGCGACAAAGGGTCCTGTGGCACCTTATAGACTAACAGAGGTATTGGAGCATAAGCTTTCGTGGGTGAATACCCACTTCATTGGATGCAAAACTGTGGGTATTCACCCACGAAAGCTTATGCTCCAATACCTCTGTTAGTCTATAAGGTGCCACAGGACCCTTTGTTACCCTTAAAGGGCCAGTGCCACCTCGTCACCTGGTGGATTGGCACGTGGGAGCGCACTCCAGGGACCCCGTGATGTAATGGGGGAGCCCAGGAGGAGGTAAGGAGGCCCTGCCTGAGAAGTTGGCGCAGACCAATGGGTGTCCCGCCACCCTCCCTGCCATGACACACCACAGAGGGGCAGGGGCTGGGCGCGGCGCCTCGGCCAGAGAGCAGGTGGGGAGCCCGGCCCTGGGTTGCCCACAGGGCTGGTCTCTGCCGCCTGGCCCCGTCTGCCTCTGTCCAGGGAGCGCTGCCCCCTGCCCGCCGGCCCAAAGAGCCCCCCTGGGAAGCGGGCTGAGGGGTCTCCTGCTAGCAGTCCCCGCTGGACGCGGGCACCCTCTTCCCCCTCCAGGGGCTGTGGCAGCCCTCTGGGCCCCTCCCTGCGCTGGAGGCAGCAAGCTGGGGTGGGGGTGGGGGCGAGGCCGTGCAGCTCCCCCCCTTGCAAGCCCTCGCTGTACGGTACACTTTATCCTCTGCAAATAAGCAGCGTCTGCGGCAGCGTCTGGCTGCGATAAGGGACCAGCCAGGGCTGAGCTCATCCTTCGGGGAAGGGCCGCTCGGCAAGGCAAGGGGGAGTCCGGTGTCCCCAGGGCTCCCCCAGCACATACTGCCCTTCCCCCTGGGACGTGGGGGTGCTCCAATGAGCATAATCCCAGCCCAGCCCCCAGGCCTCCCCTCCATGGATCCCAAAGGCCTTTGTTTGCACTGGTGAGCTGAGCCCCCAGGGGTGGGGCAGGATCATTAGCCCCCTGTTAGATGGGAGAAACTGAGGCCTGTGGTGGGGAAGGGGCTTGCCCACATTCACATGGGAACAGAGCTGGGAATAGAACCCAGGAGTCCTGGTTCTCAGCACTCTCTCTGCTCGACATCCTCTCATAAGGGCAGGGCTGCGAGAAAGATAATCCCTTCCTGACCACAGCCCTGCCTCTCAGCTCTGGCCCTGAAGCCTGTGGACTGGCACTCTGCTGTCACTGCAGATTCATTGCTGAGGCTGCTGCCAAGGTGCTTCAGGCCCAGAAACCCAGCCTCCTTCCCGCCCAGTTAGACAGCAGCTGGGATGACACGGCCCCCAGCAGGTGATAGACAGCTGTCCATCAAAGGGCCCTTTGGTTTCAGCAGGGATCAGCCAGGCCTCAGGGCAGCACCCGCTGGAGGGGGGCAGTGGCTATGAGAGGAGGGGGCTGGAAGCTGGAGGTCACAGGGGTTTCTGGGACCGGAAACTGATGACTTTCCAAACTGCTTTGGGTGCATCCGCAGGCGGGCACAGGACATTGGCCTGGGAAGCCCAGAGCTGGGCTAGCGGGGGCTGTGGGTCGGGATTGAGGGGCATCCAGCAGAGCTGCGGGGGAGCCCAGGGCTGGGCTAGCAGGGGCTGGGGGTCGGGTGAAGTGTAGGGCCGTGGTCACTGTTCCTATCACCCACATTGGGCTCAGATCTCAGGACACAGTTCCTAAACTCCAGCCTCTCCGGCGCGGTTCCTGACCGAACCAGTAGCCCCGTCTGTGCCGGCCGCTCCACCGGGTCCCAGGCTATATATAGACAGACCCGCGAATGCCGAGCTGCTGGATGAATTTTAATGAGCTTGTTCTGGGCGAGTGCATCTTGGATTGGAGAGAGATGCATCCCGACCGGGTCCCTCCGGCATTCTCCTCTGCTGCGAGGATCCACCTAACAGGGCAAACCAGGAGGCAGAGTAGTAGCTGCTCCCCCTTGCAGCTGTCCCACCCGCCGGCGAGGCTAGCAACAGCTCATTTCTCCAGCATCATCCATGCCCAACCATCCCCGAACACAGAGGAATCCCTCACCCTGCCCGGAATGCACCCACCTCTGGGGTGGGGCCTAGCAGCTGCTCAGCAGCACCGTTTGAGGGTTGCTCTCCCAGCCACCTCTGGGAGCCTGGACTCCCGAGTTCCGTTCCCTGCTCTTGGGAGGTCGCGTCCCCCCACTCTGTGCCTCAGATTCCCTGACTTTTCTTGGCTAACGCTGGTGGCGCGGGGACCCGGAGCGGGATGATTCTGGGTGGCTCAGCAGGGGGCAGTGGCTCTTCCCTTCCCCCATGGGGCTTGGGGTGCCCAGCAGGCGCTGCCCCCCAGGCTCAAAGCATGCTCAGGAGTGGAACTGACGCACCTCCCAGCATGCTCTGCCCTGCGGCTCTGGCTGCGCCCTGACGGGACAGGCCATTCCCCTGGCGCTGGCGGCTGCATGGGGCCGGTTGCTTCTCTGTCCTGAAGCCACCCAGGATGTTGCACAAGGCCTGGGGGGGCTCAGCTGTTGGGGGCTGTAGCTGCCGGGATGCAGCTGGGGGAGCCGTGCCAGGAACCAGACAGCAGCTTGTGCATGGGGCAAAGGCAGGGGGGGAGGGGAGGGGCTGGGAGCTAGGACTCCTTTTCCCAGCTCTGCCCGATTAACTGCTCAACCTTGGGCGGGTCCCATGCCGGCTCCGTGCCTCGGTTTTCCCGTTCGTAAAACGGGGTGTAAAGCGGCATGTGACCCATGCCGCCGCCAAGAGCCTGGCTTTGCCCCTGTTACTAATGGGGAAACTGAGGCACGGGGCAGGGTGGGCCTTGCCCAAGGGCCAATGGCCACCAGGGGCAGGACCTGGGGGGTGGGAGGGCGAGTGATAGCCCAGCATGCCCTGCTTCCTGCTGGGAACTCATCCTGGGAAGGAAACGGTTCACACCCAATAAACTCCAGCCCTGGGGAGTCGCATTGGTGGGAACTACAGCCAGTCCCCCTCACCCCCTGCCACCAGCCATCTGTCCAGAGCCTGCAGCTCCCCACCATGGCCCCCAGGCCAGAGACAAGAGAAACAATATGGGCCGTTGAATGGGGGCAGGGGGTCCTCAGGGAGACAGCCCTGGGAGGGGGGTAGTGGTTGTGGGGGAAGGACTGGGAGCCAGGACTCCTGGGTTCTGTCTTCAGCTCTGGGAGGGGAGTGGGGTCTGGTGGGTTGGAGCAGGAGGGCTGGGAGCCAGGACTCCTGGGTTCCATCATCGGCACAGGCCCTGAGCTGTGGGCACAGGCAGCCTCACACGTCTTTGCAGCTGCCCCACAGGCACATGGGGGGCTCTGTCTCCGTCACTGCTTGGGGCAGCTCTGCCAGGAGCTGAGGGGAACGGCCCAGAGCCCCCATCACCCGGGGCTGGATTTGAACCAGCCACCTGCGGGGCAAAGGGCTCACTCACCCATCGCTCATCTCCAGCATGGGGGACGCCTGATCCCGGGGCCCCTGTTCCCCGCCCCCGGGCTGCTCCCAGCATCGGCTTCCCCTCTGCGCCAGGTGAGGAGGGACGTTAACCCCTGCGGTGCTGGGGGATCCCGCTGGCTCCAGCCCACCACGGGACCGGATTCCCCACGTCTGCAGGAGGATGAGAACGGCCGGAGCCCTGCCCTGCCTGGGCCGTGGGAGCCCAGAGCCGCCTGCCAAGGGGGCTGGACGCAGCTGGTCCAGGACCAGGGCTCCCTGCCAAGGCTGGTCCCAGGAGGGAGACTTGGCTGAGAATCCGATGGGCTCCCCGAAGCATGAATTCCTCCCCCCAGATGCCGCAGCTCCGTTCCCAGCTGCAGGGGGAGGGGCCTCGTTCTTAAAAAGGGAACCGGCAGCTAACCCCCCCCAACCCACTGGGCACTGTTCCTGCCCCCTTTGCCCCTGCCCCTCAATCCCGAACTGCAGCCCCCCCTGCAACTCCTTCTCTGTGCTGTGCCCAGCCCCCCCCAGTGATTTGTGCTGCCCCCCGCCCACACCCCTTGTTGCCCAGCGGCTGCAGGTGTCGGCAGGACCCCGGCAGGGCAGCGGCGGGCGGGGGACAGCCTGCTCCTGCAGAGACACCCTGAGCGTGATTGGTTGTGGCAGCCTGGGCAGCGTGCAGAAAACATGGGCACAGAGCGGGCTGGGAGCCGCGGCCAGGCTGGGAACAGAGCAGCCCAGAGCGCTCAGCTCCCTGCCCGAGGGACGGACCCTGGGCGCCCAGGAGCTCTTTGCCCTGGTGCCGGCCAGGCCGGGGGAGGGCAGCTGGCTACCTCCCTGCACCTGCAATCCATGGGCTTCGGACCTGACCTGCCGGGGTGCTGCCTGCGTGGGCCCTCCACCCCTGGCGTCCCATCCCAGCCACACTGGGGGCGCTGGGGCTCGGGTCCCTCTATAGAGCGTTTGGACAGGGCGGCCTTCTGCTCTCCTCCTCCCCAGGCTGGATTCGAACCAGCGCCCCACCGACAGGGAAGAACCAGTGTCCCGTTACAGCCCCCCCGGCCTGCAGCTGTCAGACGTGCCGAGGGCCCCGTGTGTAGCCCTGGTCACAGGAAATCTGTCCTTATTAATACCCACCAGCCCCTCCCCACCTCCGGCCCCACCCGGGCTATCTCCAGCACCGGCTGCCCTCTCCAGGAGTCACTTCCACAAGACGGCAAGGCACTGCCCAAATCCCCCTTAATCCCGGCTCCATAATAGGGGGATTTGCGGCTCCCTGCTCGGCGGGGCCCAGATGAATAATTAACGCTGGGAATTAAGTGGCCTTTGTTATTTCTCATCAGTGCGATTGCTGGAGCGGACGTCCCCTTGGCTGGCAAAGCTCCCGGCGCCCGCCCCTGTACCTGGGCTGGGATTTGGTTCCTGGCGGGCGGGTGTGGGATCTAGGCATGGCCTGGCGCTGGCTGGAGCCTCAGGGAGTTATTCCGAGGTGGAGGAGCCTGGCGGGCTGCCCTGTGGCCCGGCCCGAGAAACCTGCCCCCTCCACTGCCCACGGGAGACTGGCCAAACCCCTCAGCTCCTCACTGCCTAGGGAGGGGAAGGTTCAGGGATACAGGCCTCCTGAACGCCCTGCTCCAGATCAACCCGTCCCTGGCTCTAGAACACACTGCTCTAGAACATCAGCATTCTAGACCGACTTGTCCAGACCCTTCCCGCTCTAGAGCACACACCCGCTCTAGAATATGTGTATGTAGCTGCGCCTGCTCTAAAATAACCATGCATCCTTGATCTAGAACACACATCTTGCTCTAGAACATGAATGGTTGCTTGTGCCCCACAAGGGTGGAGGCAGCAGGAGACAGGGCCCTCCCCCCAGTGTGGGAGCAGGTAGCCCATGCCAGCGGGCCGAGACTGGCTGCCTGACTGCAGCCCAGCATGTGTGTTTGGGGGGGTGCATATGGGAAGAGCAGGGGGCTGCAGGTCGGGAGTGAGGGGCACCTGCAGAGCTGTGGGGTGGGGGAGCCCAGGGCTGGCAGAGCCAGGGGCTGTGGGTCAGCACTGAGGGGCACCGGCAGAGATGTGGGGTAGGGGAGCCCAGGGCTGGCAGAGCCGGGGGCTGTGGGTCAGCACTGAGGGGCACCGGTAGGCCTGTGACCCCCCTGGTTCACCCACTGCAATAGGAAGCTGCTGTGCACCAGTGTCTCTGATCCATTCCTCCAGCATGGCCCCGGCTCCGGGAAGTGGAGCGTGGCACAGAATTGGGTCTCAGCGGGGTCAGCGCCTCCCCGGGGAGACAGGTTCATTAGGAGGCTGCTAAACGAGCTCTTTTCTCAGGGCAGGGTCGCTCTCTCCCTGTAATTAAGCCAGAGACGGCTAGCTGGGGGCTGCGGGTCGGGATTGAGGGGCATCGTTTCCATTTCCAGAGGCCGTAGAAGGGGGCCATTTCGGGTGGGCTCACCCTGCCGGCCAGAAGGGCTGAGGAGGCGTTTTCCCCACCCGCGGAGGCGCCCAGGGAAATTCCCACCCAGAGCGACGTGCTGAACAGGAGCGGAGCCCCGGGAAGCAGGCGCTGCCCCTGAGCACCCACGGCTCATTCCCCTACAGCCCAGGCTGGCAAAGGCACAGGCCTCGGGGACCGGCTCTGTGCTCCCAAGGGGCCAGTGCTGGGATGGGAGAGCAGCCAGGGAAACCCCAAGGGCAGCCGAAAGCAGGGTTTGTGTTTCGATAGGGGGCGCTCTGCCCTCTGAGATGGGGCTGACCCCAGAGCCGTGCTAGGGGGCGCTGTGCCGGGGCGGGGGGGCTGGGGTCTCCCCTCTGAGACGGGGATGACCCCAGAGCCGTGCTAGGGGGCGCTGTGCCGGGGAGGGCGGGCTGGGGTCTCCCCTCTGAGACGGGGATGACCCCAGAGCCATGCTAGGGGGCGCTGTGCCGGGGAGGGCGGGCTGGGGTCTCCCCTCTGAGATGGGGCTGACGCCAGAGCCGTGCTAGGGGGCGCTGTGCTGGGGGGGGGCTGGGGTCTCCCTTCTGAGACGGGGCTGACCCCAGAGCCATGCTAGGGGGCGCTGTCCCGGGGTGGGGGGCGCTCCCCCTGGAAGCCAGGCCCATGCCCCAGCACTAGCGTGCGTAGTTTGGCAGCCCTGGCAGGGGGGCTCTGTTTGTCCATCCTCCACTAGGAACAAAAGGTTCCAGGCCCTTTCCGGGGCCCTTCGCGTTTTCGGTGCCTCCGTCTTTGTCTCTGACGCCGATGTTGTAACGACCCAACTATTTTACCCCCGTGCTCCGCGTCCGGCCCCCAGCTGTTCGCCTGCTGACTCTGCGGAACACGCTTGACGCTGGCCAGCTGCTCCCAAGCTGCTGACCCCGGCCGTCTCCTGTGCTTTGGGGCCCGGGATTTTTCACAGGCTGCCAATGCTCCGGGATGGTTTCCTCCCAAAGGGCTGGTGGGTCAGCCAGCGGCCGGACCGCAGCAGCCCAGACGGGCTCTCTCCTGGGTGAGACCGGAGCTGGCTCACGGGGCTTTGCCTTTCCCGTCTCTGAAGGCAAGCGCATCCCATCCCTGAAGCCGAGCACCGCTGGGCAGGGGCAGGGACTAAGTCTCTTCAAGACCCCCGTGCCCGGATGGTGGTACTAGCAGGCACCCACCTCTGTCACTGTGAGAGCATGGGTGAGTCCCCCTCTGCCTCAGTTTCCCCATCGGTAGCACCATGATACGGCGCCACCTCTGCAAAGCGCTTTGAGATCCGGAGCTGCTTCCATACATGCAGGATCCTGAGTAACAATTCCCTCTCCTCTCTCTCTCCAGCTGCCCTCAAAGCTACGAGGGGCCCGAGGGTGTGATGGAAGGGGGAGTCCCCTATTGGGCGCCCCGCACCCCTTTTAGTCTGAAATTCTTTCCCTGTTGCTTCAGCTCCTCCAGCCGTTGCCATGGTCTCTCCCCTGAGCACGGATCCCTCCTGGCACTGGGTCCCACCGCCGCCACGCTGGCAGGGCCTGGCACATTTTGTGTGGTGCCCGCGGCTCAGCGAATAGGTCCTAGAGCCAGAGTGGAAGCTGTACAACAAAGGGACAAAAAGCCAGTGTCACTTGGGGTAAATGCCTGACCCTCCCTTCCCTGCCTGGCAAAGAACGTGGGGAGGGGGCAGCCCTGAGGGCACCTGATCACTACCTCGTCTAGGCCCGGCTTGCCCAGGCTTTGGGCTCCAACCTGCCGCTGACACGGTACAGCCGGGTGATCGGTCGCCTTTAGCCCTGGACAGAGGACAAACGTCTTCGCTGAACTTGGCTAGAGCTAGGGTGACCAGCTGTCCCGATTTTATAGGGACAGTCCCGATTTTTGGGTCTTTTTCTTATATAGGCTCCTATTACCCCCCACCCCCTGTCCCGATTTTTCACACTTGCTGTCTGGTCACCCTACGGGAGACCCAGTTTGTGCAGATCCATGTAACACAGGGCCGGGGGAGCAGGGGGCTGTGGGTCAGAGGTACAGGTGGGGGATTGAGGGGGAGCCCAGGACTAGGGTAGCAGGGAGGGGGGGCACTGGGATCGCAGGGGGCTGTGGGTCAGGGTTGAGGGGCTCTGAGGAGATGGAGCCAGCACACGGCGAGCAGGCTGCTGGGCCAGGAGCCCTGGCGAGCGGGGGGCTGCGGATTCTGGCATCGCCGGGGGCAAGCGGATCCTTCCGGCCCAGGCGGGGCTCTCGGTGCCGTGGCACGAGCGTAGGAAGTCAAGACTGTTTCCCGGCCTGTTGAATGGCCCCCACAGAGCCAGGCTGGACAGACGCCAGCTCAGCTGACAGCTGCTGCCTCTCCGCAGAGCCCCCCCCTCCCCAGCTTCGCCTGCCTCTTTGGGAAGGAGCTGGGCTGAACAATAAACAAGGGCCCTGTGTGTGTATGTGTGTGTGTCGGGGGTGGGGGGGTTATGTACAACGTTGTGGGTGCCAGGGCTGGCCAGGGGGAGCCCAGCTGCTCAGCACCCTCTGCTGGCCACAGTGCAGAATCGTTTGGCTGGGAACAGCCCTGCGCCATCTGGAGGGGGGAGTAACACTGCGGATTACAGCCCCCCCTCTCCCCCGCGGTGGGATCCAGGCTGCTCTGGCGCTTGCAGTCCTGGGCAGAGGCTCAGCCGCCCGGGGGGGGGGGGGGGTGCCCTCTGCTGATGGCAAGGGCAGCGCAGGCCGTGGCAGGGCCGGCGTCCCCCAGCCTTGCCGGCATGCGAGACGTTGCCGTGGGCCTCTCTGCTGAGGCTGCCCAGGGCGGCCCCGCTGCGGCTGGGAGTTGAGGCCTGTATTCACATCCTCCCGGCAGATGGGCACGTTCTGAGCTGGGTTCTTCTGGGATCGGGTAGCCGCGTGCGGAGCAGGACTCCTGGGTTCTCTCGGACTCGGCACGGGACCTCAGGGGAGTCCTTTGTGCCTCCGTTCCCCTGTGGAACAGGGAGATCACAACGCTTGTCGGGTTAGCCCATGAGCACTTGGGTCGGGGCAGTCTCTCCACCCGCCCGCTGCCCGGCTCGGCAGGGCCCTGGGCGGGGCTCAGGTTTGTCTTGTAATGCAAGCAGTATGGGGGAAAGGCAGTGAACAGGGACAGGACAGGCCGCGCCTTCAGGCCAGTCAGGGCTGTTTGAGGATTCCCTACACAGGCTCTCCCAGCCATGTTCTGCTCCATCTTCTGTGCCTGGGCTGGGCAGGGAGGGGGGGCATCCCAGGGCAGCAGACGAAGACCCTGGAGGGGAAGACAGAGGGGGTTCTGAAACCACCCGTGGGCTGATCATTATTCTAAGCCTCTGTCACCTGCTCCCTGCCACTGGTGAAGGAAAAAGAACAAGGTATGGAGCAGCCACAGGAGAGAAAAAGGAAGAGGTGGATTGCCGCTTTCATGGGAGCAAGGAGCTTCCTAGATAGCTCATGGGGACTCGGAACTGCCTGGGGCTAGATCTCAGAGCAGCACTGAAAGCCCTTGCACGGTCGCTCAAGGGGAATCTCTGTTAGCGGCGAAGGGCCTATGACACACAGCCGAGAAGTTTGCGATTCCATTCAGCAGGGGGCACTGGTGACTCAGGTTGCCGTGCTGTGTGCTGCCATGGCGCCGCTCATCCCAGACACCCCGCACTCCACAAGGGGAGTGATCAATCAGCGGCACGGTCAGCACTTTGCGGATGGGGAAACTGCAGGTCAGCGGAAGAGGGACTCGCCCCAGGTCACGCAGGGAGTCAGCGGCAGAGCCAAGAATAAAGCCCAGGAGTCCTGGCTGAGGGCCCACAGCTCAGTCCGCTGCTCCTACGGCGAAGCTGGGAACTAGGTCAGACTCGGTTGGCTTCAGCTGTCGTTGCAGAGAGACGGGGTCCGAAGTGCTGAGCGCCCGCAGCAGCCAACGTACATGTCAGGTGTCCGGCACCTCTGAAAACCAGGCTGTGAATTCGCGCCCGGGGGCCTTTTCGTCACAGCCCAGGCCTGATTCTGAGCTGGGCCCGGCCTGCTTCTTGGCTTCGCCTTGACGCCGGGTGGAATTCGCTCAGCCAAGCCTGCCAACGTGGCCTGTTCTGCACCCTCGAAATGCAGGATCCTCGAGGACGCCTCTGGAGCGAGGGGCCAGACCTCCACCCGGGCACGGCCCCGGTACCAGGGCCTGGCCTGGCCCAGTCCAACGCGTGTCTGCAGCAATGTAAGTGCAGAGCCCCCGCATGGAGCTGGCAGCGCGCTGGGTTAACACTGCCAGGGACGCAGCTCCTCCTCCAGGTTCCCTTCCAAGCCGCTGCCCAATTATCCTGGCAGATGGCGAACGGCTCAGTTCTCTGTTGTGAGCCCAGGGCACGTGATGCTGGGTTTTGTGGGAGGGGGATCAGGTGATCGGGGCACACCAGCCAACCAGCCCGGGAGGGTGGGTGGCACTTTGTCGGCGGAAACAGGTGCCCGGAAAGAGAGAGAGAGAAGAGAGAGCCGCTATCCTGGGGGGAAAGTTCCCTGTTGTTTCAGCTACCGCAAGGACAGAGCGTTTCCCCTGTGCAGCTTCCACTGCAGTAATGAGCAGGGTGCGCGGGCGCAGACAATCCAGCCGCGCCACTGCAGAGCCTGCTAGGGGGCACTAGGCCACTGCAGTGCTGGGGATGGGCCCCGCTGGCGAAATGTGTGTGTGTGTGTGTGTGTGTGTGTGAGTGAAAGACACTGCCCCCTACTGGATTGAATCAGAATGACACAACTGTGTGTCATAGGCCCCTATCTCATTAATAACCGATGGGGAGTCTCCCCTAGCTTAAGCCCTCGGGGCCTGGGCTTTGGTGCCGGAGGATCTGGGCCCCGCCGTGGAATTCTGAGTGGCCGCAGTGCGCCCACCGTGGGTGTGTCAATAATATTTGGCCTCCCTCTAGCCCCTCCCCAAGAGGTTTGCAGTTGCAGGGAGTCGCCCCAGCACCACCCGTGCGAGAAAGGCATGGTCATGGTGATCCCCTTTCCAAAGAGCGGGAAACCGAGACGCTGCCACTTGAATCTATGAACCCGTCCTGGCTCCTGGACTAGCCCGTTCTCTGTCATGTGTATTAATGGCAACACCTCGAGGCCTGCGGTGAGACCGACGCTGCACTGTGCACAGTTCCTGTCCCAACCAGCTTGTACTCTAGCTAGACTAGGAGTGGGGGGACCAGGCACGGAGAGGGAGGGTGTCACGCAGCAGGTCAGAGGCAGAGACCCACCCCCCGCAGCTATTTGGAGTCCCAATTCACTGTCCTAATCACAGGATCATCCTGGGTCTAAGTGAATGCCCCCCTCCCCAAATCACTCTGACCAGGAGCCCCAACTAAGCATTTAACAGCAAAGGGAGTGGGGATGGGGAATGAAAAATGAATCAGGTGCCCATCAGCCCCGAAGCCAGCCTGTGCTGGGATGCGCCTGGGAGCAGGTAGCCAAGACGGTGGCTTTGATTCTGTCTTCAGCGCCGGGGCTGCCAGCTGCAGCTCCTCCTCGCACACACAGCTGCAGCTCCCAAGAAGAACATGTCCCAGCTTGAGCCTGATTGGGGAGGCCCTTGGAGACGGGTCCCAGGATGCAACATGCTGCCTTGATCTGATTGGTGAAGCCCACGTAGACAACGGGTCCCAGCATGTGAGTCAGTCTGGGGCTTTGCACCAATATTTTGATTGTGCGTGTGGCAGGAGCAGAGCATTTCCATCCCAGCGTTGCCACATCCCCTCGAGACGGGGAAGGGAATGAAGATGATCCAAAACCATCTGCCAGGCCTGCCCCTTCAGATGGCCTCCTTCAGCCGCAAGGCTTGGATAGAGATGTGAGCACCACGTTGGAAAGAGAGCGCTTTCCCCTTACAAACCTGCCAGTTGTCCCAGAGCACAAAAGAACGGTACCTCTGTATTTGCACCATTCCCTACAGTAAGGGTAGAGAGGTGCAAAGGATTGGTGCAAATACTGGAGTATTCCAATTTATCTCGGAAAAGGGGCTCCCAAATGTTCCTTCTTGTGGATAGCTCTCCCCCCTCATCTTCTTATTTATTATCTGTATGGTCCTAGCACCCCTCCATGGTGCAGGGCTCCGCACAGACACAAAAGAAGGAGATAATCCCTCCCGCAAAGATTTTACAATCTAATACAAGAGACAACAGATGGATACAGACAGGGAGTACAAGGAAATCTCTCCTCCCATTCCCCAAGGCCTGGCCCCCACCTTCTTTCCCATCACCTCCATGGGGGATTGTCCATCACTGGCCATTTTAAAATCAAGATTGGATGTTTTTTTTCTAAGAGAGCTGCTCTAGGAATTATTTGGGGATGTTCCGTTCTGTTACCTGTTCTGTTCATTCCCTCTGGGGCACCTGGCATTTGGCCACTATTGGAAGACAGGACCCTGGGCTAGAGGGACCTTTGGTCTGACCCAGTCTGGCTACTCTTATGTTCTTATGTTCTCTGGCCCAGCCGGTTCCTCGGGGGCCATGGTTTGAAAGCCACGGACTGGAGGAGAGACAACTCCTCCGCCTGGGAGCGGGTGCCAGCCTTCCTGGGTGTTTGGGAAGTGCCTGGCACTTAGCGCACACTACCGTAAATGAAGAGTAAATAACTGTAATTAACGATGCATGCTGGATCTTTCCTGTTGTGGGATGGGGGTGTGTGTGTGTGGGGGGGTCACAGCCCCTCTGGCTGCGGCGCCCACTCCGGGATTCAGCCCCATTTCTCCGCAAGCTGCCGGGGACCACCACAAATGTCTGTTTATAGACTCCAACTGGCAAAGGGACACCGATAAATAACCCCCAAATAACAGTAAAAAATCCTACAATTTTCTATAGGCTGGAAAACATCACCGCCCCCACCCCCCATATGATCCAGAGGGGCGGCCCGAGGTCTCGGGCCGGGACCGGGATCTGTAAGTATTAAAACACACCCCCCGACCCCGCGCAGCCAGGGGCAGCCCATCTCTAATGCAGCCGGCCGCAATAAACTACCACTCCCAGCAACCCTCCGCGGCGCACGGTTCTCTTTCCAGCCAATCAGTGGAGGGCTTGTTGGTGGTGCCAAGATGGCGGAGCCCAGGGACTGAGGGAGGTGCTGTTTGGCTGCTGGTTGCGAGGGCTGGAAGGGTGAGGGAGCCTCCCCCCCCCCCCGGGTGTGTTTGCGGGCGGGGGGGCCCGGGGGGGGGCTGGAGGCCAGAGCCCCCGGGTGTGTTTCCGGGGGGGGGGGGGGCTGGGAGGGCCAGAGCCCCCGGGTGTGTTTCCGGGGGGGGGGGGCTGGAGGCCAGAGCCCCCGGGTGTGTTTCCGGGGGGGGGGGGCTGGAGGCCAGAGCCCCCGGGGTGTGTTTCCGGGGGGGGCGGGGGCTGGAGGCCAGAGCCCCCGGGTGTGTTTCCGGGGGGGGGCTGGAGGCCAGAGCCCCCGGGTGTGTTTCCGGGGGGGGGGGGCTGGAGGCCCAGAGCCCCCCGGGTGTGTTTCCGGGGGGGGGGGGGCTGGAGGCCAGAGCCCCCGGGTGTGTTTCCGGTGGGGGGGCCTGGAGGCGAGAGCCCCCGGTGTGTGTTTCCGGGGGGGGGCTGGAGGCGAGGAGCCCCCGGGTGTGTCTGCGCGGCGGGGGGGGCTGGAGGCCAGAGCCCCCGGGTGTGTTTTGCGGGGGGGGGGGGGTGCTGGAGGCCAGAGCCCCCGGGTGTGTTTCCGGGGGGGGGGGGGGGCTGGAGGCCAGAGCCCCCGGGTGTGTTTCCGGGGGGGGGGGGGCTGGAAGGCCAGAGCCCCCGGGTGTGTTTCCGGGGGGGGGCTGGAGGCGAGAGCCCCCGGGTGGTGTTTGCGGGCGGGGGGGGGGCTGGAGGCCAGAGCCCCCCGGGTGTGTTTCCGGGGGGGGGCTGGAGGGCCAGAGCCCCCGGGTGTGTTTCCGGGGGGGGGGGGGGCTGGAGGCCAGAGCCCCCGGGTGTGTTTCCGGGGGGGGGGGGGCTGGGAGGCCAGAGCCCCCGGGTGTGTTTCCGGGGGGGGGGGGCCTGGAGGCCAGAGCCCCCGGGGTGTGTTTCCGGGGGGGGGGGGGCTGGAGGCCAGAGCCCCCCGGGTGTGTTTCCGGGGGGGGCTGGAGGCGAGAGCCCCCGGGTGTGTTTCCGGGGGGGGGGGCTGGAGGCGAGAGCCCCCCGGGTGTGTCTGCGGGCGGGGGGGGCTGGAGGCCAGAGCCCCCGGGTGTGTTTGCGGGGGGGGGGGGGGGGGGGCTGGAGGCCAGAGCCCCCGGGTGTGTTTCCGGGGGGGGGGGCTGGAGGCCAGAGCCCCCGGGGTGTGTTTCCGGGGGGGGGGGCTGGAGGCCAGAGCCCCCGGGTGTGTTTCCGGGGGGGGGGGGGGCTGGAGGCCAGAGCCCCCGGGTGTGTTTTCCGGGGGGGGGGGCTGGAGGCCAGAGCCCCCGGGTGTGTTTCCGGGGGGGGGGGGCTGGAGGGCCAGAGCCCCCGGGTGTGTTTCCGGGGGGGGGGGGGGCTGGAGGCCAGAGCCCCCGGGTGTGTTTCCGGGGGGGGGCTGGAGGCGAGAGCCCCCGGGTGTGTTTCCGGGGGGGGGGGGCTGGAGGCGAGAGGCCCCCCGGGTGTGTGTCTGCGGGCGGGGGGGGGCTGGGAGGCCAGAGCCCCCGGGTGTGTGTTTGCGGGGGGGGGGGGGGGGGGGGGCTGGAGGCCAGAGCCCCCGGGTGTGTTTCCGGGGGGGGGGGGGCTGGAGGCCAGAGCCCCCGGGTGTGTTTCCGGGGGGGGGGGGGCTGGAGGCCAGAGCCCCCGGGTGTGTTTCCGGGGGGGGGGGGCTGGAGGCCAGAGCCCCCGGGTGTGTTTGCGGGGGGGGGGGGGGGGTGCTGGAGGCCAGAGCCCCCGGGTGTGTTTGCGGGGGGGGGGGGGGAGGTGCTGCGAGGCCAGAGCCCCCCGGGTGTGTTTCCGGGGGGGGGGGGGGGGGGGCTGGAGGCCAGAGCCCCCGGGTGTGTTTCCGGGGGGGGGGGGGGGGCTGGAGGCCAGAGCCCCCGGGTGTGGTTTCCGGGGGGGGGGGGGGGCTGGAGGCCAGAGCCCCCGGGTGTGTTTCCGGGGGGGGGGGGGGGCTGGAGGCCAGAGCCCCCGGGTGTGTTCTCCCGGGGGGGGGGGGGGGGCTGGAGGCCAGAGCCCCCGGGTGTGTTTCCGGGGGGGGGGCTGGAGGCCAGAGCCCCCGGGTGTGTTTTCCGGGCGGGGGGGGGGCTGGAGGCGAGAGCCCCTGGGTGTGTTTGTGGGGTGGGGGACCCGGGGGGAGGGGAGAGCCCCTGGGTGTGTTTGCGGGTGGGGGACCCGGAGGGGGGGAAGAGCCCCTGGGTATATTTCCAGGGGGGGCTGCTCCCTCCCCCATCAGCAAGTTAAAGGGGTGCTAATAGATGGGGGCTCACACACCCTCCCCTGGGACTGCCCCCACTGAGGGAGGTTGGGGGGGAAAGGGGGGTGATGGGCTTCACTCCTCCACCTTTAGCCACAGGAACTTGCCCCCTCCCAGAGCTGGGAGCAGAACCCAGGAGTCCTGGCTCCTACTCCCCTTCTGTAAACACTAGACCATACTTGTTCCCCAGATCTGGGAGTGGGAAGAGAACCCAGGAGTCCTGCTCCCCAGCACCCTGTGCTCCCTCCCAGTGTGGACTAGGACCCAGGAGCACTTGCTGCGACTCTAACCGGTGGACTACAGTCTCTCCCTTATAATGGGAATAGAGCCGGGGAGTCCTGGCTCCCAGCCTCCTGTGTGAACCAGGTTGCCCTGCCTCCTTCTAAGTGTCTTTTATTATAGAAATAAAAGATGTGCTGAATTTATAGAGCCCCAGGGGAGATGTGTGGATGAGGTGAATCTATGAGAGGAATGGGTGAGAAATGCTGTTGTGAACAAGCGTCTTTATCTTCTCTCTCCCTTTTAGAACGGAAAGATGAAGGTTGTCAATCTAAAACAGGCCATTCTCCAGGCCTGGAAAGAGCGGGTGGAGTGATTACCAGTGGGCCATAAACATGAAAAAATTCTTCCCCAAAGGAGCCACGTGGGACATACTTAATTTGGCAGGTCAGGGTTTTGTTTTGTTTGACTGCTTGGTTGCACATGTGTGTCTGTGTTATGTGCGTGGTACAAAATGAGACAAACACATGATCCAGAAAAGCAAACTGCAGCACTTGTATTATGTTCAGCGTTATTTCTGTGCTAGTGTGTAAACTTGCCCTAGTTATCAGGGCTGAAAAACTCCCCAAGAGTAAACTTTGGAAACGAAGGTTCCTGCCCTCCAAAGACTTATATATGTGTGGAGCCCTTCACTGGGGCTACTCGTGCTTAAAGCCAAGTATTTAAATCTTAGGAAGAGTGGGGGGTATAGAGCATGATTGTTGGCTGCAATAACTTGCTGGGCTATTACTGACTCTGAGAGATGCAGGATGGCTTAGTGGATAGAGCGCTAAATTGGGACTAAAGAGACCTGGGTTCTCTTCCCAGCTATGTGGCTCGTTTGCTTGGAGACCTTGGACATCCCCTTGTGCCTCGGTTTTCCCACCTGTACAATGGGGATAATGATCCTTATCTCCCCTGTAAAGCACTTAAAGATCTGTGGATACAAAGTGCTTCATAAAAACTAGGTATTTCTGTTGTTATAAGCATTAGGGGTTATTGTTTGTTAAGAAACTGAAAGCATCTTCCGACCCACAGGTATTATTAGAATTTGTTTTTCCTCATCCCAGTTCAAGAAAGGGAGATTGACACAAATCCTGCTAAATGTTGGTACCAGCTGAGTATACATAGGTAAAATAATTGCCAGGTTTTATGCCAATTATGGTAACGTTAGTTTTTCCTGTGTGTGGGTGTGTGTTTGAAAGCCCTGTATAAACTAACACAAATCACTTGTTCTTGAGTTGATGTAAAGGAGAGGTTTTCAAGGGAAATGTTCCCCATTCAAACACAACATGGAGAACTGGACTTGAACATCCTAATTATGCTAGATGAGGGTTGGCTCTCCTGTAACCTAAGATCATATCTTCCCCACGTGGGATTCCATTCATCTGGTCCATTTTCTGTTTAGTGAGGGGTGGGGAATTCTCTCTTTTACTTGTGAGATCCCATTTCTGTTCCTTTCAAAAGTTCTTTATTGGTGCATTAACATAGGGCTTACAGAATTTACCAGACACCTACTGGCCTGAGGAGTAGCGTGGAATCTGGATTGCAGGGACACCAGTAAGGTCCCAGGGGGTGTGGGTGAAAAGTCCAGGTCAAATGTGCTGGGTTTTTGAAGCCTCAACTCGCCTGCTGGGATGGCAAAGAGTTCCGCTCTGCTTCTTTCTTCCTTTGCTTGCCCTCCAATTGCAAGCCTACTGTCAAGTGAGGTATCTGCTACTTTACCCAACCCCGTCTCCTCAGCTGCTGCAGAGGGTGTTTTCTTCTGCTACAGTCGCTGTCTCCTGTGAGTAGTTCCAATTTCTGCTTCTGCTGATAGCCATCTTGGGCAGCAGAAGAGTAAAATGTCCATGATTATTTTCACAGTTGTGAAACTGATTCGTGTTCTATTATTTTTGGTGTGCTGCTGCTTGGAAAAGGTCTGAGCAGCAGCAGTGGCACTGAGGCAGTCTACAGGCTCAGGAAGATGACGCTGTATTTATATTTGGAGCGTGCTCTTTACAACTACAAGGATTAGAAAGGTAGTGTTTTGAGAGCTGCAGAAATGTATCATTTAGTGCTCCCCTCCCCTAATTATAGAAAGCTCCCCATTCACCAGTGGTGAATAGATTTTGTTTTTAAAGCCCTGAATGATCTGATACTTGTCATACAAAATAATTTACTGGGTATCACATGATCCACATGGAAGATCTGTAACTCTGAGTTACCACTTAGAACTATCATGTACTGCAAATCAGTCCCAAGATAAAAATCCTTCAGATATCATTGTGATAGGATATAGCGAACCCTCCTCCCCCTCAAGTTCTGAAAATTGTAACTTTAAAAGTGCACCTATATCGAGAGATTCAGTCACCCCCAGCGGCTGTGTATTCCTCCTCCCAGCCCTACGCTCCTCTCTGCCTATTGTTTCCTGCCTTCACTCCTTTGTCTGCACTTTATCCTCTTAGATGATAAGCTCTTTCAGGGCAGAGATTCTGCCTAGTTCTAGACCTTTACCATATTTAGCACCGTTTGGGCACGGTGGCTAATATTTTCAAATCCAGGTACCTAAAGTTAGGCTCCTACATCCAGATTTAGCCACGTAACCTCAGCTCTGTTGCGGCATGGGGAACTGCAGCTGTTCAGAATTGTTGACATTCAGGGCACGTCCATGTCGTTGCCTAAATCTGCATGCGGGAGCTTGACTTTAGGCTCCTGGATTTGAAACTTTTGGCCCATATCAGTTATAACAGAGTCTCTGTCATCTGTAGAGTCTCTGTTGAAATGAGGCAGCACAGGTGAACCAGTGATTCCCCATTATGAAGAGGCTAACCTGAGTGGCGTGGGTGGCAGGGGGAGGGGAGGCAGTGGAAAGGCACTAGGCAGAGTGACTCTGGAGACTTTGGTTCTAACCCCAGTTCTGTCACTGATGTGCAGCCTTTGGCAAGTCTGTTCCCCTCGCTGTGCGTCTGTATTCCCTTCACCCACTGCCTGTCTCGTCTGTGTAGGGTAAGGACGGTCTCTCACGATGTGTCCGTAAAATGGGCCTTCGCTCTCGATTGCGGTTTCTAGCAGTGCTACCGTAATACAAATCATGACAGGGTGGTGGGAGTCCAGGGAGGACTGGTTTGTCACTTGGAATAGCTCTGATGATCCTCCTTGTTCGTAATTTCGGATGCGGTGATTTCCTTTAAACCCACCGTACATTAGCCCTAGAACGGTTCTTTTTAATGTTCAGGTGCTGCTTTCAAATCCAAAGACCGAAGGAAAAAATCTGGAAGTGCCTGGAGGAGCTGTAGTGGTACATACGCGATGGATCATAATGTCTCACCTGGGTTGTGTCATGCTCCCTGGTTACAGGATGACAGGAAGGGGAAAAGTTACCATTAGTATTCTCTTTCTCTGGTGAGCAGAAAGATGCATTTAGTTTCCCGGTGTCCGTAATTGCTGAGCAAGCTCTAGGATGTGTCTTGCAGCCAACAATTCTGATTCAGTGCTTGTGATTTATTACTGTCTGGGGATTCAGACTGGTGCATTATTTGTGAGCGGTTGCCCTCCAAGAAAGTGAGGGATGCACTTATTTAGAGATTCCCAAATGGCAGCTTCCGCCTCCAGCGTCTGGGTGCCTCAGACTAATTAAAACAAACGCTGCAAAATATGGGTCGGTCTTAGTGAGACAGCCTCCGTGCTCTGCTGCAGTAGTTCAGATGGTCAATTAAAAGCTTGACTGAACAGATAGGACATGCGCTGCACCCGTGAGCTGCCAAACCCAGGCTCTGGCAGATTGCCAGGGGAAGCGGACACCAAAAGTGCACCGGCATTCTCAGCAGAGGGGCCGTTCGCCAGGCCTGGAGAGTTCAGGCACCAATAGCAAAAGCCACCCAGCTGTGGCAGCAGCCAAGAGATGTGTGTGAGCGGAGGTTTTCTCCCAGATCACTGAGCCCCAGTAAGTTGGAAGAAGGGTAATGCACATTGATAACAGCAACTTTCAGACAGTGCGGTCCATTTTGCCCAAGATTCTCTGCAAGAGCTGAGTTAGCGGCAGGATACTTTATGCTTCCTAAGTTATTTATTGTCCTCTGCTACTGGGAATAGACAATTGTAGGATTTGTTTAATTTAAATACGACGTCGTGCTAAATCTTTGGGACCAGCAACATTTTCTTTGTCTCCCTTCCTGCTTGTGGGATGTGCTGACAATGCGAGGTCATGTGTTGGCTGAACTGAAATCTCCGGCATTTCTTGTTTTAATTACAGAAGCTCTCCTTGAACAGGCCATGATTGGCCCATCACCCAACCCTCTGATCTTGTCCTACCTGAAATATGCAATCAGTTCTCAGGTAACAACCTCCGTAGCACTTCTCCTTTTCAAAGTGTATTACAGACACTGATGAATTAACCTTCCCAGCCCCGAGTTAGGGGACTTGTAACTCCCAGGAAACCAAGGTTCAGAAGTTAAGTGACTTGCCTAGATCCACAGAGCGAGTGTGAGAGCCAGGATTAGAATTCAGAATTCCCTGTCTCCCAGTGTGGTACTTGATCATGTTTCTCTCTTCTGCAAAGAGGTAGTGGCGGAGTGTCCTCCCGATCAGTACGTGCCAAAGCAATAAAGCTTCTGATGGTGGCCTGTGCATACAGGCTGTCATAGAGATCCCTTGCCTCTAGACAATTCCTCAGCTGCCAGACACTCTTGCTTTCCTTGGCTTGTTATTTCAAATTGTAGTTTAATGTGAAGTTTGTGTAAAGCAAATCAGTGATCACCTAAAAATATCTGTTTAAATTTGTGCTGGGTCACCGCCAGAGCCCCTTTTTAAGAGACAAGTAGCGCAGCAGTAAAATGACCTCATTATTCCTTGGCAACAGCAATTGCATTTAAAAATGTTAGCTAATAACTTTCTTACTGTGTCTTTTTTGTTCCTAGATGGTGTCTTATTCCACTGTCCTGACGGCCATCAGTAAGGTAGATCTTGACAGATGCTGTCTTTCGTTTTACCTACAATCTATGCATCCATTTCTGTCCCACTAACTCCTGCCAGATATAGGTCAAGCGGAAAATGACATCCTTTGCTGAGTCAGCAGTGATCAGATGGCACAAACTAAAGAGATTACGTTTCTATGTCCCTGCTATGTGGAACAGGCTGTTCACCATCAATGGAAAGAGATCACTTTGCCTTTCCTTTGGGAAACTGCGCGCAGTTCCTTGCGAGGCAGGTTTAAAAGCCTAAGCCAGACACGTTTAAAACCACATGCTGGCACATCCTTCTCACAGCAGTCGACAACGCCAGCAGTGGTAGGGGAATCTAGGGGTTAATACTTAAAACCAGAAACATTGGGATGTAGTACTGCCAGTTCATGCAGTATCATAGCCAGACACTACTGTTTTTTCTCCTTGACGGAAGCAGTGTTAACATCTTAGCCAGTGAAACTTGCATTAAATGTCCCAGGAGCTGAGGTTACACGTGAAGGGTCAGTTTCACAAGTACTCAGCACCCAACAGCTCCCACACTTCATGGAGGACACGTCTATCAATGACTATTAGCCAGGATGGTCACGGATGCAACCCCATGCTCTAGGTGTCCCTTGCCTCTGACTGCCAGAAGCTGGGAGTGGACAACGGGGGATGGATCACTTGATGATTGCCTGTTCTGTTCATTCTCTCTAAAGCACCTGGCATTGGCCGCTGTCGGAAGACAGGAGACTGGGCTAGACGGACCATTGGTCTGACCCAGTCTGGCCGTTCTTTCTGGGCAATGAACCATTCTGAAAATCTGCCCATGGAAACGTTGTTTTTTAGCGACAGAGAGAAATGCACTCCCAGGACAGGGTGCTAGGGGTAAAAAGTGGTTCATGTGAAAGATTGCTAGTGGCTGCTAGAGTAAGTTACCTGATCAGTGTTCCTCAGCCTTTTAAGGGGGGAGCCCTTGTTCTCAGTCAGAAATTTTTCACAACCCCTTGTATTTACTGTGGGAATAAAGGACCGATGATGATGATGATGCTTTAATATTTATTTGTGTGTGTGAGAGTCGAGAGGTTGACAGAGATCATGTGAAGAGTAAGAGCATGTGGGCTGGGGGGAGTGAGATTTTCTTTGCTTTAGATTGTAATAAAGCTTCCAACCCTTGGTAGCCCCCTGACTGCCTTTCATGATCCCCTCCCGGCAGGTCGTGATCCACCAGTTGAGAAACATTGACCCAGAATCACAGAAATGTAGGACTAGAAAAATCTTGATGGGTCATCGAGTCCAGGCCCCTGTACTGAGGCAGGACTAAGTATTATCGAGACCATCCTTGACGGGCGTTTGTCTCACCCAGTGATACTCAGACAGAGGCTTGTGAGTCGCAAGTGGCTAGTTAATGAGTCTCCTGCGGCTCTTTGCAGCACATGATATTACAACCCTGTATGATTTAATTATTAACCAATCAGGATGCTTTTACTATGTTGTTAACCAGTTAAGTTATCAACTTTCACTAAGCTACTAACTTATTTGCTATGAGAATAATATCTATAAATATTTTCCCTGTCATACTGTTTACATCTGAATAGTACTATAGTAAATAAGACAATGAATTCTCATGATTGTGGCTCTTCTGGGTAATGTTGATCACTAATTTGGCTCCTGAACCACTGAGATCGGAGTATCACTGCTCTAACTGTTTTTTAAAATCTCCTATGATGGAGATTCCACAACCTCCTGAAGTAATTTGTTCCAGTGCTTAACCACCCTGACAGGAAGTGTTTCCTAATGTCCAACCTAAACCTCCCTTGCTACAATAAGCCCGGTACTTCTTGTCCTGTCCTCAGTGGAGAAGAACAATTTATCACCCTCCTTTTTATAACACCCTTTTACGTACTTGAAAACTGTTATCATGTCCCCTTCAGTCTTTGCTCATTTCTGAGTAGCTGTTGAACTAGCTGCCAGTAAAAACTCTTGGCTGGGAGCCCTGTCCTATCCTAGAGTGGGACGCAGACTATCTTTTAATGTTTCTTTTTAAAAACTGAAATCTGTATTCAACGCGTCTGGTTTTAAAATCCCCTTGTATTCCTGTCATGTAGTTCGATGACTTCTCCCGAGATCTCTGCGTCCAGTCCCTGCTGGAGATCATGGATATGTTTTGTGATCGGCTCAGGTATTGTGCTGCTATTCTGTTGCATTGTGCTCTCTTCTGAAGGGTTGCGTGATGACACCGTGGGAGGAATTGCTCTAATGCCCCTGAAAGGCAAAAATCGATAACACTGATCAGCCAGGCGTAGTGGATATGTGGGACAGCGGTTCCCCAACTGTGGGTCGCACCCCTAAATGGGGTCATGCCATCAGCCAGTGGGGTCATAGTGATCCTAGTGTACAGAGGATGACACTTGGGGGTTGTCTATACTATCGCGCGGGGTCGATCTAAGATACACAACTTCCGGTATGTGACTAGCGTAGCTGAAGTCGACGTACTTAGATTTACTCACTGCGGTGTCTTCGCTGCGGTAAGTCGACAGCTGACGCTCTCCCGTCGACTCCGCTTGCGCTCCTTGTTCTGGTGGAGTTGATGGGAGAGCGCTCAGCAGTCGATTTATCTGGATCGATTGCTGCCCGCCGATCCGGCGGGTAGTGTAGACAAGCCCTTGGTGACCTCGCATGTATGATGCTTTCGAGGTCACGATGCATGGAGGATGCCAATTTGCTCTACAAAGTAGCATCCTCTGCACAGCATGACCTCACACGCACCATATGTATGAGGTCACGCTGGGCGGAGGACGCCATTTTGCTCTTGAAAATGACGTCGTCCTTTCCCAGGAGGAAATGGTTCGTTACAATGGGGTCATGCTGAACAAAAGTTTGGCAACCCCTGGTGTAGGAGCTGGGCAGGTCACTTCGCTCAACTCTGCCTGTGCACCTTGATCGACAGCCTCCTGCTAGTCCAGTCCTGGACACCCCATACAGCTGCGCTAAACACAGGGAATATAGGAATTGCCAGAGTGGCTCCAACCAATGGCCCGCCCAGGCCAGTGTCCTGTTGCTGCCTATGGCCGGGTGCCTGCTTTATAGGAAGGTACAAGAAATCTTGCATCTGGCATTATGGGGTAACCTGCCTCTACGGAAAGATTTCTTCCTGACCCCCGGTAGTTAGAGGTAGGCTTAAATCCGTACATTTTGAGGGATTATGTCCCTGCTAATGCATCTCAGTCCTCACCTGCGGCACCTCCTGCTCCGTGGTCCTGGGCTGTGCACACCCAGCACTGCCAATGTACTTCATTGTTGCACCCCTTCCTACTTCTGTCTTTGAACACAGCTGGCCATTCTTGCAACCTTGAGCATTTGTGTTGGTGCTAGTCAGTAGGCGTTTGCTGTGATGCTGCCGAGGCTGTGTCCAGAGAGCGAGCGAGGGGCTGATGTTCTATCGATGATTCGGGACAAGAAACAGTTTCTCAAAAACCCAGAATGCTTGTAGTTTACCTTAAAACCCAACTAAACCTGTGTAAAGGCATCAGTGATATTGCTGGGCTTAGTGTGTGCAGGGGAGTGAATAGATGGGGTAGGAAGGCGGAAATAGTTGCTCTTATATTTCATGAAGCAGAATTGCAGCAATTAATATTAATTTGTCACCAACTGTTGACAAGGAGCTGCCGCTGGCCAGATACAAAGCTGACCGCTTCATCCAGTCCCTGGTTAATTTGATCCTCCATTTAATTAGATCCAAACCTCTGGAACCAAATGATTTGTGCTCCAGAAGGAGAACTCCCACCCCGTAGTGTGTCGATCAATGCTGATCACCTTTGGCGAGCTAATTCAATTGGGGGCTTAGAAAAGTATATCCCTTTAATTAAAAGACCAGAGAGGCCAGGAAGACCCCGTGATGGTGACATTTTTTTCAGCCAGACTGGAGGTTATAAGCGTAACAAAGTGCTTTGTGCGAGTGGAAGAGGGGAAAACAGTCAACAGGAGGATGAAATTCAGCCACGTGTTTCAGCCCACGTGAATAGGAGGAAGGATGGGCCAGTGGTTAAGATGCAGGGCTGAGACTTGAGACGTTCGGGTTCAATTCCCCAGCTCCCTGAGTGACCCTTTGGGTGTGTAGACACTAGAAACGCAGCAGCAGCACTTCCTACAGCAACGGAAGGGGTTCTTCCCTCACTACAGGAAATCTGACTCCCCGAGAGGTGGTAGCTAGGTTGATGGATGAATTTGTCTATGGACCTAGCAGTGTCTACACCAGAGCTTAGTTGGTGAAACTACGTTGCACAGGGTGTTGTTTTTTTCCACAGCCCTGCGTGATGTAGTTCAGCCGACCTAACTCTGCAGGATTGTTAGGTGTTTGGAAGCTGCAGTGGTGGGGGAGCCTGGCTAGCTGGAATAAGGGGAAGGTCCCATAATGAGACATTCAAACCTAATCTTTTCTTCTGCCCTCCTCTCTCAGCTGCCATGGCAAAGCGGAGGAGTGCATTGGCCTGTGCCGGGCCCTGATGAGCACCCTCAACTGGATGCTGCGCTGCGCGGCCTTCTATACGGAGAAGTTCAAAGAAATGCTGGACCAGGCGGCTGCTGAGAACCAGCTGAAGATGTGCCTGGAGCGGCTGGAGAAGATCCTGAGTAGCACCAAAAACCGGGCCCTGATTCACATCGGCAAGCTGGAGGAGACATGTATGTCGCTAGGCCACTACCGGTGTAGCTCCGTCCGTCCCACCCCCTCGCCTTGGCTTGTCTTGCTGGTGTCTCTGCCATGGCCAAACCTGAACTCCGGCGCTTTCCTCCCTGTTCTCGCTCACTGCCATCCTCTCCATCGCCTGGGGGATCGTCTTTGACTCCTCTCCTTTCCCTGCTCAGCCAAGCCCTACCATCACTGCTTCCCCCTCCCGTAGCTGCTCCAGCACCAGTTCCTCTGCTGTCAGTCACTGTAGCCACCTGCTCCCTGACATGGCATCCGCGCTGCCTGCCCTCCAGTCCCCGCTGCCCCAGAAGAGGAGTAGTCTTAGAACGAAGGCTGGGGGAGCTAATGGCTGCTGCAGATTCGCTCCTTTGCGGTATGACCTGGAGAGCAAAGCTAAGCTGTGTTCCAGAGCGACTCTGAAGCAGTAGAGATCTCGGCTGGGATTTTCACAGGCGCCTGTGGGAGTCAGGCACCCTCATTCCCATTGAAATCCAACGGGATTTGGCTGCCTACTCCCTTGGGCTCCAAGGCCAATCCCAGCCCTTGTCAGCTGTACAGATCTACCGGGACTCTCATATACGCCCTGGGATCCCTGCATTGAAAATCTTATGTGCCCCCCTCCCTCCTTCCCTTCCAGCTTCATGGAGCGCCATAGAACAGTCGCTGGTCAAACTGGGGGAGAATCTGAGCAGCCTCAGCAGCCCCCAGCTGCGCAGCCAGGCGGACGAGTGCATTTCCCTGATCAAGAGGTAGCCCCACTGTTTTGCCTTCCGTGCGCTTGGGGTTACGCGTTGGGGTGGGTCCGTGGACCTGCTCTGCCTGCTGGCTGGGACAGCCGGGGTAGCCGTGGGAGCAGCATTAGGGGATGAGCGGGCGGTTCACGCCGGCACGTCCCGGGGGGCTCACTGCTGGTGCCAGTGGACTCTGCTCTCGCTCTTGTTTGCGTCCCTGCTCCTCTGCTGATGGCCAGAAGAAGCCCAAGAGGTCAGAGAGCCTCGTACTCCTTCCAGGCATCTCCTGCGCCCATTGTACAGCCTGCCCTGCTCTGAGTCGATGGAGGGTTGGGAGCTGGCGGGGGGAGGGAGGATGCAGGGCTAGGTGGAACTCAACTGCGTCCCAGGCTGCAAGCCCCCTCATGGGACCCAGTCAGCAGCCCCTCCCCCTTTAACTCTCCAGCCTTGTCTACATGGGAACATGACCGGAATAGTGATTCTGGATGTTCTGCACTAAGAGTGTCCACGCAGGGAGCTATTCTGGAATAACCAGGCTCTTTAAACTCACACCCGACCTTATTCTGGACTCGCTTCCCCATGTGGACAAGCCCTAGGACTGGCCAGAGCCCAGGGTGTTAAACGCCAATGACCTAGCCAGTGCCCAAAAGTTCATCTGTCAAACCAGAGAAGAGTGTAAGGGCCGTCGCCCGTCCTGACCCAAACATGGCAGCAGCATAGGGGAGGGTTGAAACCCAATGACCTTCAGCTCTGGCGGGTGTAGGGTCTCCCCCACCATCACTCGAGCCCCCTGCCCGATCACCACGGTTCTTCTTTTTCAGCATACCCACCATGCTCTCGGCCCACTCCGAGCAGCTGAACAAAACCGGCTTCCCCACCGTGCATGCCGTGGTGCTGCTGGAAGGAACCATGAACCTCACGGGAGAGACCCAGCCTCTTGTGGAACAGCTGATGATGGTGAAGCGGATGCAGGTACAGCGAAGGAGCAGCAGCTTATTTCCTCCCTGTCCTGGGTGAATCCTGACTCAGAGAGGCAGCGTGGCCAGTGGGACTGGAAGCCGGGCCTCCTGAACGCTAATCCCAGCTGTGGGGCTGAATCTGTCTGGCTTTGGCAGGTCACTTCTCAGCTTGGCTTCTGGCTTGCACAGACGGGGGTGAGGCCAAGGCTGGCCCCCGATCTCACCAGAAATGCAGGGAAGTACAACTCCCTCCAAATCCAGTTGTGTGTCACCCCCATTAATGCCGGGTGGGTCTCTGCCCCACCCTCGTGGCTGGTCGTTTAGGAGGTTTAGGAGTCTGCTTGTGCCTCTGGTGAATGGGGTTACTCCTCCAGCTCAAGCAGCAGAGGCACCTGCTTTTAAATCAAGAGGCTCCAGGTTCGATCCCCGCAGTAGGGTGTGCGTGTGGGGCCGGAGGGGTGGCATACCTTAGATTCTCTGGGTCTGAGATCTGTTCCATCCCACTTGTAGCGCATTCCCTCCCCGCTTTTTGTTCTGGAGATCTGGAAAGCCTGCTTCGTGGGCCTGATCGAGTCCCCAGAGGGGACGGAGGAGCTGAAGTGGACGGCCTTCACCTTCCTTAAGGTAACCCCTTGTTCTGCATCCCGCCCCTGCCGAGAGCCCAGCGTCTGTCACTGCCTGGCTCCCCCGGGACCCTGCCGAGTGCCCAAACCTGGCAGAGCAATTCTCTCTCCTCTCCCACTGCATCCCCCAGGGGCCCCTTTTCATGCCCCAGCTGTACAGAGCATGTTAAATCACAGGCTCGGAGGCTGAGCCCGCAGGCAGCATCCCTTTACACAAGCCACCAAACACAGATTTGTCGGGCTTATTTTAGTTTTGCAAAACAGCTTTCGTCTCACTTTGTTGCTGGCGGTGGGGCGCGGTTGGTCTTGGCTTAATGGGGAACCTGCGCCCTTGTGGGATGTGACATTGGCTTGACTTGATCCAGCGGGTTGCAGAGATGCCCTGATCTCCTTTGCCAGCCAAGAGCTGGCTCAGCAACGTGGAGATGATCCCAAGGTTCAAATCTCAGTAGCTTCTCTGCCTCCGTCCCCGCCTCCGCCTCACGCCTTTCTCCTCGGCGCTTTTGGTCCCGCTGTGCAATGTGGGGACGGTGGTTAAAGCACAGGGTTGGGAGCCAGGAGGCCTGTGTTCTGTTCTTAGCACTGCCATGTTGCTGTGGCCGTGGCCGCCTCAGTTTCCCCATCTGTAAAGCAGGGGGGATGGCCTTCCTGGAAGGCTACGCTTGCAGAATGCTTTATAAATGCTGAGTGGCTGTCTGGTTTAGATCAGAGGGGGAAGTAAGTGTTGTGTTAAACCCCCGGTGCTGTTGCTTTTTTGCATTCCTCCTTTGTCCTTGGCAGACTGAAAGGTTATGTGTTTAGCTTCTTTCTTTTCCCCCTCCCCGATGTAAACAGCAGCAGATGGCCCTGGATTCCCTGTCCCAGCTCTTGTCCGCTCTTTGTAAAAAAGGTTGGTGGATGGGAACTGATTCCCCAGAACAAGCTCAACACGTTCCAACTTCGTGTTCCTCCATCTCGTCCCCTGTAGTCTCCGCTGGGACTGACAGGTGTGAAGGGAAGCGGGGACCGAATGGCAATGAACAGATGCTCCTGCTCCAGGGCCGAAGCCAGCTCTGAGAGAGGGGAGTGGGTTAGGAAGAAACTGACACTTCCCTTTTGTGCCGGTGATTCCATAAATGTCCACTAGGGGGCTTTCCTCCCACCTTCCTCGGGAACAGGTGGTCCCAGGGCGCTGACTAGATGGATCGCGGGGGCAGTTCTGTGGGGCAGCTCTCCAGGGTGTTTCCTCTAGGGCTGGTGTCTTCTGCCATGACTCCTGGGTGCGAGCCATGTATCCTGAGTCTCCGCCCCCAGGATCTCTTGGGCTAGATCTGAATGTTTTAAAAACCCCGTTTCTTTCAGATCCCTCAGGTTCTGGTTAAACTAAAGAAATATCCCCAGGGAGAGAAGGTGAGTTGCAGTGACTGTTGGTATTTAGTATTGATCAGCTCTACTGTCCTAGGTGCTGTACAATCCCAGAGTAGCAGACGGTCACATCCCCAAAGAGTTCACGGTCTAATAGCCTGGGAGGTCACATGCTTTGTAACGTGTGTCCTCTGAGCTCCTTGTACACACCAGGGGCTCCTTGCATCCCTCCCCCAACTCCTGAGTGTCACCTTCCTCCCTCCCTCTATTGCAGGGATTCTCTGAAACTCTCTCCCTCTGCCTGGGGTTTTGTGCGCCTCCCATACCAGGGTGTCGTCCGTCGTCTCTTCCCACCCCCCCTCTCGGTCGCAGAGGCTCTGTGTAAACCCCCCGCACCCCAAGCCAGTTTGGGGCCCTCTTGTACTAGACACTGTACAAATATAGACCTTGCTCCCTCAGAGACATAGGCCCGTGCTCAGCTTTGCACCAGGAATGATCTGATTGGTCAGCGGGACCCCTCCTGTCTGTAACCATAAGCATGCGTGTAAGTCTCGGCAACATCAGGGCCATGCGGCCAAGGGCAGGGCCTGCCCCAAGGAGATTACAATCTAAAAGACGAGACGTAACCGGGGGAGGAGACAAACTCTTGGCCCCGGGGGTGCGATGGGAGGATGGGGTACTGCCGTAATAGCTGGTCTAGACTGAAACACCTTGGGGGAAGGTTTATAGCCAGTGGTTACAAGTCGGCCCTGCTTGACTGCTCTTATCTGTTATTTACCACAGCGCTCTTTTACTATCACTGTGGGTGACTTTGTTTCGAGGGGTGGGAACTCCACAGTAAAACACCAACCCAGCCCCTTTCTAAGGCTCTCCTCCCTCTCCTTGCTGAGCAGTGGGTGTCCGCTTGTAATGCGTGAACGGAGGTCGAGGCCTCACTTTCATGGCAAGCGTCTGCAGCTCCCATTGGTGCTGAGGGTTGTGTTCCTGCAGTGACGTCACTGGGAGCCGGCACCTCTGAATATCAGACTCTGCCCAGCCTTCCCCGTGTCCCAGAAGCACCATAGGATAATCCGTCCCTTTGCTAACTTCACGCTGACCGGCCAACGCTCTGTCGGTCCACCAGTGTGAAGTCTTGCAGAGTTATTCAGCTGATGAGGAAGAATCGAGCCCAAGTTTCTTTCAGCTGAAGCGACAAAGCCACTTAGAATCTCTTGCGCCCTGTGAAGCGAGGTCTGATCGAGCGCTTGCCTCTTGTGTGGCTGCAGGATTTCACCGAGGACGTGAATTGTGCCTTTGAGTTCCTGCTGAAGCTCACCCCTCTGCTGGACAAAGCTGATCAGCGATGCAAGTGAGTCCTCCTCCCTCCTGTGCCTGACCTGGGAGCCCCCAGGGGAACGGGCCGACGCATGGGGAAAGGCACAGCTGTTGTATGCCAAGTGCGGGGGTCTTTCCTCCTCCTCGCTGCTGTGGGAACGACTGGATTCCATTGAGAACCATTGGGCTGCACGCAGAGCCATGGGGGCAGCATGTCCCTCATGCCAGAGCAGCCCCACAGCCCCGAATGGGTAAACTGGCCTGTGTCCTGGGTTTAATACCTAGTAGAAAACTTGGATCCAATTTTACTTTTAATCCCTGGTTTCTGAGCACCTGGATGTGTGGCAAAACGCCCAGCCCAGCCTTCAATGCCTGATTACAGTGTCCCAACCGAACGTGGGTCAGTGAGCTTGTGTGTGTTTGTAGGAGTCCTTGTGCCCTTAGCTCCCTCTCTCTCAATTCCAGCTGTGACTGTACCAGTCTGCTCCTGCAGGAGTGTAGCAAACAGGGTCTGCTGTCTGAGGCCAACATGACCAACCTGGTCGCCAAACGGTAGGTCCCCAGCTCTGCTCTCTTTGGGAGTCCCCCAGTGAAATTCCTGCACATGGATAGCAGCCGGGTCTTGTTGACACCCCGTTCCCCCAGGGAATCACTGGGTTCTGGGGGCTCTGAGTGTCTTTATTCCGCTGTGAGGAAGTTAACGGGGCAGCTTGGATCTAACCAGCCGTCAAAACCCTAAAGGAAGAGCCAGTGAGAGAGGGGGGCTAAAAGACCCTAGGTGTCCCAGCCTGAATAGAAAGGCCTTTGCTGGTCTCTGCTGAGCACACTATGGGGACTGAGGAGGAAAGGGGGCCTTGTCAGCACAGGGGACTGCCGCCTCGGCTCAGATCCGCTGGTCTGGCTGGCCACAGGCTCCCTATGTGGGGAGGGGTGTGCGTGCTGTATTCCCGCGGGCTGTATTAACCCTGACCCTCTTGGTGTAGACGGCTCTCTTGGTGAAGGGAGCGGGGGGATCACAGACTAAAAGGGCATTGTTTGGAAGAGAGGGGGCTCCTTCTCGCTGATTCCCTCATCTCCGTGCATATCCCCCCCCCTCCAGGACGGCCGACCGGGAGCACGCGCCACGCTTGAAATCGGCAGAGAATGCCAACATCCAGCCCAACCCGGGTCTCATCCTGAGAGCCGAGCCCACTGTCACCAACATCCTCAAGGTAACTTCCCCAGTGCTCCTCGCCCCAGACCACTGTGGACACCTGGGACCCTTGATCGCTCGTGAGCTGCTGTAATGCTCCAGGTTCTCTCCCAGTGCTGGGAGAAAGGCGGCACCTCTAGCCAGCCTTGGGGGCAGGCTCACTGGGGGCAGCCGGCAGCCCTATGCCGCGCCATTGGGATTGGCTGCTGTCCTGTTCTGTTCTAGTGGCTGTAAGAGTCAGAGGGGCTGTTCCCCATGCCGAGCCATCCCTTTAGCTGTGTCTGGAAGCCGTGACCGTATACAGCATATTAATGCACTTGGGCTGTAACAGCATGACTCAGGCCTTTGCAGGCAGAGAACTCTGTGTACGTCCTGCTCCCAGCTCCTTTCTCTCTGGATAATGCACCCAGAGCTCACGCAGGCGGACGCGGTCTTCCCCTGCATTGTTATGGCCGCCGTGCTCCCCAGCTTCTGAATCAGCAAGTACGTTTTGTTCCACGGGTCCCACTTGAGCCGCAGCAGGTGGTGGATTATGGGTAATTACAGCTGTCCTTGGGTGGTGGCTGAGCAACACTAGCATGCTGTCTGGCGGGTCTTCTCCCTCTGGGGAGCAGGGATCTCGTGTTTTCTCATATAGACCAGAACCACGTGGCTTCTGATGACTGACTTGCATATGGCGCTACCGACAGCCAATCAGAGAGCTCCGGTCGTGCCCAGAGTTCTACAGCCACTTTATAATACTGTTTAAAACTGCTTTGTTTCCCGGCCCCCGCCTTCTTTCACTAGACCATGGATGCAGATCACTCCAAATCCCCCGAGGGGCTACTAGGTGTCTTGGGCCACATGCTGTCTGGGAAGAGCCTGGATCTGCTGTTGGCAGCTGCAGCAGCGACAGGGAAGCTGAAATCTTTTGCTCGGAAGTTCATCAAGTGAGTGACTCCAGAGAGATTCTGTGCTGGGTTATCGCTGGGCGCGGGGTGCTGTGGCCGCTGCGTAGCATGTTTGTGCCTCAGACCTCCCACCTCTGAGCAAAACGAGGAAAGCAGGTGGCCGCAAACATCCAGGAGATATGACGAGGCTGGATCGATCCGTTTTTTGTGTCCTCTCATGCGATGGGTGCAGCCACGCATCCGCCTTGGCTGGCAGTGGGAGCTGTACAGCAGAGCCCCCTGTGGTGCTTTGAGAACGTCTTTAATCGGTGCTTTTCAGCAATCGCTGGATAGGTCTGCAGATGTTCAGAGCTCAGATCGTTATGCGGGGGGGTTTGTTAGACTCCTGTGCTGGAAACATACCACCCAGGCACAAAATCCATCTGCCCCTGCCATGGTATCAAAAACAAAGAGCCCTGCCTCTCTGCTCGCCCGCTAAAATCCCTCGCTGTCCCCAAGCATGCAGGGAAAAGCTGCAGTGTTGGATGGTGCATTAGAAATAACTAGATAGGATGGTGAGGTTGCACTCGTGTTTTAAAACCAGCTGATGTGGGAGTGCACATGGTAAGCCAACTTGAGGCAGGCAGGCCCAGTGGGCAGGGCATACACTTGGAGTCAGGACTCCTGGGTTCTATTCCCAGCTTTGCTATGAGTTTGCTGTACAACTTTGGGCAAGTCCTTTCCCCTCTCCGTGCCTCAGTTTCCCCTTCATCCCTTAGGTTATGTCTACACTACAAAATTCTGCCAGGGTAGCTGTGTCAGTCAGGGATGTGATCCCTGGCCCGCCTCGCTGTGCCAGCAGGAGCCCCTGGTGTAGACACAGCTATACTGACACCGCTGCGCTTTTACCGATATCGCCTGTTTCGTTTGTGTGGAGCTTTTTTACTATACCAGGCAAGCGCAGCGTTAGCTGTGTCCACACTAGCCGTGCTTTCCTGGTGTGTGTATATACTGGTGTTCCTGTAGCAGCAAAGCGCTCCTAATGTAGACAAGGGCTTAGTCTATTTAGATTGTGAGCTCTGGGGCAGAGGGATGCCTCTCAGTAGTTTTCTGCGCAGCACCCAGCATAATCCCAAGTGGGGTGTCCGAGCACTACAGTAATAGAAAGAAGCAGGGCCTTGTCCTATTCGGACACGTGAAAGCCCTGTCTGTCAGCTGGAATCGTTCCTGAGAATTGTTACTATCGTCAGACCAGGCTTGGGCGGAACCCAGGCTGGGGGTTTGGAGTCATTTTTATTTTGCACACCTTCAAATCTTCAAACCACTAAAGCACATGAAAAGAGAGAGCGAACCAAAGCGCCAGTGCAGCTGGGGCATGGTAGTGGGTCAGGCTTCTTAGAACAGGTGTGCAGGGTGCCATCTCTTGTGCTCGCCTGAATTCCCCCTGTTCGGTGCACCCATGACAGATGTGGCACATGCTGTTACTCTGCTGGGATTGATGGATGGAGCGGGCGTGGCTAGAGGCCCCAGCCGAGACCAGGTTGTGCTGGGTGCTGCACTGACACAGGGAGACCGTCCCGACCGCAGGGACTCCCAGGCTAACCAGACCAGGCAGACAAAGGGTGGGGGAGAGCAAGGGTCACTCCCATTTTGCCCTGGGCAACGGAGGCCCAGAGGGGTCATGTCATTGAGTTGGGAACTGAACCCAGGCCGACAGAGTCCCAGCCCAGCGTCTTGTCTCCTTTCCCTGCGCCATGGAGCCAGCGGAGGAAGGAGCCGGTGGGAACTGGGAGGGGAGAGGGGCCAAGTTGGGCAAATGAGGGTGGAGGAGGGTTGGCGGGGGGCAGCGTGCCTGGGCAGCCTGCCCTGCTCTGGGGATAAAGCGGTTTCAGTTTCACCAGCCACAGGGACCGAACCCACGGCTATGGCGCTTCATTGCTTCTTTCTCTGCCTCTCTCCAGGCTGAATGAATTTACCAAGCACATCAGCGGAGAAGGCTGTAAGTGTGACATGGCAGCTTGAACCACAGAGCCCCTTACTCCTGAGTGTCGAGGAGCTTTCATAGAGCGCCCCCGGTCTGACAGGGTTAACGCCATAGGGTCACAGTGGAGAGCACTGTCCCAGCCGGGGGCTGCCTGCACAAGGGGGCATTGATTCGCTCTGGCAGGGTGCAGGGTTCACTGGGGTTCTTTATCCTCTCGGGTAGCACATGTGCATTACCCTGCAGCCCCTGCTGCTCATCTCAGGGGGCTCTGTGCTGGGGGTGGGGAGATAATGAGTCCCCCCTTCCTTCCCCGGAGGGAGGGGGGAGATTGGCCTGCTGCCAGTGCCCCTTAGCCTCTCCCTCTTTGGAAGGGATGATGTCTGAGCACAGGACCCAAGATAAGGATTCTGAATATATTTGCATGTGATTAAACACGTGACATGCTCTGACCTTCCATTGGCTCAAGGGCAGGCTTAGGTCCAGGCTCAGTGCAGCAGGGTCCGGGCTCAGGATGGGGGGTGGGGGCTAGTGAAAGGTCCCTGCCCTTGGACGTTTTGGTCCCTCAGGTGAGGCCGCTGTGCAGGAGATCTGGGCGGTGTGAGCACTGCCCTACTCTCCCTGCCAGTAGGAGCGCCGGGCGCCCCAGGGGAGGCAGCATGCGCCAGTGCAGTGTGGTGGGGGGGAGGTCCCTCCACGGCATCCCACTGGGCCCTTGAGGGAAGGCGCTGGGCGAGTTGGGGTTGGAAAGCTCCTCTGGTAACAGCTTGGTTTCTCCTCCACAGCCAAAGCGGCCTCCGTCAGGGCCCTGCTGTTCGACATTTCCTTTCTCATGCTGTGCCACGTCGCCCAGACCTACGGCTCTGAGGTAAGCTCCCCCCGTCCGGGTGGCTCTGCGGACCGATTTCTCCAGGAAGCCTGACCTCTGCCATCTAGCTAGGAGATCCTGAATGAATAAACTGGAGCTCAGACCATGCAGCACTTCTATAGCCCAGGCTAATGCACTGCGGCTCCTGGTGTCCCGCTAGGGGCTGGATCACGTCGAGGGTGCAGCTAGCGGGGCTGAGTCTTTTCGTTTGGGCGGCAGAAGCTCGTGCTTTTGGATCCAGAGGTGGTGGGTTTGATCGCCACAGACGGTGACCCGCTGGGGGCATCACGTTAGGGTTCTCTGTGCAGAGATCATCTGGGCATTTAATTTCACCTGCTTCCGTTCAGCTTGGAAAAGAGAGGGCTGGATCTGGAAAGAACAAGTAGCTGTGGGAACTCCCGTTCTGCTCCCGGGGCAACGGATACATGAAATTAACTTCCAGCCAAATGTCTGCCATGTCAGTGGCTGCTGACTTCAGCTGCTAGCCGAGGGCCTGACTGGTTTTTTCCCCTCCCCACAAGCATTGAGCACCCAAGACTCCAGTTGAAGTGAACTCATGGGTGCTCAGCACCTGTGAAAATCAGGTCAGGGGCTGCCAGCTGGTGCCCCCAAATGGAGGCCACCCCCATTATTGGGCATGACAGAATGGTTCATCTGCTGCAGGGATCCCCGGCTGAGCTCCTGGGGCTGTGTCCGGCAGGGGTCAGATCAGATGATGGTAGCCAGCCCTTTTCGCCTTAACCTGTGAAAATCAATGTCTTAACTTTGGCTTAACCTGCTCGTGTTCCTTCCCCCCCCACCCCGCCTCTCGTGTCAGACCCATGAAGTGCGGGCATTTGACGTAACCTTGTAACATCACAGGAGTCGGAGATAGAAAAAAAAATCCCCTCCCACTCCTGCTGGGTCCGGATTAACCTCTGGCAAGACGGGCTCAGTGATTGACCACGGCTCTTCCCATCTTTGAATCCTCTCATCATGCTTCGTTTTGATATTCAAGCAGAGATTAATATATAAAGATGCCCACTTGGGGGCGCTGTGCAACTACAGTTAACATGTTCGTTCTCATGAAAGACGGCGCTACCGTTGGCTAAGAAACGCCAGCTCTTTCACTTGTCCGTGTCCATGTTCCTGTTTGATTGGGGGTGTGTGTCTGTGTCTGTTTCTCACCCATTTCCCCCCAGGGCCCAGTTGGGTAAGGATGCAGCATTGTCCGAGCCTGTATGAATACCATACAGACAGCTCTAGCAGCGAGCAGCTCCAGGGATGGTTATGGGGAACTCTCCGCTATTAAACATGTTTGTATTTGGGGAGTTAACCTCTCTGCCCTGGGCAAATTCCCATTCTACCTTCCGTTTTCTAACTTAGGGAGGGTAAAGCCTAGGACAGGGGAGTCAGGACTCCTGGGTTCTGTTTCTGGTTGTGCTACTGACTTGCTCTGTGGCCTTGAATAAGCCATTTCCCTGCTCTCTGCCTCAGTTTCCCAGTCTCTAAGGCCCACCTCTCAGGAGTGTGGTGAGGATTGATTCACTAATGTTTGGAAGGTGCTGGTAGATCCTTGGAAGGAAGGGGATAGAAAGGAACAAAGGATTGCTAGTAAACTCACCCTGCCACTTCAGCTGGCTTTGTTGTTAATTATTTCCCATCCTAAACTCCTGTGCAGCTTGGCTGGGTTCTGCTGAACAGCCATGGCGTGTCACCCCAGAGGCGGCTGCATTTTGGTGCTGCTTACAGTCATCCTAAAATGTCTCTCTCTGGGGGCTTGCAGGGCTTGCTTGCTGTTTGTGATGTCTTAGAGGGCTAGGGAAGTGCGCAGTAATATTCCTATATACTCGGTAGGGAACTATACGGATATTCTTGAATCTCCACAGCTTGGGAGCCAGCCATACTCCCGAAACCAGCCCCGCTCCATTGTATGTCAGTGCACAATCCAGCCAGTAGGCCAGGCAGCAGCCTCCTGTATTCTGAACAGGGAAATTTGCCTTTCCATCGGGAATAGTCACCTGACATTAGCCACGTTGGCCACTATGTGTTGCTGTTGCTTCAGCTGTGTGTTGGCTGGGCTGCTCCGTGTTCTCTTAGCATGCCTTTGCTTGGGGCCTCTTGCCAGGTGATCCTCTCTGAGTCCAGCCCCACTGGCGAGGTGCCGTTCTTCGAGACCTGGATGCAGACCTGCATGCCGGAGGAGGGGAAAATCCTCAACCCAGATCATCCCTGCTTCCGGCCCGACTCGACCAAGGTGGAATCGCTGGTCGCTCTGCTGAACAGCTCCTCGGAAATGAAGCTGGTGTATGTAGCTCCCGTGTGTGTGTGTGGTGGTGAGGGGGGAACGGGACCCGACTCCCACCCATACTCCAGCCTGGGCTGAGCTAGATTCCCAACCGAGCAGTTTGCCTGAGCCTGTTCCCCTCTCAAACAGCTACCAGAGCCCAGCCTAGGCTGAGGGCCAGCAGCGTGGCTTGACCCATGCTGCCATCAGTACTTGACTTGCCTCTTTGGGCAGGTAGGGTCGTGGTGAGTGAGCATGTAAAGGTATCCTGTGCCCCTGACCAGGTTTCTCTCTTTCTCCCCCCACCCCTCCCGGCAGGCAAATGAAGTGGCACGAGGCGTGTCTGAGCATCTCGGCGGCCATCCTGGAGATCCTCAATGCCTGGGAGAACGGAGTGCTCACCTTTGAGTCGATCCAGGTAGCTGCTGCACTGGCTCCTCTCCGGGCACCTTAGGCAGGTCCCTCCCCCGGCCTGGGTAGAGCCGAGGCACAAACATCCCTGGGCTGGTTGTTTCCAGAAGGCAGGTTTGCAAATGCCCGCATCACAGAATCACCCGAAGCCTGAGCGGGTCCTGGGGGCCGAACGCCCTTCTTGCGCTGAATACTGCCCCCTAGGGTAGGGGTTCAGCACAGTGGGGTGGGCGTGAGAGAGAGAATCCTGGGTTACTGGGCCTGGTAAACAGGGACATCTGTCTCTAGAACGGCCAATCCAGCGTCTTTCACCAGCCTTTAACTAAAGCAGAGAGACCCCGCTTGGACTATCACTGCTCACCATAAGTGTGATCTGTGTGTCACGTGCTCCGTGGTACCAGCCTCCACAATGCAAGTGTTTAATGCCAGCGAAGTTGGATGCGGGTGTAAACTCTTGGTTGGGACAGAGTCCAGATCTCCTCCCTTGTCCTGCATTGCGGGGTCCAGATTTTGCTCTTTGCTGGGAGCTCTCCCCACCGGGCATTTACGCCTCCCCCCAGACGCTTTACTGCAGAGCGTCGCTCTGGCTCCTCAGCAGTCAGACACCTCCAGAGCTCGAACCTACCAAACATCCAGCCCTTTGGTAGAGTGGAGACACGTACAAAACCCTTCCCTGCTCGCTGCCCTGTGACCTTGGGCGAGGCGCTGCTCCTCTCCGTGCCTCGGTTTCTCCACCTGTACTGGGGGATCTCGACACTGATCCCGCCCCACTCTGTCAAGTGCTCTGCGGTCTGGGGGGAGAGAGCACCGTAGAAACGCTGCATACGACCGGTCGCTTTCAGCGCTTGCCACCCAGGGGCGGGTCCAAGCTTTCCACTGCCTTCAGCGGGGATTGGACTAGACCCACCCCCCTGAAACAGATGGAGTTGCACCAGGGGTGGATTTGGCTCTGTCGCTTCACGGCCCCCCCCCAGCGACGTGAAACGGTGTCTTTGGAACGGGGGCGGGGCTGCATTGGTGTCTGGGGCGGAACCTCAGCCGCCTGCCCATGTCTCGCCCTCAGAAAATCACAGATAACATCAAGGGGAAGGTGTGCAGCATGGCCGTATGCGCCATGGCCTGGCTGGTGGCCCACGTCCGCATGCTGGGCTTGGACGAGCGAGACAAGTCGCTGCAGATGATCCGGCAGCTGGCCACGTCCCTGCAAAGCGAGAACACGCTGCAGTTCTACAACGAGCGGTGAGCGGGCGGCGGCCACGTGGGGAAAGACGGGAGCCATGGGGCTGAGGCCTCATCTCCGGAGGGGAGGGAGCTCTGTTGCTCGAGGCATCTAATACTAGCTTGAGCAGAACTCTGACCAATAGACTGTAGGGAATAACCGTGCACTGGCTGGGCGCATGGGGCTGGCTTTTCCCTCCTCCTCCTCTCCAGCTGCTGCAGGCAAAGCAGCATCAGTGTTTTCCGAATGTTTCTTGCCCCAGGGATGGGAGATCTTGAGTGGCAGGGGAGGAGTCGAGCTGCCCCGGAGCCAGTCCCTGGCCTTGCTATGGAAGTTTGCGACCTTGGCTCGATTTCCTGCCTCTTGCAGCTTTAACTCTTAAACTGGACGTTGCAGGAAGCGGGTCTCTGCAGCGAGCAGGCCGTGGGTGTGCGGCGCCCTCTCATTCAGCCCGCTCCGCGTGTCTCTTTGCTTCCCAGCGTGGTGATAATGAGCTCCATCCTGGAGCACATGTGCGCCGACGTCCTGCAGCAGACGGCCACGCAGATCCGATTCCCCTCCACGGGGACGGACCCCATCCCCTACTGGAACCTGCTGCCCCCGAAGAAGCCCATCAAAGAGGTCCTGATGGGCGTGTTCACCAAGGTGCTGGAGAAGGGCTGGGTCGACAGTCGCTCCATTCACATCTTCGACACGCTGCTGCACATGGGGGGCGTCTACTGGTTCTGCAACAACCTGGTCAAGGTACGTGCTGGGGGACGGGCGGCAGCGTCGTTGCACCGGGGGGGCTGTATGTAGAATGGTGCCAGGTTTACAGGTGGGGAAACTGAGGCACGGATGGTGGGGTGGGAGGTTGGAAGAAGTGGCAAGTTGACGGCCGAGCTGGGAATAGAACCCAGGAGTTCTGACTCCCAGACCTCTGCTCTAACCATTACATTACGCTGCCTCCCCTTTGCTTCCCTTTCTGGGTGTTGCTTGCCGGAGTGACAGCTGTGGCTGCCGGAGATCCCCGTGTCCATGGCAATAATCTACTCCTTGATTTGTCCCCCTCCATCTCCTCCTAGGAGCTGCTGAAGGAGACCCGCAAGGAGCACACGCTGCGGGCCGTGGAGCTCCTCTACGCCATCTTCTGCCTGGACATGCAGCAGCTGACATTATCCCTGCTGGGCCACATCCTGCCCAGCCTGCTCACGGATTCCTCCAAGTGGCACACCCTGATGGACCCGCCCGGCAAGGCCCTTGCCAAGTAAGGGAACCCCCCGGCCCGCCTCCGTCCAGGGCTCTTTGACAGACGTGTACCGCAAGCGTTGGGAGTCCTGCTTTTAGAGCTGGGGGGGACGGTGGGGGGGGAGGGAAATGACTAAGGATCCCTGCTGGAGGTGACCCATGTTCTCCTGGCAAGTCAGTGGCATACCTGGAAATAGAACCCAGGCATCCTGCTGCCCATTCCCCTGCTCTAGACACTGCCTCCTTCCCTCAAAGCAATGACTAAGCAAATCTGGCTGGGCTAGCAGGAGGCATGAAGTCTCCTGGATTGTGTGCGTGGGGCTCAGTGGGTAGAGCCGTGGGGGCAAGGCGGGAGTGATAAGATGCCGTGTCATGTTGGGAAGCTCATGCTGTCAATGACGCTATCCCCAAACAATGAACCAGCCACTAAGGCAGGAACCCACGTCCTCTTGAGCACCGCCCGCCGTGCTGCTGAGGTGATACTGAATCCAGGGAAACCGCCCCCGGCAGTTCACGCTGCTTTCCTTTCCCGTGATTCTCATGCTAGGCTCTCGGTCTGGTGCGCCCTGAGCTCCTACTCCTCCCACAACAAGGGCCAGGCATCAGCCAGGCAGAAGAAGAGGCACCGAGAGGACATTGAGGTACGTGTGTGTCTGTGGGGTGCAGAGTCTGTGCGGGGCGTGGATCGATAGCCTGTGGACGGTGCACGTCGGGGCAAACCCATCTGAAGCAGCCCGTCGGGATGGGCTGGAAGCCGGGCTCTTTTCGAGAGCGCTGGTTTTCTGAAGTTTGTTCTCTTGACCGTGTGTGCGCGGTGATCCCGCTGCACGGAGCTGGACCACACCCCTGCTTGCTGCTGTGTGAGCTGCTTGTTAAAAGCCCCCACCCGGCCACACGCCTTGCCCTTGGTTTCATGCCCCCGGGGCGGGATGCGGCTGTGAGGCCGGCCTGGATAGCAGCCAAGCTGGGAGACCTAATTGGTGCTGGGGGGGGGTGCAGTGAGCTCCGGCTCGGCCATGCCTGAATCGTCTGCTTTCCCCCTCCCCAGGATTACATTAGCCTCTTCCCACTGGACGACACCCAGCCGTCCAAGCTCATGCGCCTGCTGAGCTCCAACGAGGAGGATGCCAATGTTCTGTCCAGCCCGAGTAAGTGAAATTGTGGCCCCAGCTCCCCAGAGGAAGGTGGCCTGGGGGGCTGGCATTGGGGGTGGGGATCTGGGCAACAGGAGACCCTGGTTCTGTTCCTGACTTTCTGCCACCGATGATGCCTGGCCTCGGCCAATCACTTCATTGCCTCGCTGTGCTCTGGGGCTATTCATACTGACCCGCCTGCCTCCCAGGTTAACTGCTTAATATTTGAACGTGTCAATTGCTGTATCAAGGCAAAGTGTTCGTCTTATTCGTGATCTGTGCGGCTGACGTGGCTGAGTGGAGGGTGCTCAGCACCTCTTGGATTCAGGCTTTCTACGTAGTGTGAGTACCCAGCGGGTTGACAGCGTTCTCTGTGCCCAGCAGGGCAATGCGGCCACCTCTCGTTTGGAACGCAGCCGTTATGTAACAGTGATCAGCAGATACCGCACAGTACCTTTAGAGGTGACTTGCAGAAAGCCGTAAGCAACGGCACGGGGATGCGCTGTGAGCCCAGGTCAGGGATTAAACGAGGAGGAGTTGAGGAAGGTTTAGAGACTTCACTAAAGAGGCTTTTGTGACTTGAAGCCATAAAGGTGAGAAGCAGGAGTGAAGGCTGGGCTTGTACCTCAGTTTGCTTGAAGGACCTAGGTGGGGATGAGCGTTAGGAAGGCTGCCTTGTTTTTTAACACCTGGTTAACTCCAGTGTCTCACACACCCCTGGGAACAAGGGCGTTTTTTGTGAAATCTTCATCACTTTCGCCCTTCGCGTAAGGGGCAGGAGAGCTCTCTGGCAGCATCAGAGACCCCCAGCACGTGCTCCAGCCGAACTAGTGCCGTCAGGAGCTGACATTACTGGTACCTCTCAGGTAAAAATGTAAGTGTGTGGAATTTCACTCGGCCGGGGCCTTCATTAAAGAAGCAAAACGAAGCTAATTTTAAGAATTCCATGCAAGTCTCCTTGAATGTAACATTTGATTGTTTCTGGTGTACGGATGAATAATGGTTGCGACAGATCCAACAGGAAATACATTCTGGGCTTATATATAGCAGGATATTACAGTTCAGAAATATGCTCGCTCAGATTTTCCTGAAGTGAATCAGAGATGCCCTTGCAATTCTCTAGCCCATCAATCTGTTGAGTAGTTTCCTTTCAGCACGTGTCCTTTAAACCGGTGGTTTCTCATGGTTTTGTTGCTGTTAAAACATGCATTACTTTTGGTGTGGTTTTTCCCCTTGTTTCACTGTCTTTCCTGCTCTTCCTTTCTCCCCTTTTCCATGACATGTAGGATTTTTTTAATTTGCTGTGACGGAGCAGTGATTTGGAAATCCTGCTTCCTGAGTTTACCCGTAGTTCTCAAGCAATTTGCATGGGGGGAATATACTTTTTACTAGCATCCTTCGCTACCTGTCTGGTCCTGCGTGATCTGAGAAGCTAGGCAGAATTAGGCCCAATCAATATTTGGATGTGAGACCTCCAGAGAAAATGTAAGCTGCTGTAGGAAGTGAGGTTGGTGAGCCAATAGGTAGCACACTGCGATCCAGTACTGAAGAACGGGCACTGGGCTGCTCTGTGGTGTCGAATGGGCCATCTTTTGCCTGAGATGTAAACCTGAGGTTCAGACTCTCCTTGGCTATTCTAGATCCCGAAAGTTGCAGTGTTAAACTCTAGTGTCTTGGTCAAACTTCAACTCCGATGATAGAATTCTGCCTTCTGAAGAACAGGGCGGGTAGGCTTTGGAACAGGCGTGCGCAGGAGGCTCTGGACTCCCCCTCACTGAAGATTTTTAAGAACAGTTTAGACAAATGCCTGTCCAGGCCAGTCTAGATTTACTTGGTCCTGCCTCAGCGCAGCGGCTGGACCCGATGACCTCTCGAGGTCCCTTTCATCTCAACATGTCTATGAACCCCCCTGTCCCCAGTTATAACATTTAAGTAAGTGATCAGTAACGCCCTGCCCTGCCCTGCAGTGTCGTCGTGAGGCTGTTAAACAGCTGCCGTGTTCCACCCCAGAGCTGGCTGATTTCAGTGCTGGTGATGTGAACCGTAAGAACGAGATGTGCATCGGTTGAATTTTGTCAAGTACCTTGGCACGAAAGGCACTATATAAATGTTCTACTGCTTTACGTTAATCATGATTTTCCTGCGTGTCCGTTCAGAGCCATTATTCAAACCAAATCAGATGTGGATTGCTGGGGAAATGAAGAGGGATACATCTTTGTAATAATCACCGTTAAGCTTTGCCTGCCTCGCTGGCTTTCAGAAAGCACCATAAGCATCTGGGCTTGTGCAGCTGTGAAGCACAGTGACGCATCCAAAAATTAGCCATGGCATTTTCAGTCCAATCCCAGAATGTCTCAAATCCTGTGAGACATCCGATTGACCTGCAGTAATATTAATAATAGGAGCCAATGGGAAATAACCAGTCCCCCCAATGTGGTGATTAACATAGAAATCCAGGTGATGAGGGCAAACAAACGGTGTGTTTGTGTGTGTGTTGTGGGTCTGAGTTTCCAGCGTGGTAGCAGAAACAAGTTTTCTCCTACCCCAGTGTTGGAATGGACTAACATGGCAACTCAAATCCACACATGTGTTGTCTTCAGAGATCATCTTAACACCTTGCATGTGGAGCCAGCTTTGGATCTTGCTCCGACCCTCATAGCTCCCCTTTCTGCCTGATGGACCAAACCAAAGCCCTGGATCCAAACACCCCCAAAGGCTGGGAAAGCGTCAAGGGAGTTTTCTGGCTTTGATTGTATTAGAGCGGTGATGCTCAGACTGAGTCTGGAGAGCCGCGAGTGGCTCTTTAATGTGTCTCGCGGCTCTTTGCAGCACTGGTTAATAACTTAGATTGGTTAATAATTACATCACACAATCAGCATGCTTTTACTATGTTATAAACCAATTAAGTTATCATCTTGCATTACGCTATTAACTTATTTGCTGTGAGAATTATATATACACACTGCATATATCAAACTAAATATTTCTCCTCTCATACGGCTTCAATATGAATATATAGTATTGTAGTAAATGAGACAATGAATTCACATGACTGGCGCTTCTGGGTCATGTTGATCACTAATTTGGCACCTGAACCACTGAGGGCTGAGTATTCCTGTATTAGAGACAAAATTGAGGGTTTGGGGAAGGCCTCTTATTTGCGCCCCATTGAGGGGTGGAGGGAGACCCCTCAAGTGGCAGAGCAAAGCACGCCCGCAGGTGGGCTCTGTACGGCAGGAGTTTTCTGCTGGCCCTCTCTGCAGGGCCGGGGGCGTGTCTGGCTTGGTTTTCTCCATGGTCCTGCGGGGTTAAGATTAGGAAGGGGCAGTAGTCCCTGACCTTGCCTGGGGTGGAACGTCGACGGCTGTGGTTGAGGCAGGTGCACGGTGGGGTTATTCCAGCTGTCCTGACCGGGGTGCGTTCTCCTCTGCAGCAGATCGTTCGATGAGCAGTTCGCTGTCTGCCTCCCAGCTTCACACCGTCAGCATGAGGGACCCTCTCAACAGAGTCCTAGGTGAGTCCCAAGCGGGAGCTGTTCCCCAGGCTTGAGGAGGAGGGTTGCATGGGCTCTCCAAGAGCGTAGGCCTGAATCGGATCAGGCATTGGCCCTTCAGGTCGGGGTGTCCTGCCCGCAGCAGAGGAAGGTGGAATCAGCCCCTGCCATGCTGTGAGGCACCTGGCCAGTTGTCATGTCTGGGCTCCCCAGGGAGGTGCCGTTCTGAACTGGCGTCCCTCCCGCCCTGCGTGGCAGGCTCACGGCATGGATCCCTTCCCACCGGCGGCAGCAGAGCGCCGGCTGGTCTCCCTAGCGCAGGGGTTGGGTACGTTTTCTGCTGGTGCTGAACGAGCCAGTCTTGCTTTTGCTGCCTGACTCCTCTTGTGCAGCCCGGCAGAGTCAGGTGCCCTGATACAGCTGGTGCCCATGAGCGGGTGAGCATGGTGCACCCCAGCCCCTTGGAAGGAGACCCCAGTCCCCAGGCGTTGATGGCACCGCCCAGCCCTTTGCCAATCCTGAGCTGAACCTGAGGCTACAAATACCCGTCTGTTTCCCCTTCTCCCCAGCAAACCTCTTCCTGCTGATCTCCTCTATCCTGGGAGCCAAGACAGCCGGCACGCACACCCAGTTCGTCCAGTGGTTCATGGAGGAGTGCGTGGACTGCTTGGAGCAGGGCAGCCGCGGGAGCATCCTGCAGTTCATGCCCTTCACAATGGTGAGTTCTGCTCCTGCTCCACAGCCCCTGCTGAGATCTCTGACCCAGCCCCCTGCGTGGCAGACCCAGCCGTGGGCCTGCTGCAGCGTGGAACTCCCAGCGATCTGGGCTCAGGCCACGTGCCTCTGGAGCCTGCTCGCTTGTGGTCCCAGCTTGGCACAGTGAGAGGCCTGGTCAGACCTATCACCCCTCACCATGATGGAGGGGAGGTGGAGGGTCAGTAACGGCACCATGGGCGACTCGGGTGATTGCTCGCGTTGAACTGACGCAGGGAAGCCAGGTACACGGGGCAGGGTCTCCGGCCAGTATCCTGGGCCTCGGCCGAATGGAGAAGGCTAAATTGTTATAGCAGCTCAGTCCCGTTGCTTGGGGCAAAGTTAGCCTTGTGGTTTAAAGCCTGGGACTCGGAGTCGAGAGATCTGGGTTCTGTTCTCAGCTTTACCACTGATTCACTATGTGACCGTGGGCACCTAGCGTGCCCGCTCCCGTGCCTCAGTTTCCCCTTCTGAGCAATGGGGTCAATCCCTGCCTTGCAGGGGGTTGTGAGGCACAGGGTGCTTTGAGATCCTCTGATGGGACTCTCTAGAGATGGGCAAGGCATTGCTGTTATTGTGCGTACCTGATTTGCTAGCACCGAAGAGCAGCCACTTAAGTTGCCTCCGGCTGCAGGAGTTGCAGCGAGGTCATCTTTGGGCTCAGATTCCTGTATCTTAACCCGCTGGCAGCAGGGTCACCTCCCTTTTCTGGTCTGGCTCATGTCCCACCGTCTGGCTCGGGTGACCTGCATGCTGGGAGCTTTTGCACACGTGTTATTCTGAGCCCTCTCTCCAGACCACTGGCACCGCCAACGCTGCCTTCAGTCATCCGTTTTTCTCCTCCCCTCTCTCTCTGGGCAGGTGTCCGAGCTGGTGAAAGTGTCCACCATGTCCAGTCCCAAAATTGTCCTGGCCATCACGGATCTCAGCTTGCCCCTGGGTCGCCGGGTCGCTGCCAAGGCCACTGCTGCTTTGTGAACACGGCTCGCCCTTCCGCGATGCTGGGTGAGGGGAAGGTGGAACAGACGCCAGGGGGAGCTAGGAAAAGTAGACAACAGATCGTCTCTGGCTGCATGTGTCCTGCCTGTTCTCCGTGCCAGGGGGACACCATTGCAGTGGCGCAGACTCCGAGTCACCAGTGGACCCTGAGTCTAGCAGTGCCTCGTTCCCAGGAACAGCCTGGGGGCTGGAGAAGCAGCTTTCCCCAGCACTAGACGTGTTAGAGGTACCGTTCTCTCCAGCCCAGATGGGATTGTGGTTCCCCTATCGTCTGCCGATGCCGAACGCTGTTTGGCTGTTGCTCGGATCTTTTTTCCTAATATTTTAAGACCTAATTTTTTATTCTCATAAAGCCCCGATGCTCGGGACTTTCCTAATAGCCTTTGTGCCAAGACGTGGCGTCTCGAGAGACTGATGGTTTCCCTGGGGGCCCAGCAGCTGGTGTATTTCTCCACTTGCTGTTGGGTCTGCAGAGCTGTGACTGAGTCCTGCGCACAGGAACCGGAGCTGAAGAATGGCTGCGGGGACCCCACAGCTGCTCGACGCCTTCCTGCCTCCAGCGCGTGCAGCTTTATCCACTTCATCCATGAGCCAGTGACTCTGAAACAAATGTGTCATGGGCCTTCATCTCCAAACACCCAACTGAAAAGCAGCCACACAACATTGGTAAAGGTGCTACCTGCTGTGAGTTACAGATCCCAGGGGTTTCTGCAGTGGTATTTTTAAATCTATAGGGGATGCATAACTATTTTTGCTAGATAAAAAAGGGGGGTGTTGTGGTGATTTCTTCTGTAGCCTTCTCTGGAGCAATCCTCTGCTGGTTTGGGAGTCTTCAAAGTCCAACTTTGCAGCCGCCATAGTTCTGCAGACAAAACGTTGCAGCAGACAATTCATGCTTCCCTCCTGTTCTGATTAGCTCCATTGCACAACGTCACGTGCCCGTGTGCGTCTGGGAGGGGCTGTCAGCAGGGAGTGCCCGGATTGCTGTGGGAATACAGTTCTGAACCGGGGCTTCTTGCTAGATTTACCCCGTCTCCTACATATTGCTAAGATAAGCAGCTAGCACAGTGCAAGGAGGGCAGATACGGCACTTCTGTCGCAGGGGGAAGAGGTGCCATTTAGTGCTTGTGGAGGACAGCAAATAATACTATGGCTTGGAGCCAGCTACTTGCTGTGCCCGCTTCCCCCACGCAGCTGTGCCGATGCCCCTCAGCCTGACCTGCTGCAGTCCCTGCCCCAGTCCCATCCTGAGCAGATGCTGCCAATCAATCCAGACATCACGGTGGCACTCGACAGTACATGCCCTCACTGAGGCCTGGGCAGAGATGAGCCAATCTCGCTTCTGCCACGTGACGTAGGCTGAGTTCAAGTCCGTGGGAAATGATGGTTCATCCCATGTGACGCCAGAGGGGGAATGTCAGCATGGAATTTCAATAGGTTGAAACACTCATTCCCTCTGCCAGCCAGTGTATTTCTGACACCCTGTAAGACACTTGTCGTGTGCTGTGACTGACTTGTACCGTGTCTAACGAGCCTTCTCCTGGACTTGAATAAACCTACAATTAACCCCCGAGAGCTGATCACTTTCTGTGCCATTTCTCTCCTCTCGCCAAGCAGAGGAAACCGTAAACTAAAGAGCGAGCGCACCCTACAACTTTCAAATGCTCCTTCTTTCTCCGTTCAGCCTGGTGCTTTTCTCCCCCTTCCTATTACGCAGCCTTGTTACCGGCTTTTTCCAGCTGTTCATGAAGCCAGCCTTAAACAAGCCCATTTTCCTCTCCCGGTGGGCTGCATCGCGACGGGAAAGCGAGGTGGAATGATTTAATGCACTCTTAATGTACGGGAGTCCGGAGCTTGCCTTCCCCAACATTGCTTTCAGGAAGAAAGGATTCTTGCCCTTGCTGAAGTCTTTCCCCACGTTCCATCCCAGAGGCAGCAGCATTATCTCAATCCGTATCATCTGTCATTCCCCTTGGACTCGGTTTTGTGCTTAACAGATTTATACTTGATCCATTCCTGTTGCTTTCAGATCTGCGGTTCATGACTCTTACGTACAAGATCGATTTTAAAAATAAAAATACCTCTCTAAGGAGAGAACGAGATCGATGCATAGGGCGAGGTAAAGCCCCCCCAAATGGCCTACAGCTCCCAGGGATATAAACAGACTTCCTCTCAGCTGTGACAAGTGTTTGGAAGCCAGAGCACTCTCTGAAATGTAATGTGAGCCTGCCTGGGGAGAGCGCTTCTGAGAACCACCGCATGTGGTGTTGCTGTAAGGTACTGTATGGGGTCAGGATCCAGCTGACTCGTGGTAGCAGTCAGGGATGCTGGCCTGAGCTATCCTAGGAAATCCCTGTGAATGAGTGACTGTGACAGTGGCTCACGTGGGTGAACTCCCGGATCATGCATGCGAGTAATTGAGTTCCTTTTGTTGCTGCACTCACCGCGTGAGAACAGAGCTTTGATTCCATGCAAGTCATTTGCCTGGAGTAAATAGTGCATGGCTCCTTTTAAGCGCCCAGCCCTGGGCTTGGTCAGACTGTGACCTTGCTGAGTTATCTGGCATATTATCTATCACCCCCAGGCCGAGTGGGAGCGGTTGGCTTTGCTGAGTTTTTGCTGGTTTGTCTTTTCTTCGCTCACTGTTTTGCTCGAGATAGGAAAGTGAAAAGAATGGTCATTGAGGGGCTCCTTTAGTATTAACGCTTGTCTTTCCCTGTTAACATCTCTGTAACTGGGCCCTTCCCCTTACGTTCCCTGTGTCCCCAGGCTCTGATCCATCCCAGTTTCAAGTGCACGGTGGAGCTTGCCGTGTGGCTATCCCGACATGGGGCTCTCAGCCTGATTCCAACCAGTGGTGGTCAGCTGCAAGTGCAGCTGATCCGGTGCAGACCCCTAGCACAGATAAAGACACCATTGGCCCCTGCTTGAAACTGGAGTGAGCTGCTGTGGTGAAAATTGTGCTCATCCTTGTCTACACCTAGTGGCTGCCCCAATGCAAACGCTGATGGCTGGGATTGGGACAAATCTCTAGGCTGGGGGAGGGTCTATTAGAGTCCCCTCAGGCCAATTTGTACAAATCTCTGCTGTTAACTGGCCCTTTACTCAGAAATCCTATCTTATTGCGTCAGGCCGCTGGTCCCTCTCACTAGTATCCTGGCTCTGAAACTAGCTAGCCACTGCTTGTTGAGTGGGGAAGTGAAATGTTAGCAGCTGGCTAGCTGGGCCGTGTTACCCAAGGGGGGGAAGGTTGGCGGACTCCTCTTTGCCCTCTGCAGCAGGCAGATTTGCAGCAAGCGACTCTCCCTAGAGGTGGCGGTCCTGGCGCTTACCAGCATTGTCATCTTTGGGAAGAGTAGCTAGGGGCTAGCTCAGGGCATGACCTGACTCTTGTAAGCTCTCTTCCTAATGATCTCCACTCCTGGTCACCGCTGGAGCGAACCAGGCCAAAGTCATCGGTGCTATGAGTGGAGTCTCCGAATTCGGCCGTTTGCCTGGATCTGTCGTTCTAGTTTGTCGTTCTAGCCGCGATGGGGTTGTAGCATAGCTGAGAAGGATGGACCCCTGTTGTGGAACCTGCTGTATGGACCTTTCCATGCAAAGCAATCTCCATTACTTCGGCTATGTCCATGCAACATGCCCGGAAAGCGGATTCACCGCTGAGCGATTCCATTCAAAAGGATGCACAGAAATTCCTGCTGGGAAATGTCCATTGGGATTCCTCGCTGAGCGCCCTGTGTGACTCACGCACGGGTCTGATTCAGGCCGTGAGCTGTTGCTGAGGTAGCACAGCCTGGAACAGAACATGCCCCTGACGCAGCTCCCTGCATGAGAAATTCAACTCCTCTCTTGGAATCGGCCTCACCGAGCAGAGAGATTGCGGGGAGTGGAGACCAAGGGGCTTCTCACCAGCACCGTTTGCTTTGGCCTTAGTCCCTGCTCTGCTCCGTGCATGCGACCCCTAGCAGCAAGCAGGCAGCAGACCCTGAGCATTCACCAATCCACGGGAGGTTTGCCCACCTCTAAATGGGAGTGGTCTTTTGTGCTTAGGGAAAGGGGTCGACTGCTCTTGCAGAAAAGCTGCCTTTGAAACCAGTGGGCGTCTTGCCATCGCCTGGGATTCTGCATTGGCCCTCAGCGTGGCTGGCTGCAGAGTCAGCTCAGGAGCTTCCTCGAGACGCGCTCTGGCCTCCTGGGGGAGTGGGGAAGGGAGCACCATGTTCTAGAAGCTTGATGAGCATTTCCTTCCTGTTTGGTTGTCACATGGACCTGCCCGCCAGCCAGCAGTCATTGAGCGATGTCGGGGAAAACACTTGTGTCCGGGTAGGAGAGTCCGTGGCTGACAAGGAAAGATAAAGGGAGATTTGGGACGCAAGCTTCCCAGCCGAGCCAGCCCCCCTGGGTGTAGCAACAAGGCTGGGCCGTTGTCCGCTGGGTTCGCCAAGTGGATACAAAGAGCAGCGATAACGAGCCCGGCGCTGATGTAACCTCGTTATGTAACGTGGAGTGATGCTCCCCACCCTTGTGTTTTCAGAAGGGGAGGGGCGGCAATAAAGGGGGCTCGTAAATCACCTGCAGCGGCTTTCAAGTGGTTGGAGTGCTCTGGGCAGTTGAGCAAGGCTACTGCCAGCTGCCGTAGGGAAGGGAGGGGACGGGCAAGAGGGCTGCGAAATGGATGATAAGGCTCATTGGCATGTGGCTGTCATGATGGCATAGTCATTCCTGGAGCCCGGCGGGTAGGGTGGGAACGAACCCTCCCACCCCCACCCCCCAGCTGCTACTCTTCTTCCTGTGATACAAGAGTAGCGTGTGCCGCTCTTGGGTAATGTACAATTAACCTGTGCAACTCGCTGCTGCAGGAGATTATCTCCAGCACCTTTTAAATCAGACCGGAATGGCTCAGCGTAGCGTCTTGAGAGCCAGGAGAGGAACGGGACCCGTCGCTCCTGTTTTAGGACTTGGTGGGAGGAAACCGTTCCCGTAGATGGCCCAGAGTTGCACAGGCAGGTCCACTGTGGGTTTTTATGGCTTCCTCTAAAGCATTTGCCCCGGGCTATTGGCAGAGGCCACTCCCCCGCTCTAGGGCGGCAGTTTTTTATGGAGCCCTGCCTGGCATCCCCTTTTATGACCCGTTATCATTGCAGTAAAGCAAACTGTTCTGACCGCCCCTGCACGTGCACGTCCTGCCACCAGCCCAACCTTCGACGGTTTTGCAAATATTTGCCCTGCTTTGCAAGGGCTTCTAGAGCTGCTGCATCAGTGGCCAAAGCGGGGCAGTCCCGGCAGCTCAGTGCCATGTTTTCCTCAAGCGGCCGGTTACGAGAAGGGAGCAGGGTTTGGAGAACAGGTTTCCTGTAAATGCTGATAAGTGGGGGAGGGTGGGGGGATGAATGTATGAGCTCGTTATCCCTTTGTCTCCTCAAGCTTGTGTGTGGGACGAGCCCCAAAAGAGCCGGGGCCAAAGGCACATCTGTGATATCGTCCAGGCAGTGAGATGGGATGGTCTCTCTCCCCCCCCCGCCCCCCCCCCCCCCCCCCCCCCGGCCCTTGGGACATTTAAAAATGACTTTGAGCAAAGGAGTGGAACACACTCACTGGGGAAATCCATCTTGCCACAGCAGCAAGGGGTGGGTTAGAGGGCCCCATAGGGGTGTTCCAGTTCTCTGAGCTGATTTCCCCCAACCCACTAGGGTTGACTGGGTTTGGAAAATTATGAGGGCGTGCAGGGTGGGGGGTGTTTTAAAAAAGGGAAACCCTTCGCTCATGGGACAGTGAATGATGGCGACTCTTGCCTCACTCTCCCTGTGTCATGCTCCCCACCTAACACCTACAACAGGGGAGGTCTGGGGGAGGCTGCGGCAGGGTCACAGGATGAGAGGAAGCGTTTCTGGTCGCTGGGGAAGTAGCTGCTGTTGTAATCCAGGGAATGGGGGGAGAGAACAGTAACTACAAAATACCCCCCGGAGCAGGAATGAGGAAGAGATGTCAGTGCCGTCATAAGGTGACGCAAGAGGGCCCTCCGTGTCTCTTCTGGGGAGAAGAGTGACCAGGCTGGGGAGTGAACTTATTTCAGGCCAGGTTGATCATCCTTGGTGGGACTGGAAAGATTTTCTGTGGTGAAAACCATGTCCACTGCGGGGAGGGATCTCCCCCTGGAGCAATATCACCATGTGCCATTGCGATTCGGGTTACCTGGGGTTAGGAAAACTATATCACGTGGGCCTGGGGGCCAGACACCACCGTTGGTACCAGCTGGTGCCAGGCAACAGATCTTGTCCTGGTGAGATGAGGGGTAACAAGTCACGTTACCTTGGGACTGACTCCTGAGCTCTCACAAGACAGCTTCTGGTTGTTGAGAGTGACGTAGCTTATGTGGGGGTGTTAACACGAGAAAGCAAGGCCTAGAGAGCTGAAGTGACTTAGCGCAAGCTATGCAGTGAGTAAGTAATGTACCTAACAACCCAGACATCCCCTGCCTCAGTTTACCCATCTGTAAAATCGGGATAATGACCCTGACCACCTTTGTTGAAGTGCTTGAATAGCCGCTGATGAAGAGCGAGAGTCTGTGACCACCATACTAGTCCGGCCCACTCCTGAAATAAATCCCCTTCACAGCAGTAGTGAAAGAGGAATTTATGTTGGGCTAGAGTCAGCCACACGTCATGCCAACCCATGATGTGACCAAAATTGAAAGTGACAGCAGAAGAGAAGGCAGGGGCACAACACGCTGGTGGGTTACTTTGTAAATTTCATAATCTGAAACCAGGCCCCGCCCTTCCCCCTGCAGTTTTAAGGAGCCATGTGGTAGAGCTGAGAGCAGTTGTAAGGTAACTGTGTTATATCCCTCCCCGCATGACTTTGTTCGCTGAGGACACCAGTCTACCACTGCTGCCTGCCGATGGAGTTACTCCTTTAGCCCAGGCGGTAGAGGTCTGTGCCGTGGTACTGACCTGGCAACTTGTGCCCATTGTGCGCTGACAGGTGGGAGGCTTCAGAGAGAGATGTAGCAATCGACTGGAAAAGCTGTTGTAGCGCCGGAACCTGACAGGGCCGGGGGCTGAATTTCTTCTGCAGAAATGTTTCCTGCCTCCTGTTTGCATCGGTATTCCTCAGTAGTTCACTAACGTCCTAGAAACGGGCGGGAAGGGACCTCAAGAGGTCATCAAGTCCAGCCCTCTGCGCCGGGGCGGGACCAAGTGAACCCCGACCATCCCTGACAGATGTTTGTTCAACCTATTCTTAAAAACCTCCAGTGACGGGGATGCCACAGCCCCCCGGGAAGCCTGTTCCAGAGCTTAGCTACCCTGAGCGTTGGAACGTTTTCCCTAATATCTGACCTAAATCTCCCTTGCTGCAGATTAAGCCTGTTACTTGTCCTACCTTCGGTGGACCTGGAGAATAATTGATTACTACCATCCTCTTTATATCAGCCATGAACCTATCTGCAGACTGTGATCAGGTCCCCCTCCGTCATCTTTTCTCAAGACTAAAGGTGCCCAGTTTTTTAACCTTTCCTCATAGGTCAGGTTTTCTAAACCTTTCATCATTTTCGTTGCTCTCCTCTGGACACTCCCTCATTTTCTTAAAAACATGGCCCTCAGAACTGGACCCAGGACTCCAGCTGAGGCCTCAGCAGAGCCGAGTAGAGCGGGACAATCACCTCCCGTGTCTTACAGCTGAGAAGTGGGTGAGTGACTCCACTAGGATCACCGGGAAAAGCACCAGCTTGCAAGGTCAGGGGCAAGCTGAGTGCCAGCTGAGCCGATGTCCAGGTCCAACCATCTGTCCTAGGGAGGCTGTTCCACTTTGGATAACTGGTGACAGGATCGTTGGCCCAGGGAGAGCAGGTGCAAACATGGGTCTGGTGCTTGGAGCCCCCCCTGGGAGGGACCCAGTATTCAATCCTTTTGCTCCAATGGCTTTTTATTATTTAGTATCCAAAGTGGAACAGCTCCAACAGAAGGCCTGCATCAGACGATCCCCTCACCCCGTTGTTGGGGCATTCACCTGAGCGGTGGCAGAGCCCAGTTCAAATTGCTTCTCCCCTCAGGGGGAGGAGGGCCATGAACCAGGGGTCTCCCACATCCCAGCTCAGTACCTAACCACTGGGTGGCAGCTGCTCCTGCTGCCACTGCTACCTGGTAGGTGTAAGCTCGCCCCAGGGGTCTCATCCGCTCTGTGAGCTCGGAGTGTGCTCACTGGGTCTGGCCCGGAGGTGAGCTAGGTGAACACCCACCCGCCCCTGGTTTGAGTGTCACTCTGGGGCTTATCCAGCCGCCTGGGGTGGGGCTGCAGCGCGCATGGCCAGAGGCAGAAGGGTAGCTGGGAACTTTCCCTGCCACAATGTAGGTGCTCGGCCATTGTAGGCGCCTGCGGGGCCTTGTGAATACCAGAGGAGCCTGATTCTGGGTTTAGATTTAAAAACGTTATTACAGCTAATGTTAAAACCATTATATAATACGCAGGTTGGGGAAAGAGCGTCTGTACATCTAGGTATAGTGCTTAGATTATCCACTAATACAAAGTTAGTTTTTAAGTCATGATACATAATCAGCAATAACCCGAATGTAGGTGAATAGATTTAACCATACAGTTAGATATTGGAATTTGAGTACTCGAGTACATCACTCATGAAAAGTTGTACAGGGATTTGGTTGTGGAAAGCAAAATATATCAATGAGCGGAGATTGTCCCTCGGTACCTGAGAATTAGGTTGGTGGTCCATTTAGAAAATACAATCCATGAGGAAAGTATTTGTTACTTTCCTGACTGCGCTTCTCATGGGCACTCCAGCTCCTCCTTCCTGTTATTGCCGATGTCCGGTGATGTGTTCTATGTAGATGTCTCTCGACTACCTGATGGCGTCCGACACCATGAGTTGCCGCATCAGCCGAGCGTAGCGCTGACCAATTCCGCATTCTGTCAGCACTCGCTCGTTACTGGGGTCCCATGAGCCCGTTTCTAGGACGTTAGTGAACTACTGAGGAATACTGATGCAAACAGGAGGCAGGAAACATTTCTGCAGAAGAAATTCAGCCCCCAGCCCTGTCAGGTTCCTGCGCTACAACAGCTTTTCCAGTCGATTGCTACATCTCTCTCTGAAGCCTCCCACTGTCAGCGCACAATGGGCACAAGTTGCCAGCTCAGTACCACGGCACAGACCTCCGACGATCAGTGTGTGTGTTTGGACCTGGAACCCCTAGCTCTCAAGGTTTCGGCCAGAGGGGTGTATTTCTCTACCTTTCGAGCTCGGGCATCGTGGAAGGCCGGGGTCATGTTCTCAAACGGCACTGTGATGACGATCTTCTTCCAGTCCTCATTTCTGGAAGAGATGCTTTAGCGAAACCCAAGTGATTGGGCTCAAGGCAGGGTAACTGTGTTAGAAGCGAGTCCTACTAAGGGAGACCTACTGGCTCCTCCTGGCCTTAACCTCGATTAGCATTAGGCCTGGGGGTACTTATCCTAGGAGGTCTGCTTCAGATTCAAATGCAAATGTGATCCCAGGCTTAGACGGGGAGCAATCCCCTTATCTGCATCCCCGCCACTGGCTGGCCCTGGGAGAGGGGAGGTAGTCCATACTGTACAAGAGAGTCTGTATTTACTCTGGGCCATTAGAAATCAGCCCTGGGCTCTCTCGGAGCTCTCAGAACAGTGAATAATGGTGAATGGGAGTTGGTGAATAATGACAGGGGAGTCCCCTTCTTCCCTTTATCTTGAGCCAGTGGTCAGGCAGGAGTGTAGCAATAGTGGAAAGCTCTCTGGCTTCCCAGGGGAAAAACCCTCTTGCCTCTGTTAGGTGTACATCAGGGTGACTTTCCCGAGGGGACTGGGATCTACATGCCCGGGCAGCAGCCTGGCCCTGATACCATCTCCCTCTTGATCGTCCCCTGGTTCTTGCTCTGGGCCTTCCCACCGTGCTCACTTTTTTGGCTTTTGCAATAGTTTAATCCCCATTGGTTTAACGCCGCGCTGAGGCCAGAAGTGGCCGAGGCAGAGCTCCTGCTGAGGAGCCCACTCACACCGGTGTCCAAGGGGGAGCAGAAATGGCTGGGGAGGCCTGTTTGCTGCCCAGCCTAACTGTGCAGCATCCAGAGAGTCCAAGGCCCCTCTGCGTGGTGGGGCTGTAGATAACGTGTCAAGCGTTTGCAGCAGTGAGTTCAACGGTGGGTTGGGGGATGGGATGGAGTGAAAGGGAAGGATAGTCCTTGCTCTGAGGTGTTTACCATCTGAAAGTCTCCTAACCTGTGGGTTCCCCCCTTTGTGCCTCAGTTTCCCCATCTATAAAAATGGGGTTAATGATCCTGACTCTGCTTTTGTGACATGCTTTGGGATGTATGGGGGAAAGGGCAGCCCAGGAGCTAGGCATTGTGATCAAACTGCAGTGGTGAGGTTAGGGGAACGCCTTGTTTGACGCTGTATGGAATTTGGGGGACACTTTAGGATATTATGAATACCGATATTGTAAAATTGCAGTGAGTTGTGCCAGATCTGCCATGTAAGATATCTGCAGAAATGTTTTAATTTGCCAGATATGATCATCTCATTTATGTGTTTGTATCACCTTTGTATTGTGGGTTATACACATCTATGTATGTCTGGATTTCAAAATTTGTGCTATGCTTCTGGGTGGCACCCCCAGACAGTTTGGCATCAGCACTTCCCAGCCTGCTTGATGGCCCATTAAAGACCATCAGCTACACAATTGACCCGTTGAGAGGGGCAGGCCCATGGGCAGCTTGTGTTTGGAACAAAGGAAATCAAACTGCCTGGCAAGACTATAAAAGGCAGCTGCGTCTTCTCCATTTTGTCTTCAGTCCTGCTTCTTGTCTTCAGTTCAGCCCTGCTTCTTACCTCTGGAGTAACCTTTCTACAAACCGAAGCTCTGAACAAAGGACTGAATGACCCATCCAAGCTGTGGATGGGTTCCAGAGGGAATGTCAAGCCAGCAAACTCACCAGTACTGCTAAGAACCTGATCTATGGACTTTGAAGTCTTTGTGTTTTATCATTTAATATCTCTCTTCTTTTTTCTTTATAATAAATCTTTAGTTTTAGACACTAAAGGATTGGCTGGCAGCCTGCTATTTTGGGTAAGATCCAAACCTATACTGACCTGGTAACGAAGCTGACCCTTTGGGGTCAGAAGAACATTTTGTGTATGTGAGCAGAGTTTTTAAATAACTTCTCTCTGTACTGGACCTAGGTGCTGACTGGAAGCCAGAGAACTGCCCGGTAATAAAGGGGGCTGTGTGATTTCTTTTTTGCTTCGTGATCACCAGTGTGGGGGATCAGCACAGTTTGTGACTGGTGGGGGAGTCTAACTTCACTGTTACCCACCAGGCTTGAGAGGATCTGCTCTCCCTTTTGCAGCCTGCCCTGACCGTGGCATTTCCAGAGAGGGCTGCCCCAGGCTCCCCGGGGCTGGCCCCACTCATATCCAGTCCGAGTGCTGCTGTGTCGGCGATGGTTCTCCTGGCCCGTTGGTTTGACTGTATCTCGCCTCTTTGCATCCCACCCTGGCTTCCCCTTCTCTATCGCATCAAACAATCGCTGCTCGTCCTCACTGTCAAGGCCCTTCACAGCCTCCTCCCCCTCATTCGCTATCCAGATAGCGACTGCCGCCTCCGATCAGCCTCCGTCACCCACTTGTTATCTTTTCAAACTAGCACCCGTGTGCTTCCTTCCCTGCTGCCCCCGATGCTCCCGATCGATATCCACCTTCAAATCCCCCCGCAAAACTCCCCGAGGCCTGCAAAAACTGGGTGAGGCTCCTGGGGCTAAGCTCGCTGCCTGCCATGCTGACCTGATGCATTCAGCCAAACAGACACGCTTTTGAAGGTACGAAAATATTTTTATTTCTCTGTTTTAAATAAAAATACAAATCGATTTGGTCTGAGCCCAAGCCCAACCACAGTAATAAATAGAACACATTGAAATATAAACTCGTTCAAGACAATTACAAAATATCCCACTCTGCTGGGCATTTGGCCAAGCTAACCGGCAAAACTCCAGAGTTTGTCAATGAAGAGCTTGCATTTGGTTTTTTAATTAAACTCCAACCATTCAAGAATGGACATTCTTCATCTGGGGAGGTAGAATGACACAGTCTCCGCTAATCTAGTACAATGTGATTTATATCAAAATGCATGCGGGCTGTCCGTCGGCGACCGCTTTGAAACATACAGGCAACATCAATCCCTCCAGCCCAGTCCACACGGGTTGGATCCAGTGTAGCTGGAATTGGAGCTATGCAGGAAACGGGTAGGATTCAGATCTGAGCCATTCTCGGCAAAAAATCATTTGAAATTAAAGGAGCTCTAGTAGTTAATAGTAAGAATTAAGATGTAAATAATTGTTAAATTATAATAAATAAAATCTGTTTGACATGAATGTAAATCTAAAGGGTGAACAAGGAGGAACAGTGGATTGTGTATTTGAAAAATATAAATATATCAAAATAATATAAACAATTACAGAAAAGCTGGTTCATTCATATCACACTGTCCTGATTTCTGGGAGGGGGAGCTGGAAAGCTCCCTGTCACTCAATGAGAATGGCTATGCATAAGCAATATCCTAGCCAAGGACTTTGCTAATTAAGGAGCCTGCCCTCCTGTCAAGTCTGTTAACTAATAATCAGTTTTGCATAAATGCACTGTTATCACAAAAACAACGTTAGCCAATTCTGTCCCTGCACTGCCCACAAGCCAGGAAGGAAAATGCCATTTTAAAGTGCCTGCATCTGAAGATAAAGGGGATTACCCCCCTTTATAGATGGGGAAACTGAGGCAAGGATCAGGGAGGCGACATGCGTAAGGGCATGCAGCTATTCAGTGGGTGAGCCGGGAATAGAACCCAGGAGCCCTGCCCCATTTACCCACCCGCCCCGGCAGGCTTGTGTTCAAGCAAGGAGGGAAGTGGCTTGGGCTACGTACTGCACTCCGTCCATACTTGGGGGCTAATCCAAAGCTCCAGAGGCTTTCCAGAGTGCAGGCTTCTCCACGCTCAATGGCTGAGTGCTCCCAGAAAACCCCTCTCTGCAGGTGCTTTGCCATCCTACTCACTCAGACCTTGCCCTTGGCTGGACAAGAAAAAAATTAAGCCTCACACCAGCTTCTGTGAGGTAGGTAAACATTAGCATCCCCCATTTGACAGATGGGGAAACTGAGGCACTGATTGCTGCCCAAGATCCCACAGGGAGTTGGGCCAGAGCTGGTACTAGACCCAGGAGTGTTTGGCTCCCAGTCTTGTGCTTGGTCCAGCGACCAAAGAGCAAACACCCGGTACTGGAGACACTCATTTGTTTAAATATTAAACAGTAACTACATGCACACACGTGTACAAATGCACGACCAGCAGCTCAGGCCCTGCTCCTGGATTTGCTGATGCTGCAAAACATTCAGTGATGATGCCTGTGACTCGTTATAAAGGAAATGGATTTTGGCCTTAAAAAGATACCCTAGACCAGTTGCACTTAAATACTTCTGCCAACAGGTCCCAAACCCCTATAAATATTAAATAGTGATAAATATTAAATAAGCCGGGCAGTGTTTGCATTGGGGCCGTGTGCGTGGATGCACCAGCCAGTGGTGAAGCTCACAACTGAGAAATAAATAACCTTTAAATAGCGTAGGGTGACCAGATACCCCGATTTTGAAGGCACAGTCCCAGTATTTGGGCCTTTGTCTTAGACAGGCACCTATTACCCCCCACCCCTGTCCTGATTTTTCAAACTTGGTATCTGGTCACCCTAAAAGAGAACCATGCCCAGCCTCAAACCCTGGGGAACAGTAAATGGGTTTGGGGCAGGGTTTGCCACTGACCCAGAGCGGGAGGGGCAGCTGCTGCTAATATCCCAGTCCAATAGTTACGAGCCTGGGTGGTTGCTTTGCAGAGGGATGGTTGGAGGTGGTGGGAGGATGGGCTGGGAATAAGGGAGAATCCAGGCTGGATGAGCGGAGCATCCTCCGTCTGGGAGACGCTGCTTCCCCTGCTCAGAGACACCACCCCCGTAAAGCTCCCCCTTAGATCTCAAAGCCCGGAGCCTCCCCAAGGCATGGGACTTCTCAGGCACCAACGCTGGGCAGGAGGCTGCGGTGGGGGAAGCGGATCCCTGCGCCCCTTCACACCAGCGTGAGGTGGCGGAGGGCCCGGAAGGCCGCCTCCAGGAAGCGCTTGAAGTTGGCGGAGATGATGAATCCGCTGGCTTGTTTGTCGAAGTCAGACGAGAGGCTGGGGAGGGTGCCCTGGCCCTCGGCCTTGGGGTACGTCACCGTGTTCAGCCCCAGATCTTCCATCTAAAGGAGCGGGAGACAGTAAGCAGCATTAGCAGGAGCCCCGTGGAGCCAGCGCCTGACACACCTGGGGAAGCTTGGGCCTGCTCTGAGACCACCGGGCTCTGGCTCGGGCCCTTGGTGCTGGCGAAAGGAGCCCGAAGCCTCAATCTAGTCGCAGGTCAGGGTCGGCATGGGGGCGAGCTCCCCGCCCCCTGGGAGGCCTAGCTCTCCCTGTCCCATTCAGCGCTGCACACAGGCTGCCGGCATCGGCCCAGCTCGTCGGGCCCAGGAACGCAGCGGGGCGATGGCAAGCGGGGATTGGCTTCGCCTTTGCTGCCAGGCCCTGCCCTGCCTGGCTCCCCGCCTGGGCCACTTGATCTGGGTGGAGGCCGCAAGGATTCTGGCTGCATCCCGGGGCCCTGGCCTGGTCCCACCGACCGGGGGAGCGAGCGGAGCCGTGTACCTGCTGCTGGATGTTAGTGGACAGGTTCGAGACGTCCAGCCGGAGTGCATCCACGAGGCTGGAGTGAGCCGGCAGGAGCTGGAGGAGGAGGGCGAGGTGGCCGTGGTAGACTTGGAGCCCGTCCCGGATCTGGCTGAAGCAGGCATCCTGTGGGCACGAGAAGGAAGGAGTTGAGAGAGGAGGCCTGAGCTGGGGCACTAGCTCTTTAGTGACCGGGTGGGCATCAAGTTTCCTGTGCAGTGTCTATCCCAGCGCAACACATTGGCTGCGGTGACCGTGCAGCACGGAAGGGGTTAACTGTAACTGCAGGGGGCCAGCTGTTCCCTTTCCCCCTGGAGGGGTCGGCGCCTCCCCTGGGGCTCTTTCCTTGCCAGGGCTCTAGAGCAGGGCTGGAAAATGTGAAGACCCTGCAAGGGCCGGAGACTCCCCCCAGCCCAGGCTGACAGATCCGTGAAGCTGAGCTACGCAGCACGAACCTGGGCCGCTCCCTCCTTCGCCGCCAGGCGATCACCAAGGGCGGGAAGTGCTGAGTCAAGTTACAGCACCGTTGGCCAGGGCTGTGAGGAAGCCTCCCCCTCTTTCTAGCTCGCTGCTCCCACCCGGCTATTTTTGGCTGGAGTATTCTTAGGGTTGGGTTTAAAAGCCAGGCCCTGGCCTGGGAGCCCAGCTTCGAACGTAGCCGAGAGGCTGGCCGTCGAGCCGTGAGAGGCGTTTGGGTTCTGTGAAGCTGGCAGAGGAACAGGGGTGAAGTGGTTCCGTCGTTGTTGTTTCGGAGAAGGCTGCCATGGCTGGAGAGAAGCCAAAGCTGAGAACCGGCAGCTCATTGCAGGAGTGCCTTTCCTTCGCCCCCGCCCGGGGGTGCTGCTCTTCTAACCCTTTCGGAGTGGACCCTGCACACCTGCCACAGGCAGAGACCTGCTGCTGGAGTCAGTACGACCCTGCTCCTGCCACCGGGAGTGGGAGTGAGTGGGAGCAAGCTTGGGCCCTTAGGACGCAGCCCAAGGATCGCTCCTGACCCCCCAGCCCGCCCTTGCCGTAGTCCCTTGCGGTCAGACTCACCACTCGGAAGCTCTTGCTGTGACACTGATCCAGCGGCACCGGGGAAATGCCCAGTTTCTGCTTGACAAGCATCAGCTCCTCCTCATTGCAGAGCTGAAGGGTCGTGCACTGAGGTGGGAGAAGAAAAGGTACAGTCAGGAGGCGGGCATTATAAACCAAGTATTGCCTCGGCAACAGCTAGCGATTGCTGTTACTGGACCCCAGTCTATGCCAAGCATGTGGTGGCCAGGGTGGGTTCCAGAGGCCACCCTCAATCCTGCAAACACTCTGGGAGTAACTTTACCCACTGAAGTCAAGTGCAAAGTTCTACACTTAGGGAGGAAAATAAATCAATCCATCCAATGCACCACTCCAGAATGTGGACTAGCTGGGTAGGCAGTGGTATGAAAAAGGCTAATACCATTCCGAGTGTAGTAACAGGAGCTTTGTATGTAAGACACGGGAGGGGACTATCCCATTCTGCTCTGCATAAGGCTTAGGGTGACCAGATGTCCCGATTTTATAGGGTCAGTCCCGATTTTTGGGTCTTTTTCTTATATAGGCTCCTATTACCCCCCACCCCCTGTCCCGATTTTTCACATTTGCTGTCTGGTCACCCTAATAAGGCTTCAGATGTATTAAGGGTGGTTATATAGACAACAGGGATCAGTTGTTCTCCATGTCCCCTGAAGGTAGGACACAAAGTAATGGGCTTAATCTGCAGCAAAGGAGACTTAGGTGAGATATTAGGAAAAACTTTCTAATCATCAGGGTAGCTAAGCTCTGGAACAGGCTTGTGGAATCCGCATCATTGGAGGTTTTTAAGAACAGGTTGGAGCAGGTTGGGTGGTCCGGGTTTGCTTGGTCCTGCCTGGAGTCCCTTCCAGCCCTGCCTTTCTCCGATTCTATTACTCTCGCCTGCCTTTTCCCAAGCAATGTTTTTCTATTTTCATTTTTGCATTGTCCTTTCCTTTGGCACGACCCCGGGAATAGCCGGAAAGGAGAGGGACTCAGTGCTGCACATTGGCTGGCGGGGCCGTGCGAGACCTTGGAAACTGGAGCAAAGCAAACACATCCACTGGCTATGCGAATAAGACGCCCTGCCCCACAGGGTTAAAATACTGGCAAGCACTCGCTGTAATCTCCAGGAAACATGCCCATTTGGATCCCCCGGGCCAGTGTCGGCTTCCCAATTTAACACGATCAGTGCGAAAAACTTTTTGGGGGCCAAATCCTAAGGGCCCGATTCTGAAAACGCCTCGGCGTGGGAGTAACATTGAGCTAAACAGGGCTGCTCGCCTGAGGAAAGAGAGCTGCAGAAGTACATGAGGATCGGGCCAAACTACAGTCCAAAGCCTGAGGAGGAGGATTCACTATCCTCAAATCTGCTCTCTGCCTGCATCAGGCAGGGGCAGAGCGGCCAGAAGGGGAAGGCTGCGGTTTGCACTAGCTGAGTGGATGGATCCTCTGCCTAGCGGCTGGGTAAATTGTCAGGCCTGGTCCCTGAGAAGACACTTGCCCAGGAGAAGGAGCAGCCTGCAACTCCTCTGGGAGGGGACGGGTCCCTGTTTCTGGCTCTTGCTTTGAGGGAGGCGAAGTTTCTCTTGCTCCTGTTGTGTATTTCGTGCCGGGGGCTGACGTGTGCTAAGTTGGCTGGACCAGGAGGGCCCTTGTCTGTGACCCTGCCAGCTGGAGGTAGAGAGGACCCGGTCAGACATCTGTCCCCGGGGAAGACCAGCACAACTTCACGCAAAGGCGTGATCTCCCAATCCCTCGTCCTGCTGCTAAGTCCTGCCGCCCAACCCAAGGCATAGCTGCTGGGGAAGCCTGTCTGTCTGGATCTCTGTCTGTCTGGGAGCCTGGGGCTGAGATCCTCAGCAGAGATGAAGGCTCCGGATCAGAATGTCAGGGCCCCACCCCTGAGTGCTCAGTGCTGGGCTGCAGACCCCAAATCGCCAGGGAGGGGTGTAGCTGCAGCTTTCTTGCCAGATGTCGAGAAGCCCCTTTGTGCAGGTCATCGATGAGCCCCTGGGTGCGTGGCACTGCCCACCCCCCACCCCAACCCCAGACCTCGGCTGCCCTCAATGGTTCGTGTCGAGCGACTCACCACAAGCTCCTGGACCTGGGCGACGTCTCCTTTGATTTTGCGGATGTATTCCAGGTCCTTCTGCAGGAATTGCTGGAAATCCTGATCCCCGGAGAACTCCGGCAGGGGAGCTGCGTGCAGCATGGTGCACCCCAAACACAGCAGCGTGCTGACTAGTGATGGCAAAGCAGCTGGAGGTGAAGGAAGGAGAGAGGAGGAGGGTAAGTGCAGAGGATGTGGCTCCAGACACAGAGCGGGAGAAGCGCTCTCTCTCTCTGTGTTCAGAGGAGATAGTAGGTTTGCTGGGCACATACACTTAGTGAGAGACATACACTTAGTGAGAGACAGCCCGTGCCCAGGAGAACGTCCAGTGGAAACTGTTCCCATGTCAGCTTCACCCCAAAGCGTGTTGGTTCCCCCACTCTCTGCCCAAGGAGCTTAGGCTAAATAAATACAATCTATACATTAGAGCTTTTATAGTTCAAGTTAGAACGAGACTTTGATTTAAATCCCCTCTGCTTTCAGATGCTCAAAACTCAGAATTTTATTGTAGCGAGGCAAACTCACCGCATAACGTGCATTAAGTAAACCCTACCTGTTTAAAATTTAACCCATGCTGTATAAAACACATGCCTCTTAATAGCTGTGAGGACAAATACACATTGTTTCTTTTCCTGGTTATACTATAAATAGGCAAATCTACAAGGAAGAAGGAAGTTAAATCAAATAACCCAAACAGTAAAAATAGACATTGCTGTTCCCCAAATCACACTTACCAGCCCCCTCACCTAGAACAAATCCAAGCAGTTTGCTACTAGGAAATCAGTGGCTATGGTATCTTGCTGTCGAGTGAAGGTTCATACTTACTTTGGAGAGATCTCATTCTAAATGCGTGGAATCTTCTCAGTATCTCCTCCCCTTTTGAGTTTGTGACGGTTACCGGGAATGTGAATAAGACAGACGCAAAAGCTGCACTAGTCCCTTTCAGTTCACGAATGCTGAACCTCTCATCAATACAGGGCATTTATAGTCTTGTCAGGGAAAATTCATTCTGATGAAATAAGTGTGACAAATCATAGACACCAAATTCCTAGAATGTTTATTTTCACAGATTTGTGTTTTCAGGTTTTGCAAAATGTGGGTTTTTTAATGGCCCCAATTGGTTCTACTTGGGACCCAATCTTAGACTGCTGGACCTGTTCTCCAGCCCACTGGGGCGAGATCAATAGAAACTCACTAATTCTCATTGCTCTTTAAACCCCGGAATGCCCCCAAAGTCAGCCACTCCCCAAAAGATCAGCGGTTTTTTATTCCAGATCAGAGATTTAATTGTGAACTGACAAGACACCTCAGTCCTGATCAAACGTTGTTATCCTTACAATATAAGGAGCTGCTTTGTTCTCCAGCAGCTTGAGTAGAGTGCTTGTTAATTTAACCAAGTAATTAGGTCATGATGAAGAGAGAAATCACCTTTACATTCCTCTTTCCTTGTAGCTGTGTTCACTTGCCCTCAAGTAGAACCACTAACATTCCCTCATGTGATATGTGCTTCGCCTAGAATTAAAACAGCATGTGTCTGCTGGCTGAGAGATCCTGTGCCTTAGGTCTGGAGGGGCCCACACCATGGTATCTGGGCCCCAGACAGCCATGAATGATTGTGATCCTCACAGCACCCCCTAGGGAGATAGGGAAGGATCATTAGTCACAAACGGGGAAACTGAGGCACAGCAAGGCCTTAGGCCAGCTTTCCAAAGTGGCTAGTGATGGATGGTAGATGCCCAACTCAAGACCCTAAAATTCAGGAATTGTCCTATGAAGATCTTCATAGAATCATAGAAGCGACAAAGGGTCCTGTGGCACCTTATAGACTAACAGAGGTATTGAAGCATAAGCTTTCGTGGGTGAATACCCACTTCTTCGGATGCAAGCAGTGGAAAAGCTTATGCTTCAATACCTCTGTTAGTCTATAAGGTGCCACAGGACCCTTTGTCGCTTCTACAGATCCAGACTAACACGGCTACCCCTCTGATACCATAGAATATCAGGGTGGGAAGGGACCTCAGGAGGTCATCTAGTCCAACCCCCTGCTCAAAGCAGGACCAACCCCAACTAAATCATCCCAGCCAGGGCTTTGTCAAGACAGGCCTTAAAAACCTCTAAGGATGGAGATTCCACCACCTCCGTAGGTGGCCCATTCCAGTGCTTCACCACCCTCCTCGTGAAATAGTTTCCTAATAACCCACCTAGACCTCCCCCACTGAGACCATTGCTCCTTGTTCTGTCATCTGCCACCACTGAGAACTGCCGAGCTCCATTCTCTTTGGAGCCCCACTTCAGGCAATTGAAGGCTGCTATCTTGGTGTAAGGGACGTGACTGGGCTCACATGGAAAACACATGGCTGCTCTGGTTCCCTCCTGCTCTTGGCCTGCCTTGTCTATTTAGATAGGAAGCTAGTTGGGGGCAGGGACTTGCTGTGGGGGAAATTCAAGTCACCGAGTGTCTTGCCATTGATCTCGGCGGGCCAGGATTTCACCGTGTGTGTGCAGCACCTAGCTCTCAGTGCTGCTGGGGTACAGACACCACGAGGCATCTGAACCAGGAATCCCCAGGGTCCCAGCCCTCTTTCCAGCAGCGTTAGCTGGCTCGGGGTGGAGAATGGGCCCGGGAGGAAAGACGTGGGTGCCCCATCGCGGTAGGAGCTCCAGCACCCTTGGCAAGGCCCTGACGGGAGCGATCCTGTGCCGGTCCCCGGCTGATGGTGATCATTTCCCAGACTTGGGGGAATCTGACGCGGGCACTGCTTCCTAACTCCTCCGTGTTCTTTTGTTGGCAGGCTGGTGGGGAAAACGCGATGCACATTTCCAGGTTGGGCTGCCTGGCCCAGTGCCCTCTGAAACAACTCCGGGCCAGGGGTAGGGGGACGACTGCTCGGAAATGGAGCTGTGGGGGGAGTCCAAGCTGGGCTGTGGGCCCGGCTTTGAGCCCAGCCCCTTGGCAAAGCGGCTGCGGCACTTAGTGGAATGGCCTGGAATGTATTGTCCTGGCTCCTTTTTAATCGCAAGCTCCATGTTCTACCTGCCTGGGAACAAGGAAATGGGATTCTGGGCAGCTATCAAGGAAATAAAAAGTTCAGCCCGCTTCACCGAATCCCGGCATGGAGATTTAAACCATCTGTCCCAGCATGACCTCTCGGAGAGGCAAAAGCTGTGGGGGGAGGGGAAACCAGATCCTCCTCATGCTGACACTCCCTCTCCCCACTTCCCCTCTGGGGCCTTGGTCAAATCACTTCACCTCGGGATAATCAGCCGGGCTCGGGGTGTTCCACGGTGCCTCAGATGCTGCCCTCACTGCCACCACCTGGGCTCTCCGTGGATCTCAGATCCCAGCAGATGTAGGTCAGCCAAAGGCAATGGCCAGTGCTGATTTACACCAGCTAATGGTTGTGAATGTAACCATTACACCAGCTGAGCCAGCCGGCCCAAGGCAATTGCTCTGAGAGGCATGAATCAAGCCATCCACCTCAATGTGGTGTTAACTGAACCCGAAGGACCACCGTGATACTTTCAGTGGCTTTCACTATTTCACTGCTGATTAATTTCTGCAACACCGTCTAACTCCTGCTGCTTGTGCTCTGAGCTGGAATTGCTGCTTGGGAAAAGGGCAAACTTAGGAACAGAGCGGGTCATGCAGTGGGTTGGTATACGAGCCAGAAGCTATGACTTCTGGCTCCATCAGCTCTCAACCACCAGAGCGGTCCTGAGATGGCCCCTTTAAGGGAGCTGGGTGGAGCCCCACCTGCTTCCCAGATGGTGAGATGAAAGACCAACAAGCAGCTAACTTGGGGGAGAGTGTAAGGAGGTGGGAGGTGCGGGGCTTGCTATGCCGGCTGGGGGAAGGAGCTGGCTGGGGTAACCTCATGAGCTAGTTACCTGTTTGGATTTGTGTTGAGCTGAGTTTGTGTTTGAACAATCAACAGACCCCTGGTGAAAGGGGCTGAAACATGGACCCTTGGGGGGTGGGGAAGAGGGCTCACTGGTGCACTGGCTGGCGACTTACAGGAGAGTGGGGAAACTGAGGCAGAGGGAGGTCTGATACCAGGTTTGAGGTGTCCCTGTTACGGAACCTGACTGACAATTCCCTACCCCGCCCACTAGACCAAATGAGCCTAGTGGTTAGAGCAGAAAGGGTTGGGGAGTCAGGACTCCTGTGTTCTCTCACTTGCTAGGTGGCCCTGGAGCGGTGGCTCCGCCTCTCTCTGTTCCCTGGACTGGAGAGAATTTGTTGTGAATGCCAATTGCTCTTTCTGCCCCAGCTCCCTCAAGGGGCTGCAGGGCTGAATTCAGTTTGCTCCACAGACATTCCTGGCTGATGGTCAGCCCTGTCTGGGGCTCCGTGCGACTGGAGCTGGTGCCCAGGGGAATTTCACCTCATGGGAGGCAGACTCTCCTGATAGACTCTCATGGGAAGGCTGGAGGCAAAGTTTCCAAGCTTTCAAGAGTCCCTCCTTCTGCAGCGCGATTTCAGGCCATGACACAAAGTTGGGCCACGGAGGAAGGAAGGCAAGAGGTAGTGAAATGTCCCAGTGGGTGTTGGTCCCATGGACTGGTGTCACCTCCTTGGAAGTGGTGAAGATGAAAAGAGCTGGCTCAGGGGTGAACAGCCGGGCGTGGCCGGGAGTCAACGGTCAGCAGGCTTTTGTTTTCAAGAATTAGGGCTAGTAAAAAGAAGAGTGAGTCAGAAATAGGCCCTGGAGAGGAAGTCACAGCTGCTGTCCATGGCAGGAACTGGGTGTAAGCCCAGAAACCACAGGGATGGGTGCGAGCGCGCCCAGGCGTGACCTTTGTCTCGGTTACCAAGAGTGGTGGAGTTTCCACCTGGCTTGGCCAACGTGCCCGGGAAGTGTGGCCTTTCTTAGCGCAGCTGCCGCCTTTCAGGCTGCTCCTGTCCTCACCCAGGCAGGAGGCTCTCCTGGACCTTGGCTAGGCCCGAGGCTGAGTTGAGGTGGGGCTCAGCTAGCCCTGCGCCGTGGAGCGAGAGCAGATCTCTGCCCCCACCCTCCCCAGTGCATGTTTGACCCCAGTGCAGGGGTGGGGGGCGCGATCGCTCTCTGGCTGGAGATCTCACTGCTCGGAGAGGCCCCTCCTGAGATCTGGCCAGGCTGGCCCTTTGGCCTTGAGTCTGTCTCTGCTGTGAGGCACTGAACCCCCTGCGTCTCCCCAGAGTAGGGTGACCAGATGTCCCGATTTTATAGGGACAGTCCCGATTTTTAGGTCTTTTTCTTATATAGGCTCCTATTACCGCCCACCCCCTGTCCTGATTTTTCACATTTTCTGTCTGGTCACCCTACCCCAGAGGGCCGGGGTCCAGCCAACGAGTAGGAATCCCAAGGACGAGAACGTTTGTGTGTGGCCTGGGGGTGCAATTCCGTAGCAACCTGCAGGCCAAGGGCTTCCTGGTTCCACTGCCTGGGCCTTGCTCCTGACTTGCCCTGGGGGGACTGGGGGCAGGATGTGGCCCAGCCCGGTTTGGAAATTCTGGATGCTCTTCGATTTCCTAAGTGGGAGGAGCTGGGATGAGCTCGATGTGAAGAAATCACAGACACATCCATCGCGCTCGGACGGGTTGGTTCACTCTTCCGGCTCGTCACTGCAAACAAATCCAGATGTGCTAGCCCTGGGCTCTCCCCAGCTCCTCTGGAAAGGGAGAAAGGCTGGCTCAGTGGGTGGGGCTCTGGGATGCTGGAGACCTGGGTTGAGTTCCCAGCTCCTTTTATGCCCTGGGACCAGTCACTTAGCCTCACTGTCTGTGCCTCAGTTCCCATCCGTGCAATGGGGGCAGCCCCATTCTGCCCCTCGGGGGGGTGGGGGGGTGAGGTTACAGCTGGGCTGGGGACCAGATAAATCCCTTCAAGAGCTAGAAAGTGCTGCTTTAATGGCATGGCCATGGCAGAGTCAACCCAGATCTCTGCCCCCTGCAGACAGGCACATGCCAAACTGCCCGGCTTTACAGGTACTGTGTGAGAGCCCTGGTGCACTGCACAGGACCAAATCTCCCCTTCTGATTACAGTATTTCACCTTCCCTCACAAACTCCCCAGTGTTGCTGTGGGCTGTTCAGCTGCAGTGCTCCACCCCAGAGCTGGCTGCATTTTAGTGGTGGGTGAGGTGAATCCTCTGAGTGGGTGAGACTCATAAAGCATCTGAGGTCCCTTCAGAATGAAAGTCCCTGTTCTCTGGCCAGCTAGGCTAGACTGGTGCCCATCACCAGAGTATCTGGGCTCCTCATGTAAGATGCTGTGAGGTGGGCCCCTGGGATGTGTTTTCTGAGCGGACCCCTCCCGGTGGAGCAACCTGCATTAAACCTGCATGGGAGGGGTCCCGTCAGCACCCCGTGGGGCTGGTGCCCAGCCAGGGGACGATTCAGCCCGTTCCTCCAAGAGGCTGTCGGGGTGGGTCAAACCCAAGCCTCCGGCCGGGCCCGAGGGGCCGCTCTGGCTGGTCCATGGGGCCTGGCTGCACGAAGAGCAGCGGGGAGCAGCCCTGCACTGCCACCCTGTGGCCATGGCCAGGATGACACCCACCTGGCCTTCCCCGACACACCTTCTTGCCCCAGCCTCCCCCCTTCAGGCCTTTGCTGGGGTCGGGCTTTCAGCCCCACCCTGGGCTGAGGCCACTGGGGCACAGCAGGGCCGAGGCTGAGTGGGTTTTGCAACAGTCTCAGCAAAGCAGAGAGTCCCAGGGGTGGGTTAGGAGGGTGTGGGGCTCATGTCCCGACCCGGGCAGGCTGCAGCGCCCGGCTCTTCGCGCACGGTGCCTGCGGCTAGCTGGCACCGGCGCCGTTCTTCCAGCTGGCGTGGGGCAAATCCTTAGCCCCAGGTGCAACGCGACCTTTGTGAGATGGGATTTAAATGCAGCAATGGCCTGGTCTGGTTTGGCGAGCCACCATCCCCGCGTCCTACCCTGCCCCAGGCCAGCGGGGGTTTCGCCAGCCTGTGTGTCCCGCTTGCCTCATCCCAGGGGTGAGGCTACCGCAGGGGGAACAGCAGCACTGGCTGAGAATTCCTCAGTGTTACCCGAGCCAGTGCTGCAGGGCTGTGGGGAGCCCAGGGCTGGGCTAGCAGGGGGCCGTGGGGTGGGCGTGAGGGGCACCGGCAGGGCTGTGGGGAGCTCAGGGCTGGGCTAGCAGGGGGGCGTGGGGTGGGCGTGAGGGGCACTGGCAGGGCTGTGGGGAGCTCAGGGCTGGGCTAGCAGGGGGCCGTGGGGTGGGCGTGAGGGGCACCGGCAGGCCTGTGTGGGGAGCCCAGGCTTGGGGTAGCAGGGGGGGCCGCAGGCCAGGTGCAGGAGGCACTGGCAGAGATGCGCGGGGGCCTTTGCAGGATGCGCCCTCCCACTGGCCCTGGGCCTGGCTCCGGCCAGCGCTGTCCCCCCCACCATTGCAGGACCCCAATGCCTGGCCTGGCGCACGGGTTGTGCCCCCAGCCTGCTGGCAGCACATGTGCTGCCCTCCTGGGAGGCCAACGGCCCCTCACAGGCCCAGGCCCAGCGGGCAATGGCTCAGGGCTAATGGGGCTGATGAAGAGCCCTAGTCTGTGCCTAGCGGGACTCTAAGGATCGTGCCTCTGGCTTGAACCCAATGCTCAGCTTGCCAGAGGCCGCAGTGGGGATCCTTCAGTGACATGGCGCCCTCTGGTGGGGCAGTGTAGTCAAGGCACATTACTCACCCCAGAGACGGGCCCAGAGTGCACCAGCAGCTAGCTGCCCTCCTCGCTCCCAGGCTCTAGGAATGGCTGTGTGCACTAAAGTGCATGAATGGCAGTGCGCACTAAGCATGCACTAAGTGCATGAATGGCTGTGCACACGAAGCGTGCACTAAGTGCATTATTGGCTGTGCACACTAAGTGCCCGGAGGAGAACAGTGGCGTTGCAGGAGCGTTCCCTTGGCCGTTTCTGCTGGAGGGGGCAGGACTGGAATAGCAAGGGGCTGTGGGTGGGGATTGGGGGCACCCATGTTGTGTATAAAAGGGAATCACTCCCAGACTGTCTATGGCTCTGAAACCAAACACAAATCATCCACGGAGCCCCAACAAAAGCCCCGGAGCGGCTCCAGCTGCCCCGAGCCAGCACTGGCTGCTTCTGCACGGAACTGGGATTAATTCACTGAGCTGGGCTTTGCTTGGCTTGTCTCTCCTAGCAGCCCAGTCATTTTCCAGGCCTTTCCCTGCCTCACACCCCTGGGGTCACCTTCCTTGGTCTCTCCCAACGCAGTAGGGGGAATTGGTGGCCCGCCACTTGGTCCAAAAATTGGGGAGCTGTATGGTGCAGGATCAGGGCGTGACTGACTAGCGCATCCCTTCCGGGTTTTGTTCTCCGCTTACGGGACCCCACCCCTGGCTCCTTGCCAGAGGCTAAATCACAAGAAGTGGTGCCAGGGGACCGCAGAGGGGTGAGGTAGATTATAGGATCCCCTCAGGTCCTGGCTTTAGACTGGTGCAAATCAGGCCGTGGCTTGGAGTTAGTCATGGGCTGTTTTGTGTCTCTTGGCCCTGATTCAGGCCAGGACGATAATGAAGTCCTGCCATCCCTGCAGCTGCACTGGCTTTCTATGACAGTGCACGTGCCTGGTGTTGCAGCACCCCCTGCTGGATACAGGCAGCAGCGCCCATACCCAGGGCAGCGTATAAGGTTCCAAAGTGATTGGTATTGAAGTAATGACTACCGGTCTCAGCCTAACCGAGCCTAAAGCTAGGGGATAACGAACCCTCATCCACAACTTCACGCCTCTGGCACTAGGAACTCTGCGCAATAAGGATAAAGCTCGTCTGTGCTGATACCAGAACTTCCCCGGGGCTGGCCTGAGAGTGGAACGAACTCCTCCCTGAGTTAAGAACCATCACAAACCGCGCACCTCCTGCTGCAAGCACCTGCTGTGTTTGTCTTCTCCGACAAACCTAGGGCATGGAGACTAAAAACCTGCCAATCCAAGCCAATCTCCGGCACGCGCTTCTCCTGGGGAGCGGAAGGGAGAACCAGCGTGAGATGTTAATCAATGTAACTAATGCACGACTGGAAGGCACTCATGCCCTAGAGCGGGGAGCAGGTTATAAGAACCGCTGTGGAACAGAACCACTCTGTGCAGCACAACACTAGTTTTGAGAGTTGCCTGCTGCGGACCTTGAAATATTTTCTTCTAGCAGAGACAAGGCACAGGGAGTGGCTGTCTAAGAGCATCAGACCTCAGTCACGTATGTGGGAAAAAAGGGAAAAAGTAGGACCTCCGAGAAGCACTTGCAGCTCTTGTGGGCACTGCATTCATACACGAGAGGTCAGGTGTATTACCTACAAATGGGGCAGAGGGCAAGCTTAGCAGGTTCATCTAATTATAATGAGAAGCCTTGAGATTAACCTTGAACCAGGGTGTTTTTTCAGGCAACACATTGGTGGTAGCATACAAGTGCCGGCATAACCAGTAACTAGCGCAGGGAAGACCAGGAATCCCGACTGCCGCTCTTGGGAGGAAGGTCTGACCTTGTGAAAGATACCTCCCTTCTGTCACTGCATCCGCATCCCAAAGTTTCGGGATTTCCAAGCCGTTCCACCCCCCACCGTGAAACTTAAAGCCGCAAAACCACACACACGTGCGAGGTTTTTTTCCAACTTTTATTTTAAAAGTCATAATTGAAGCTTAACAAAGTCTTAACCCATTATTATTGTGAGCTGCGGCTCAGAGTTGTGGTCTGTGTAGCAGTAACCACCACCCACCCAGCAGCAGGTCACACACACAGATGCACCCAGAAGCGGGTAAGAGGTTTGGTGACGGAGCTCAGTAGGTTTAACTCATTAACCCCTTGTGTGCTTCCCACGCCGGGTGCAGCAATGACATCCACCACAAGCAACCTTAAAAGAAGTTTTATTGGGAATTGGGAGGGTGGGTTTCCCTTAATATGCTGATCTCTTGGGTGATGGTTGTAGGGGAGCACGTCCCTCTGCAATAGGCAGAGGGCGATATAGAACCTGGGTGTGTCTCCCCTCCCCCTCCCAGTACGTACATGCAGATAGTTTATAAAAGAAAGGCAGATTCTGGATTGTAGCCACCAGAGGATGGTTTCTATCAGACAGGATATTCCCTGTGGGAAAATAAAAATAGACTGCAGTCCCCAGAGGATCATGGGAAACCGTCATCGTCATCCTCTGCCATTTCCTTCGCGAATTCCAGGTCCTGCTGCTCACGCTCCCGGCGCTCCTGGAAGGCAAAGGCAGGGCACGTTCCTAACAGGCCGACTGCAGCAGCGGGACTGGGAGCTGAGCTGCAGGTGGGACGTGATGGCCATTCATGTGACATGAGTGAAGAGAAGGCTCTGTCCAAACCACCGCTGGCACCAAGGCCCTAGACAGAACTCCTGGCTCGCCACAGAAAGGTTCCCACCAGGGCAGGGGTCTCAGCACAGGCTCGACAAGTGTCACTCCCAGGGAAGGTTGCTAATGGGGTGCTCAACCCCCTCCCCCCGACAGGCAGGAAGCCCAGAACCCAGGTGGGATCTCACCTCTGCAGACTCCAAGTCCTTGTTGTAAGACTTAGGTGGGAACCTCATGGCCTGGAAACACAAACAAGAGGGGATCAGTGAGGGATCACCTGGGCCAGGGCCACAGGGCAGAGGCAAGGAACCCACAGGCACCTCACGGCAGACATTTCTGAGCACGCATTGCAGCCAAGGGTCATGCTCCTTGCTCCATCAGCAAGTTTCAGCACGGCCAGGTAGGTTGCCTCACCGACACGCTGACAGGACAGCAACCTTCAGACGCCCCTCCCATGGAGGTGGAGCTCAGGATGTGCTCACAAAGGTAGCGCATGTTTTGAGGCCTTGTGAGCCTATCCGGGGAATCAGCTCTCGCTCCCAGCAGCTGGAGCGCTGAGAGATTTGCCAGAAATCAGGCTCTTTCAGTGGAGGCTTTCACAGCTCTTTGGCATGAATGAGGCCTCCCAGCGCCCCCGTGGGGGAGCTTGCTGTTATCCCATTTTACAGAGGCAATTCAGTAGAATGGCGAACAGAATTCAGGAGTCTCGTCTCCCAACCCCCAGTGCAGTGCACTGTATTACAGGGAGAGTACAGAACGGGGGGTGTTTAGATAACAGGAGAACGTGGGGAGCTCATGGAGGGCAGAGGGACCATGCTTTGAACTAGTGTCCCAACAGAGGATTTGGGGGTGCGAGGGAGAGGAAGGAGACGAGCAAACCCATCACCCCAGAGGGGCCTGGAACCTGCTGGGGGAGCTTCTGAAGGCCCCAGGCTTCTATGTCACCCTGCTGCACTCACACATCTCAGGAGACCAGGACACCTGACCCAGCACCCGGACAATGGGCAGAGCCTAGCTACCTTGACAGACATGTTGTGGATGTCGAGGCAGAAGGAGATCCTTTGATGGAAGGCCAGCTGGGGCTCCCGTGTGGAGTAGATGTCAATCATCTCTTTGGACTGGACGTAGCCTTTCTCGTGGTTAATGCTGGCTTCGATCACGCCGTCCCGGATGGCCTACAACCCAGAGGCAACAGTCACAGCAAGGGGCCAACCTTGAAGGCTGGTGTTCGCATGCACAGAGTGCCCGTGGGTCAACAGCTGGGGAGGGCAGCGTGAGCACTTTGCACTCGGGAAGCTGAGACTAGCTCCCACAGGACAGCGAATTGGTCTGTCTGTTCTCTCAAGCCCTGAGCCCCACATCCCCATTCCACTCAGTGGAAGCACCTCAGTTTTTTCTTGGTGCAACATCCCCTGGTAACGATTCCTCAAGGAAATGACAGATGTAGCGAGATGGGTAGGGATACGGCTACGCTTTGGATCAGAGCACCCTGGCATGAAGGGGTTAATGGGGATGCAGGCACTTGGAGCTGCTGATGGCCCAGATCCCAAGAGTAAGAGGCTGGTGACAGACCCTTTTGGAGGAGCAGAGAGCTGGCTCAGCAAGGCCTGAAAGATACAGGACCAAGCCCTCAGGAATCAGAGGGTCAGCTCTGTGGCCCCTGGGGCCAAGGGCTAAATTTCCTACACCGATCCCTGAACCTGTGCTTCGTCCCAGTGACCCACCTTGGCAACAATGAACTCAGCATCCTCCGGGCTGTCCAGCTGCAGCTTCTGAGCAATGTCGGCCAGTGCGATGCGGGAATAGGACAAGCTGATCATGCGAACACCTGGAGGTGAGAGAAAGAACAGGCGCTGGAGAGTGTCATGGGGCTACAGATGAACTGCGTGAGCTGGGAAGCGGGTGTGATAGCGAGAGGCCTTTTAAACCACAAGGAGACTCAAACGCACACTGCTCTCCTGTGCTGCATTAAACGACAGGAGCAAGCCACAGGGGCTAGTTAGCCCAAGACTTCTAATGCTGGAGTGTCAGCCACGACACCACCACACTGCAGCGGGGCAGGATGCCCAGGCCCCAACAACATGGCATTGGCAGCTGCTTACCTGTTTTAATCACATTGTGTCTCAGCCGGATGATCAGGGTGTAGGTCCCGTCTGCCTGAAATTTGTCTGCAAACTGATCCAGGACCTGGTTGAACTTGGCTAGGTTACCCGTCCGAACAGCTGTGGGAACATATAGGAGACGGTTGAGAGAAAACAGAGAGAGAGAGGAAAAGATCCGCTGAGGTCACAAAGTGAGAGCAGGAACAGAACCCAGGAGTCCTGTACACCAACCACCCAACGAATTCCTTCCTGACACGTAAAGGTTACAGTAAGTGGAATTTTGAGGTTAGCTAGATCCATAAATAAAACAGGGGATAGTGCCCTTTATTGATAAAATGTTAAAAATATTTTACTCTTTCAAAGAGCAGAACATTATCTCAATTTACAATGATGTGGTGACTTCTGGAGACCAACAATTTCATAGAGTCCAAGGACAGAAGGGACCACTGTGATCATCTAGTCTGACCTCCTGTGTAACAGAAGCCAGAGAACTTCCCCAAAATACTTCCTTCTAACCATGAAAGTGACCCTTGCTTGTGAAAATAATGAGTAACCTTGTTTAAAAAAAACCTACACCTTTGGTCTCTGATGTCTTGTAGCCATGAGCTCCACCGGTTATGACCCGCATTTCCTTATAACTACATCTTTCAGTTTCATATAATTTATCTTTGCTCTTGCAGTATGAGACAGCATAAATAAGAGTGTGCAATGTACCTGTTGCTGTCACTATTTATCATTTTTCATGAAAATTTGAGAAGCTTTAGCTAGAGTAAATGGTAGGGCACAGAACAGAAAGTTCAGGGTTCCTGGATCATCCAACAACAGATCATGAAGCTCTGGGGAGCAGCCAGAGCATCCTTACCCTGCGTCAGGAGGAAGTAGGGCATGAGTGACCTCTTGAGGGAAGGCTGTCTGAACTGGAGTCTGTCTGGGATCTCGCCCAGCAATAACTCCACCACAATGAGCAGCTTGTGGACCTTAGGAAGAAAGACAGACACAAGAGACTATGAATCTGTTAGAACTGCCTTAACACAATAATGAAGCAAATTCTTCATTAGAACAGACCGGCTAAGAAAATGATGAGAGCCCCGGATCCTATAAGAACGGCCATACTGGGTCAGACCAAAGGTCCATCCAGCCCAGTATCCTGTCTACCGACAGTGGCCAATGCCAGGTGTCCTGGAGTGAGCGAACCTAACAGGTAATGATCAAGTGATCTCTCTCCTGCCATCCATCTCCACCCTCTGACAAACAGAGGCTAGGGACACCACTCCTTACCCATCCTGGCTAATAGCCATTAATGGACTTAACCTCCATGAATTTATCCACTTCTCTTTTAAACCCTGTTATATTCCTAACCTTCACAACCTCCTCAGGCAAGGAGTTCCACAGGTTAATTGTGCGCTGTGTGAAGAACAACTTCCTTTTATTTGTTTTAAACCTGCTGCCCATTAATATCCTGTCTCTGCTCCTCTCCATGGGCCTGATTACGCACGGTGCCTGCACAAGCGCCTGACACGCATCCACCCAGAGGTGCCCCCTGCAGGATCATGCACCCACTCACCGTCTGTTTGAAGCCGACTGCTGTGTGCTGTGGTGCCTTCCGCAGGGCATTCGTCATGGTCCTCCGTGCTTCAGAGTACTCCAGCTGAATGGCTTTGATGCGACCTGCAAGGGAGAGTTATAGAGGGACACAGTGTTTCAGAGAGAAGTTGGTTTAACTGACAAAGCCCAGCCCCGGCACTGGGCTCTTCACCCTACCTGGCACAAACTGCTAATCAAGCCAACGGCTCCATGCCTTGCCAGCTGTTTGGCTGCTCTAGTTCGGTGCAGTTTGAGACTGAGAGCACTTGGTCACGTCAGCAACAAGCAGATCTGGGTTCAGTTGCTGCAGCTCCAAATGACTAGAGAAGCTCCAGGCTTTCAGAGCTCACATCCGTATGTACTCTGTAGTGGGGGCAGTCTCAGCAAGGACAGCAGGATGCAAGCAATCTTTACCTCACACCTTCCCTGCCCAGGGCAGCAATCCTAACACCTCTTTGCACATCCGTAGCCCTTCCACCAGCTCTCAAAGCCTCACACCCTCCTCTGCTCACTAGCATGCTGATTACTACCAAGGCCCAGTGTACTCCCTGGCAAGGGAGACACGGTCTGTGGCACAGTCCCTGGATTTTGTGGCACCTGGTCTGGACATTGGGGCAGCTTCATTTACATTTTAGAACGGAGATTTTGAATGGAATGAAATGTGAACATTAACACAATCAGCACAGTGGCCCCTCATTCTCCTGTTTCCATTCAGTTCAGTTTTACTTCTCCTGCCCCTTTCACTTGCCAATGTTTGCACTGGTGACGCTGAGTGGCACTGCGAGAGTCCAGGGCAAAGCTGGAGGTTTTGGCAGCAGCAGAGGGGGCTGCTGGGGACTGTGGTATTGAGCACGATAGCAGTGAACAGTGCTGGCATTTCCACCACTCCCTTTGTGCGCAGTTCTCCCCCCCGCCCGAGAGATAAATGTGGCAGTTCACCCCTCTCAGACCTATCATTTCAGACCTGTAGACAAGACTATAATATTTTATGCTTAGTGCATGTTGTCCAATGTTTTCTTCCCGTTTACTAGGGCAGGATGTGTAGATTCTGGAATATACTTCGGTGGCAAGGGGTGGATCCTGTAGCAAATTCCGCTGCCAAAGAATTGTGACATACACATTGGGCTAAGTATTAGCCCATTTTACAGGTGAAGAAATTGAGGCCGCGATTATGCGATTTGCCAGAGGTCACAGGGTCAGTGGCAGAACCAGGAGAAAACCCTCAGAATCCGGACCCTGGCCCTAACCACTTGATCACACTCCTTCCCTGGTCCCAGGAACAGAACCCAGGAGTCCTAATTCCCGTCTCCTGCTCTAGTCACAAGACAACACGACAGTAAAGCAGCTTGTGGTGGCACTGCTGCCTCTCACCTGTGTAATAGAGGTACCGGGCCCACTCATTGTTATTGGCCTGCTCAGGAAAAACTGACTTGGAGACAAGCTTTTCCGCCTGGTCGTAGAGGTTATAGTGAAGGTAGTTCCTCAGCAGCAGGTTCAGGAGGGTGGCCTGACCATCTGCGTCATGACGGAGGGTTGCCGTCCTCAAACGCGCGTGCAGGAAACTTCAAAAGAGTGGAAAGGAAAGAGTGTGTCAGAGGGGAGGGAGGAAGCTGCAAAAGGGGAGAGCACAAATGTCCTCAGCAAGGTTTTGATCCTAGCTAATGGCTGCAGTGCCATCAGGCACCCAAGGGCCCTTTCATTTCTGTGCAGGCTCCGGGAGAATGCAGCACACAGGACTGCAGCTGACCTATCGGACACAGCAGCAGCCAGTCCTACCTCCTGACCACATCAAGTTTATTCAGGAACTCGTAGCTGCGGGAGTGGTAGTAATAACACTTGGCCACCACCAGATCGAGGGCTCGGCGGTTCTGAGGACTGATCTTCTGCATCAGGTCATCAGACACTTTCTGGGCCTGGGGAAGGAAAGGAGAAAGGCCAAAACAGACAAGTCGAGAGAGAGAGAAAGAGAGCTCACTTGTGAGGAAACACAGGAGGGGAAGCAGTCAGAAGCATTTTGGCTGTGGGAACTCCCATTAATCTAAATCCCCTGTCCCTAAAGTATTGGTAGCTTCCAAGGGCTGCATCGCAGCCAATCCCTTTGGGATGCAGTTAAAATAACTCTAGGGAAGCTCTCTTAGCAGAGCAGTAAAACGTGAGGTAATTAAATGGAAGCAGCAGAATTTACTTTACTGGCTAGCTACTAAGCCTCCACCTGGGCTGTAGACTAAGATGGGACATGAAGCTTCTCTGCTCTGAAGCTCTGCCACCATCTACCTGTACTCAGCTCATGGGAACAGGGAGGCAATGGGGAGAGTACCCAGGTTTGCCAGGTTATTCGTCTGACCCTACAGTCTCACACCCAGTACTTGGGTTTCAGTAGCGGAATGGATCTCCCCAATGCAGCATGCAGGACAGTCCTGGGGTTTTACCTCTGGGTATCGTTTACTGTTCATCAGGTAGATGACCAGGAGCAGCTGGAGATAGGTTTCCACCTCTGGCAGGAGGGGGGCTGAGGCTGCCTTTCCTGTCCGGGGACGGAACTGCAGCTCTGCTTCTGTGTCCATAGGCTAGAGAGAGAGACCGAGATGTGCTGGATCCACAGCTCTGAAGTCCTCTAGTAATTCACAGAGGAAACTCAACATGGATGCGCCATACCCATCACCAATGCCCGTACCAACTTCCCTGCCTGCCCCCAGTGTGCCTCAATCTTGACCTGGAGGGATCACCTCTAGGAACAAAGGAGAGTTCAGTCTCCCTGGCCCACTCAGGCTTTGCTCTTGCTGCTGAGAATGCCAACACAGGCCAGCAAATCGCCATTGTGATTTTTCTTAGATACAGACACAAGCCAGCTGGGAACTGGATCGAGTCACTGCCCCCAACTCACTTCCCAGGCACTCCTGAACAGTCAGGTTGTAATGTCTGAATGCTCCCTTTGGGATCTCTGTTCCCCCCGCCCCATTATGACAACACATTCTCTGCTACTAAAAGCCCTGGCATCTGCCAAAGCAGAGTCACTGCCCCAACTTCAGCAGCCTCCTCTGCACCCCTTGCAGACTCACCTCCTCCAGAAAGCCCAGCAGGAAGTCCCGCATGGTGCTGTTGGAAGTGAAGAAGCCATTGATGGCTTTATGAAGCACATTGGGGTTGAGTCGGCGGGAGGTGGAGGGCAGAGCCCGTAGGGCACGCAGGACGTAGCGAGGCTCCTTTCCAGACACGGCCTTCTCAAGCTGCTTCACATGCTCTTTGATGTCTGCATCAGCACAGGGAAATCCTGCTAGCACTTTGCCTTTGGCAAGTGCTCTCACAAAGGAGGCAAATCCTAATACCTGATGATCATATTGGTGATACCTCTGCTTCCTATCTGAAGAGTGATACGTGCTTCTACCTGCTCATTTTAATATCATTTTAAGGAGAAAGCCTTAGGACATAAGCCACTCTCTAAGTGTGGGGAGGTTAGGAAGAAACTTTCCCTGGAGACAGGTTATCCTATATCTGTCTATTACAGGTTTCTTGCATCTTCCTTTGCAGTCCCTGGTGCCAGCCACAGTGAGAGAAGGGATACTGGAGTATCATCATTTATATTACAATAGTACCTAAGAGCCCAGTGATAGACAAGGACGCCACTGTGCTAGGTGCTGTGCAAACACAAACCAAACAGAGTAGGTGGACGTTTGGCTGATCCAGTTGAGTACTGCCTTCATCCTTGCCTGAGGAGGCTGTGAAGGCTAGGAATATAACAGGGTTTAAAAGAGAACTGGATAAATTCATGGAGGTTAAGTCCATTAATGGCTATTCCCCAGGATGTGTAAGGAATGGTGTCCTTAGCCTCTGTTTGTCAGAGGGTGGTGATGAATGGCAGGAGAGAGATCACTTGATCATTACCTGTTAGGTTCACTCACTCTGGGGCACTGTCGGTAGACAGGATACTGGGCTGGATGGACCTTTGGTCTGACCCAGTACGGCATTTCTTATGTTCTTATTATGTTCTAATTACAGAGCAATTATTGTAACAATCTCACGCTTAGGTGCAGCTTTCACACTGAAGTGTCCCACTACACTTTACGAGAAACCTGACAGATAAAGTGACCCCAGTGTTTAGCTTATGCGCCACTTGGGGTGAAAGGGACACAGACGCTGCTGGCTGTGGCCGAGAGCTCAATTCACCCAGATCTACTACAGCCCTTCTGTCACCTTAAGCGAGCCCCTTGGGGTGTGATTTTCAGGAGTGCCGAACATCCCCAACTCCAGCAGAAGTCAATGGGCGCGGACACTAAAGAACCATTCCCTGTATCTCCCTGTACCTCTAGGACAGACCTACAAAGACGCTTCCCTGCCTGGCAGCGGGGGCGAGGTGCTCCGGTGTGCAGCGACGGGGGCCACGCTGACGCCGTTTCCCAACTGAACCATCACCCCCATACGCTCAGCACCATCCCCAATATCCCTCTCCCTACAAAGGCTTCCCCTGGGACCCTCAGAAACGGGGGCAATTCACAGAGCAGTGGGGAGGGGCACACGGGGAAGAGACCGGGGCTGGCATTGGCCTCCCAGAGGGAAACAGCTCCTGGGACTTGGTGGGCACCGAGGCCCGGCCCTGCTGGGTCCCCTGGGCCTTTCCCCTCTGTCCCCCACCTCTCCCGCCCCGTTCCCCTCCATCCTCCCGCCCCGTTCCCCTCTGTCCCCCCTCCCCCCAATTCGGGTCTGCTCCCCCCTCCCCCAGCCCGTTCCCCTCTGCTCCCCCCAATTCGGGTCTGCTCCCCCCTCCCCCAGCCCGTTCCCCTCTGCTCCCCCCAATTCGGGTCTGCTCCCCCCTCCCCCAGCCCGTTCCCCTCTGCTCCCCCCTCCCCCAGCCCGTTCCCCTCTGTCCCCCCTCCCCCCAATTCGGGTCTGCTCCCCCCTCCCCCAGCCCGTTCCCCTCTGTCCCCCCTCCCCCAGCCCGTTCCCCTCTGTCCCCCCTCCCCCCAATTCGGGTCTGCTCCCCCCTCCCCCAGCCCGTTCCCCTCTGTCCCCCCTCCCCCCAATTCGGGTCTGCTCCCCCCTCCCCCAGCCTGTTCCCCTCTGCTCCCCCCTCCCCCCAATTCGGGTCTGCTCCCCCCTCCCCCACCCCGTTCCCCTCTGTCCCCCCTCCCCCCAATTCGGGTCTGCTCCCCCCTCCCCCACCCCGTTCCCCTCTGTCCCCCCTCCCCCCAATTCGGGTCTGCTCCCCCCTCCCCCACCCCGTTCCCCTCTGTCCCCCCTCCCCCCAATTCGGGTCTGCTCCCCCCTCCCCCAGCCTGTTCCCCTCTGCTCCCCCCTCCCCCCAATTCGGGTCTGCTCCCCCCTCCCCCACCCCGTTCCCCTCTGTCCCCCCTCCCCCCAATTCGGGTCTGCTCCCCCCTCCCCCACCCCGTTCCCCTCTGTCCCCCCTCCCCCCAATTCGGGTCTGCTCCCCCCTCCCCCAGCCTGTTCCCCTCTGCTCCCCCCTCCCCCCAATTCGGGTCTGCTCCCCCCTCCCCCACCCCGTTCCCCTCTGTCCCCCCTCCCCCCAATTCGGGTCTGCTCCCCCCTCCCCCACCCCGTTCCCCTCTGCTCCCCCCTCCCCCCTCGAGGTTGTCCCCCCCTCACCCTCCAGCGTGACAGCGTCGAGCTCGCGCTGTGGCGGCGGCTTCTCCGCGGCGGCGCCGCCGGCCCCGTCCGCCGCCTCCTCCTGCATCTCCACGTCCGGGGGCCCGGGCGGCGGCGGCTCCTCGGGGGGCGGCTTGGCCTTGTCGGCGCCGGGGCGGCGGCGGGACGCGCCCTCCTGCTTCATAGTGCAGGGGGGGGGGGGGGGAGCCGGGCCCGGAGCTCGCGCCGCTCGCGGTGACGGTGCAACAATCGCGGGAGGAGGAAGCGGCCCGCTCCGCCGCGAGGGGTGCTGGGAAAGGCCAGGCCCGGCCAGCCGAGCCCAGAGAGCGGGGGTGGGGGAGGAGTCAGAAGCAGGCTGGAGAGCCGAGCGCCGAGCGGGATTAGGGCCCGCCTCCCGCCGCTGGGACGTCCCAGCTCGGGCCGCGCGCCTCGGCTCAGCCCCGGCGGCCGCTTGGCGTCTCCGTCATCACTCGGGTACTTCCGGCGCCGCTCGGGGATCTCCGTCGCCAACTCGGGTACTTCCAGAGTCGCTCGGGAATCTCCGTCGCCAACTCGGGTACTTCCGGCACCGCTCGGGAATCTCCGTCGCCAACTCGGGTACTTCCGGCGCCGCTCGGGAATCTCCGTCGCCAACTCGGGTACTTCCGGCGCCGCTCGGGGATCTCCGTCGCCAACTCGGGTACTTCCGGCGCCGCTCGGGAATCTCCGTCGCCAACTCGGGTACTTCCAGCGCCGCTCGGGAATCTCCCCTCTATTCGGCTATTTCCGGTGTCGCTGTGAGGGCTGAGGAGCTCGGCGCATGCGTGCCGCGGCCTTTTCTGGTTGGCTGAGGCGGGCTCGGGGCGGGTGTAGGGAATGTGGGCGAGTTACACAGACACGGGGTCTCCTGGCCCTTGTGCTCCCCTCCGAGGCGAAACCTGCCCCCTGAGAGGTTAACCCCGCGTGCGCCCCTCCCCTCAGGGTCTCCCCTTAGATTGCCTTCACCTGGGGATAGCCCCTCAGGGACCCCCTCCCTCTCAGAGACCCCTATTCCCCCCATCACCCCAGGGCTCCCCTCAGGGACCCCCTCCCTCTCAGAGACCCCTATTCCCCCCCCATCACCCCAGGGCTCCCCTCAGGGACCCCCTCCCTCTCAGAGACCCCTATTCCCCCCCATCACCCCAGGGCTCCCCTCAGGGACCCCCTCCCTCTCAGAGACCCCTATTCCCCCCCATCACCCCAGGGCTCCCCTCAGGGACCCCCTCCCTCTCAGAGACCCCTTCACCTGGGGAGATCCCCCCCACAGGGACCCCCTTCCCACAGGAGCATCTCCCCCCCCCCCCCCCCCCGCAGTGACCCTCTTTCCTCAGGGGAAACTCCTCAAGCCCCACTGCTGCTCCTGGTCTCCAAAAGGGTGAGGAGCTCCTGGCCCCGCTCCCCGTTCACCTTCTGTTTGTTAGCGGGGTGGTGCCCCCGCCTGACCGCGGCCCCGTTGTGCTGGGCGCTGCAGAAACACCCGGGAAGACGCAGCCCTTGCTCCAGCGAGTTTCCAGTCCAGGTCTCAAGAAGAGCTTGGTGGCGCCTAACAGTAAGCGCTCGTGGGTGGTACTTGCTGCAGGCGTTGGAGCCATTGTTAGGATGTGTTTTTTCATCCGAGTGCAGAGCTTTGAATGCATCTCTGTTAAAAACATAAGAACGGCCAGACTGGGTCAGACCAAAGGTCCATCGAGCCCAGTGTCCTGTTTTCCGACAGTGGCCAGTGCCAGGTGTCCCAGAGGGAATGAACAGACAGGTAATCATCAAGTGATCCATCCCCTGTCGCCCATTCCCAGCTTCTGGCAAACAGGCTAGGGACACCATCCCTGCCCATCCTGGCTACAGCCATTGATGGACCTATCATCCATGAACTTACCTAGTTCTTTTTTGAACCCTGTTATAGTCTTGGCCTTCACAACATCCTAAAATTGGATGGAGTCCCAATTTTTGCTGGCCTGGGGTGGTGCTGGAGTGAGGGGATGCAGGGTAGCAAGTCACCCCCATGCCAAAAGCAGCAATATCAGAATGTTACACTCCTTATGGGCTTGTGAAGCTTTGATCACAGCTTCTACCCGTGTGTCATCCCATATTGTAAATATGGCCTGATCTATGTTAGAAAAGTTATGCCTGTATAACCGTGTGGTTAGAAGTGTGACTTTGTAAACCAGTATTATACCAATGTAAGTGCTTGTGTAGACAGTTATACCAGTATAAAGGTTCTCGATAATGGTATAGAAAATTTCACTTCCCAAACCAGAATAGCCTATATACCAATATAAGCCCTTTTATACTGGTATAACTACCCACACTAGGGAAGGGTTTGCTCCTTTAACTTTATGGGTATAGTTCATGTGGTGAAACTTTCTATGGTAGACAAATCCATGGGGTGCTTTATACAACAGACTTGAATTCACCTCAGGCCCTCTTCTTCGCAGTATTCCCAGGGGTCTTGGAAGGAGTGCAACGTGTGATTAGACAGGCGTAAGGTACTTGGAATTCAGAAGTAATGTAACATTAAGAAAATATTTTGAATTGCTCAGTTTATCATTGAATAGATACTTGTGTTTAAAAACATCTGCCATAACCCTACAGAAAGGGATTGTTTTTATTTGTATTGTAGCAGTGCCCTGAGGCTCCAGTCAGGATCAGGGCTCCCTGGTATACAAACAGTCAAAAAAAAAAAAAACATCTCAGCCATATAAAAAAACCCCAAACCCAACCACCACCAGTGCAGTACAAAGAGGAGGAGGATATAGAATATAAAAGTAACTAAGAAGGTTTTCAAATAGTAGTAGAAACACAGACAAATCCTATATTTATTGTGCATTATTTAAAGGTCAGTTTGTTTGGCTTTTGTTGCCTTATGATTAATTTAGGGTGCAAAATGCACTTTTTACTAAACAGGTTCGTTTTTTGGCAGCTGCTTAGAGATTAAGCGTGAAGAAGATGATTGGTAACACACAGAGAGACATTGAGTTTTATTAATACCATAATCAAAATTACAGAACTAGAAAAGGGTAGGATTATAGCTATTTGTCCCAGGATATCAGAGAAACAAGGTGGGTCTGGTAATATCTTTTATTGGACCAACTTCGGTGGGTGAAGGAGAGAAGCTTTCAAGCTACACAGAGCTCTTCTTCAGGAGGAGAACTCTCTGTAGCTCGAAGGTCTCTTTCATCAACAGAAGTTGGTCCAATAAAAGATATTACCTCACTCACCGTATCAGAACTAGAAAAAGCAGGATAAAGATGACAGCAGAATTTGCATCATGTATACACTCAAATCCTCAGGGCTGTGGGTTTCCATTAAGGTGAGATAAATGTGAAGGTTGCCACCATCCTGTCATCCTAAGGACCTGCTGAGGGTCATGTCTGATTGCTTTTTATGCACCTATTACTCACACCACCCATTTCTTACACCCACCTATTTCTGAGACCATATTTGATTAAGTATTGGCCTCTTGTCCATGTTTGTCATTACTGGTATCCAGTTCAACTGTTGTCGCAAGAATTTGTGCTAATAGGTATTGCCATGGTTCTTTATGCAATGCTGTTCGGAAAGTACCAAAATCTGGCTAGATAAAACCTGAACTATTACTTTATGGTCTAACAGTCTGTCACAAAATACATGTTGGTAAATCTTCTGACCCAAGGTTACTTACTTATGCTAATTTATATTAGACTTAATGTGGCCTTATGCTAACTATTAGAGGGCTTATTCCTTCACCCTCCCACTTCCCTGGTCCGTCTTGCATGAACAGAGAGCAACAATACCTGAAGTCGAAAGGTGCAAACAATTAGCTGTTTATTGGGGTGAACTTCCAGCAAGCTTAAAAACAAGTTCCTTTTTCCTTTTTTTCGAATCCCAACTTACTTCCTGTTTGCTCCTAATTTATACAGAAATATTCTCAGCTACACCTTAACCAACATTTTACTGAAATTTACCTAACCAATCCTAACATATTGTAACATGATTAGCTAACCAATTATATCCCACCACCTTAATTAGTTTACACCCAGCAAAATTAATTATACAGCAGACAGAAACAATCTGAGAACCATACTCAGAGAGTACGGCTGGATAACCGTACTCAGAGAGTAGTTATAAATGGTTCCCAATCCTGCTGGAAAGGTATAACGAGTGGGGTTCCGCAAGGGTCTGTTTTGGGACCAGCTCTGTTCAATATCTTCATCAACGACTTGGATATTGGCATAGAAAGTACGCTTATTAAGTTTGCAGATGATACCAAACTGGGAGGGATTGCAACTGCTTTGGAGGATAGGGTCATAATTCAAAATGATCTGGACAAATTGGAGAAATGGTCAGAGGTAAACAGGATGAAGTTTAATAAGGACAAATGCAAAGTGCTCCACTTAGGTAGGAACAATCCGTTTCACACATACAGAATGGGAGGAGACTGTCTAGGAAGGAGTACGGCAGAAAGGGATCTAGGGGTTATAGTGGACCACAAGCTAAATATGAGTCAACAGTGTGATGCTGTTGCAAAAAAAGCAAACATGATTCTGGGCTGCATTAACAGGTGTGTGGTGAGCAAGACACGAGAAGTCATTCTTCCGCTCTACTCTGCGCTGGTTAGGCCTCAACTGGAGTATTGTGTCCAGTTCTGGGCACCGCATTTCAAGAAAGATGTGGAGAAATTGGAGAGGGTCCAGAGAAGAGCAACAAGAATGATTAAGGATCTAGAGAACATGACCTATGAAGGAAGGCTGAAGGAATTGGGTTTGTTTAGTTTGGAAAAGAGAAGATTGAGAGGGGACATGATAGCAGTCTTCAGGTATCTAAAAGGGTGTCATAAGGAGGAGGGAGAAAACTTGTTCATCTTAGCATCTGAGGATAGAACAAGAAGCAATAGGCTTAAACTGCAGCAAGGGAGGTTTAGGTTGGACATTAGGAAGAAGTTCCTAACTGTCAGGGTGGTTAAACACTGGAATAAACTGCCCAGGGCAGTTGTGGAATCTCCATCTCTGGAGATATTTAAGAGTAGGTTAGATAAATGTCTATCAGGGATGGTCTAGACAGTAATTGGTCCTGCCATGAGGGCAGGGGGCTGGACTTGATGACCTCTCGAGGTCCCTTTCAGCCCTTGAATCTATGAATCTATGAAAAACCAGACAGACCATGCAAATAAACAATAGCAAAGTGGGAACTATAATGACAAAACAATAGAGAAGTGAGGATTTCACAACTACACCTATTAAAGACATAAGGGTTTCCCAACTATGTCTATTGATAAGTGAGTTCTTACCAAACAGAAAACTATCAAACTAAATTTCCTTTTACATCTTCTAGGCTCTTCCCTTTATCTGGAGGTGATAGATCGGATCACCTTTCTAACAGCCCCAGATTGCCTTATTTCAATATGACTGGTTTGAAATTGTGAGGACATAATCATAAGCTTTCCAGCTTATGGCTGCTCCCACTGCTTAGCCAAAGCGCCTTAGCCTAAGAACAGGGCCTCAGGACTGTCACAGTGAGAGAAGGCCCTTACACAGGCAGACAGTGATTTTGATTCTTTCTTTTATACCTCTATAACTAGCTAAATGATAAACCTATACCTAAATTCTAAAAGTATAGGCCTTTACAGACAGGCCTAAATATATATATCCTATCACTAACTATTACTGGTACTACGCCTCAAGCTAAATACTAAGCCTCAGGCTCGCTGCAAAGCCTATTTTAAAATAATCTTTGTTTCTTTGCTTGCGCCTCCTTTTAGTTTTGTTTGCACTAATTTAGCAAACATTTTAACTCTAAGATATAAATGTTTATTGTTCTGAGTTTAGGTTATGGGTTAAAGATTAATGCCTTGTAAAAGATAGTTCTGGCACAAGGAGTTTACAGTCTCAATTAAAAAAGCACAGAATTCTTACTGACAGAAGTCTGACACTATAAAAGGCTATAGTGTGTAGCCGATTACACTGATGCTCAATACTTAAAGCTAATGTTAAAATTATATAATACACAGGTTGAGAAAAGAGTGTCTGTATATCTGGGTATAGTGCTTAGATTATCCGTGTATACAAAGTTTGTTTAAAAACTCATAAGATACAATATAGTACAGGGGTGGGCAAACCTTTTGGTCCGAGGGCCACATATGGGTATGGAAGTTGTATGGCGGGCCATGAATGCTCACAAAATTGGGGGTTGGGTGCGGGGGGGTTGGGTGCGGGAGGGTGGGAGGGCTCCGGCTGGGGGTGCAGGCTCTGGGGCGGGGGGGGGGGGGCCTGGGGATGAGGGGTTGAAGGTTCAGGAGGGTGCTCCAGGCTGGGACAGGGGTTCGGAGGGCAGGAGGGGGATCAGGGCTGGGGCAGGGGGTTGGGACGTGGGAAGGAGCCAGGGGGCAGGCTCTGGGCAGCGCTTACCTGAAGTAGCTCCCAGAAACAGCGGCATATCTCCCCTCCGGCTCCTAGCTGGAGGTACGGCCAGGCGGCTCTGCGCGCTGCCCCTGCAGCTCCCATGGGCTGTGGTTCCCTGGCTGCCCCTATGTATAGGAGCTGTAGGGGGGACATGCCGCTGCTTCTGGGAGGCGTACGGAGTGGGTCAAGCCCTGGACCCCACTTCCCGGCAGGCGCTTGAGGGCCGGATTAAAACATCTGGAGGGCTGGATGTGGCCCCCGGGCCGTAGTTTGCCCACCCCGATAAGTACATAATCTGCAATAACCCAAATTAGATACATTTAATGATACAGTTTAGATATTAGAATCTGAATACTCGGTACATCACTCATCAAAAGTTATACATACATACACAGAAAGCAAATATAGGAATGAGTGCAGGTTGTCCCTCAGTAATTGAACATTCAAGATGGGTTGTCCCTTAGTAGATATAATCCATAAGAGAAGTATTTCAGTTACTTTCTGATTTTGCTTCTCATCGGCATTCCAGCTCATCTCTCCTGGTATTGCCGATGTCCACTGATGTGTTCTAGATCCGTGGTTTTCAAACTTCTTTTCTGGGGACCCAGTTGAAGAAAATTGTTGATGCCCATGACCCAGCGGAGCTGGGGATGAGGGGTTTGGGGTGTGGGAGCGGCTCAGGGCTGGGCCAGAGGGTTGCGGTGCAGAAGGGAGTCAGGGCTCTGGGCTGGGCGTGCAGGCTTTGGGCTGGGGCCGGGGCCAAGGGGATTGGGGTGCAGGAAGGGGTTCCAGGTTTTTTGGGGGGCTCTGGGCTGGGGCAGGGGATTGGGGTGTGGGGTTGGGGCATGGACTTACCTCCAGCGGCTCCTGGTCCATGGCGCAGCTGGGGTGCAGAGGCAGGCTTCCCGCCCGTACTGGCACCATGGACTGTGCTGCGCCTGAAGCGGCCAGCAGCAGGTCCAGCTCCTAGGCGGAGGCGCACAAGCGGCCCCGTGCGGCTCTCGCCCACAGGCACCGCCCCCCCCCCCCCCCCCCCCGCAGCCCCCATTGGCCGGTTCTGCCACTATATGGCAGACAAGCTCATGACAATCTGGGTTCTTGTGAGAGAACCTGTTTTAATTCTAGGTTCTGGTTTCTCGCTTCCTTTGGCTGCCAGGCAACTTGCAGCAATCCCCTTCTCCCACCCACTGATCTAGAAGCAGCACTGAGGAGATATGAAGAAAGTCTCATCCGGATCAAAGTAAGGTTGCTACAGTGTGTGCGTGTGTATAACATTGGGGATTCTTTTTGTAGAGAAAAACTCACTTCCCATAATCAACCTCAGGAAATATTTTTTCAGACTTTCTATTGACATCCCTTCTAATGTGAGGAAAGGTGTCATGTCTAGTCTGATCTAGACAGAAGATGTAAAGCATACAAGGCTACATACAATGCACTGAGGGCTGAGAAAGCAGCCAGGTCTCCAGTCCCAGTGAAAGAAGGTCCATTTCTCTGCAGTGTTACTCCACCCAGCTCTATCATTGCCTTGGTTATATTCAGTTCCTCTTCTTGCAGAGAGGAGACCAGCTTGGCATCTACGCTGAAAGCTTTTTTCAGGTGGAAATCTTGTTTCAAGATGGTCTTGACCTTTGCAACAGCAAGGAAGCAAAATCAAAATGTTAAATCTCTGGCTGCTACAGGAATAAGCCTCTGTCAGAAATCACCTGCAGAACTCAACCAGAGTCACTGCAGTGGATGAGTAAATGATTTCTGGCTTTCAGTTTGCAAAGTGCTCTGAGATCCTTCAAGGGGAAAGGTGCTGTGTGTAAATGTGCATTATTAGAACTAAGATTCTTATTTTCTGTTAAGATCATAGTAAACACGTCTTGATTTCCAATGTTTCCTGGATTAGTTGTTCCCTAAAAGTGAGTATTTTGCCTTTAAAGCAGGAGCGTGACATACAAATGCAACCCACAGCTATGTTCTCCCAGTAACTGCTGGGTGAGGGTAAAACTGGGTGTGATGGGGTGGACTAGGCCCTGAGGCCCCCTGCTGGGGGCCTTGTGGCCCTGCCATACCCTGCCCCAGAAAAGGGCAGTAGAGAGGTCATCCAAGCTGCCTAGAGTGGCTGTGTGGGAAGCAGCCAATCAGGGACCAGCGCAGGGCAATATAAGAAGAGCTGTAGGGCCAGAGCGAGGAGGAGAGTGGCTGGTGGGACTCTACAGGGACAAGGCCCTGAGGTAAAGGTGAAGAATGTGTGGGAGCCATGGGAAAGTGGCCAAGGGAATTATAGCAGCAACACTGTTTATTGAAAGGGTTGTTATGGATGGCTGCTATCTATAGGGTCCCTGGGCTGCGACCTGGAGTAGAGGGTGGGCCCGGATCTCCCCCAGCAGCCACTGGGAAAGTAGCTTGGACTTTGAGGCACGCCAGAAGGGGACCTGAACTGTAGTGGCCCAGCTGAAGAACTGGGGCCGGAAAGGCCCCGTGTGGGCGAAGACACTTCCTCCAGGGAAGGAGCCCTGGGGCACTGCTCTATTCCGGAGCAGGGACAAACAGAGAGACATTATAGAGGGCACTGAGAGAAGCCCTGTTAGATGTGTACCCCGAAAAGGGTTTGTTTTGCTTTTATCTCCCAGACAGACTGTGTATGACTTGGCTGGTGGGCTGAGTCAGCAAAGACCCACCACAAACAGAGAGAGAGAGAGAATGTGAGCACTTGGGACGAGGGTGCTCACGAGAGGTGAGTGCAACCCCGTGACACTGGGCCATAGCATAGCTAGAACATGCTGAATTCAAATGACAAAGTAATTTCTGTTCATCTCTTATGGAGAATAAAAATTCCAACAATTGGGAGGGTTGCTTCTGTTCAGTTTTTTAGGCATATCCTGTATCTGCAATCTAGGTACCACCCATGGCTTCCTGGGTAGATGCCACGTGGCCCTAAGTGTCCGAAAATTTGGGCCTCCGTGTTTTAGTGGATCTCTCTGAAAGTGGGCAGTTATGGTCCGGGCCTTGTTTGATGCCTGTAGTAACCCTTCCTCCTTGCATCACTTCAGGCTGTGATGTTGCTGCTTATGCCCTGATCTAATCATAGCGTTGATTTAAAACCACAAAAGGGAAGACTTCATTGAGAGCTGTGTGGTGCTGTATTTCACTGGTGTTCTCTCTTACCAGCTCGAGCTGTTTGGATATAATCTGTTTCTCCACGGATTGTGCCAGCCGCAGTAACTGATCCTCAGTTAACTCTGGAAAAGAAAAAATCATGTGAGAAAAGGGTTTCTTTCTGGGCAGTAAGAGGGCAAGTGCAAAGGGTGGACAAGCCCAGGTGGATAACCATCAGTTGTCTGCACTCCCTTCTGATCTCAAAGCATTTTAATAATTTGACTAAATTAAATTTTACTATCCTTGTGAGGGGGTGAGTGGTTGAAATTACTATTCCCATTATACAGATGGGGCAGCAGAGGCACAGACAAGGGAGGAAGTGGCTTGTCCAAAGTCACAGAACAAGCAGTGGCTGAATACACTGAATAGAACCAGAGAGTCCTGATTTCCCCACTCCTGTTACTTAACCACCCTTCCTCAGGTTCTTGCTGAGGTTTCAGGTCCTCTGTGTATTCTATTCTGGGTTCCCCAATGCATTGTGTTTCCAAGTGGGTGATTCAATGTGAGGATTCTGCTAGGATGCCATAACGGGATGCAAACTCCATCACAATGCTATGTCTGGCAAATGGTACACTGTGTTAGCTGGCAATGGCTGCCAAAAGCAGGTCCAAATGCTCAGCAGACTGCACCCTGCCCTAGCCAAGAATCTAAGGAATGTCTGAACCATGCGAGTTCGCTTTCATCGTTCATTCTGTTCTTGGTAGGCAGACTCATTTCTTGTATTCTGGTGTGGTTGGGTGTCCCCATTAAAATACCCAGAACTTATTCTTACCATCAAGTGCATGAAGAGTGTAGAGAACCGGCCCAACAAGGTCAAGATGTATGCTTCCTGCAGAATCCTGTAAATTGCTTAGCAAGTCTTCTAAGTCTGGATTCTCACTCTTTAGCTCACATTTATCAGCATCTTCAAAAGCCTCTTCTAGCTGCGGGTTAGGAAAAACAAACAAACAAACTTCAGGACTGAGGATTGGAGGCTACTGGGAGAAACTCTAATCCAGCGTGGTCATGTGATGTACTGAAGTATGCATCTGACTGTGCTGGGAGGAAAGGGGTGTTGAGTGACCACATGTTTCCTAGCCTCAGCTGTCTACTATAGCACAACTGGGAATTAGGGGAGTTGAATTTTCACATTTGCTGCTGTAAGATACAGGATACTGCATGAAGTGGTCCATTGGCATATTCAGATGTGGGAATATTTGTGCTCCTTTTAAAATAATACTTGTAGAAGTTTGATGGAAGAGGCCCACCGAGTCATTCTGTCCTTCTTCCTTCCAGAGCAAGGCTGGGGTTGTGTGTTTAGTTTATCTACTTATATGGCGATGGGGGCCAGATCAGAAGGTGCTGGACTGACGGATAGGAAGGAACGGATAAGTGGTGGTGGTGGGGGGAGGTCTCTAAAGCCATGACTGAAAAAAGGAGCTTTACCTTGAGTTTGAGTTCTTGCAAGAGGTCGCTGTTTATTATCATGGCTGTGATTGATTTTAAGAACTTGGCGCACAGATCTGTGGACAACTGTGAGAGCTCTGCACATTCCTTTTCAACTTCTCTCTGCAGGCCGTCCATTCCTCCATCTGAAAACAGCGGAGGAGAGTCAGAATGTGGGAGTCCCTGCTTGTCCCAGTTCAAAAGTGTCAGATAGGACTCAAAATTTTGAGGTGGAAAACTTAGATTTGGAAAGGCTTCTGTGAATATTCAGAGAATCACACATTAGGTAATTAATAATACTTTGTTCTCAGTTAATGCCTCCTTTCCAAGGATCTTGATATATTTTCTTATTAAAGTGAATATTTTTCCATGTTACAGAAATAACTTGTCCAAAGTCACATGATGATTAATAACAGAGCCTAGAATAGAATACAAGTAATCTCATTCTAATTCCTTCACTGAAAAAAAGATTAGTCCACTCAAATATTTCCAAGCCATAGTTTAAGGGTAGTCTATAAGAAATGCACAGCAGCATAAACCATTGCTTTGTCAAGGAATTTTGTATGATGGTTGTCAGGTTTATACCACTTTACATTAACAATTTCATCTCTCACTGTACTTGTTACATAATGACATCAAACTTTTGTTTACAGACATTCAGACGCTCCTTTCTGATAAATGAGAAATACCCAAATCACATGAAAGTCAACATAAATTGTCACTGGCTTATATATGCCACTTAAACTGTCAATTTTGATTTTCATGCTGTGGCATCTGGTGAAATTTCAAATCCTGCATATGAGATCTCTTTATGAGAAATGACAAGAATATACCTTGTGAGCATGATTTCCCCACTCCTTTGAACCTTGTGTCATAATTTACACCTGTGCAAACAATATGTGTATCACTTACACCTGTGCAAAATGGATGTAAAACATTTTAGTGGGTATGAATAAGTTCTGAATTGGTAACATTTTACATCCATTTTGCACAGGCATTCGTGACTGTAAAGGTGCAACGTTGGGAAGCAGTCAGACCCTGAAACTCAGTATACAGTCGAGAAACAAATCTTTATAACCTGTGTGGTGCAGACACCAAGCTCTGGAGTAATATTTTTCAAGCTGGCTTGTGGATATTTCCATAGTCTGTGGAATCTTTCTGGTAGTTTAGAGTGAAATGTTCTGAGAATTAAGCAGTGGGACGTCAAAAAAGGTGGGTCTGTGAGAGGATTTCTTTGTTATGAAGTGCTCTGCAGAGTGAAAAGTCTGGGAAATCTATGTATCTCTAGGTGGCTTCCCCAAGCAATGACTTATAAGGTCAGAACACCCTGAAACAATTTGTCTACATTGTACCCTGATGTCAGATGAGGATGTTATAAAGAGCTACCTACCTGGGGAGTAATCAGAGTCCGCTGTTGGACCTGTGAAGGCAGAGAGGTGAAGAAAAAGTAACAGAGAAGTTGAGCCCTTGTAATTATGAATTGTTGTCAACACCAACGTGCATTTATCTTTACTCCACTAAAAGGACAGTGTCAGTATAAAGAGTATGTATATTTGAGGAAAGCCATTATCCTTGTTAATAAATTTAATTTTTCATAAACTGACTAAAATAATCACTCTGGAGCCTTGTTTACACTATGGAAATTTTCAAAAAAATTCCCACTGTTGCTAAGATTGGTTCAGTTACATCCGTATTAGCAACATTGGGGGCTTGTCTACATACAGATTGCACTGGTTTAATTTAAGAGAGTTTAAAAACAGATTAAACTGGTGCAACGCCCCTGCAATGGTTTAAAACTGGCTGTATCAATTTAGTTTTCCCCTATAAACGTACTGGTGCAAGGTAAATGGCTCTAAGCCAGGATTAAATTGATCTGAGTGTCCATACACAAAGTTACACTATTTTAACTAAACTGGTTTAAAAATCACGCTTTAGAGAGAGAATTAACACAAATGAAGATAGCAAAATGTTCTGTTTACCGTCTGCAGCAAATGTTCCATCATCTGGATGATGGGAAATGCCTGGGAAGATACAAAAAGGGCAATGAAGTTATTTGATGCCTCAGGTTTTTTTTTCCTTCAGATTTTCACCAGCAGTATTTAAGCCTGAAAATACCACTACCCCACTTCCAAATATCTGTAACATGCAAGTTACATCTTGGGAAGTTCATTTCTAGTGTATTGCTCCCCGCCCCCCCGGTGGATGAGCTGGAGTTTTCTGGATGGTGCTTACCCCATGATTCACTTTGAATAATTAGCGGCTTGATTCTGAATGCCAGGACACAGTCCTTAGGGATAACTATGACTCTCTTGCTGCCTCTGGTGCCCTAGTTCATGGAAAGAGGAGTTAGCGAGCTCACACAGCACAAAGATGTGCTAAAAAGAGGGGGCTGTTCACTCCCCTTCCCCCCCAGTTCCTGAATCTAGCTAGAAATCGAACCTTTAATGAAAAATGGACATAGATCTCATTCAGCACGCTGCCTTCTGTGGTGTTGGACTTGTATAATGTGGTCTTCTCCAAAGCCTGTACAGCCTCGTTGATCACATACAAGTTCTCTCTGCGCTTCCTTAAATCCTTAATGAAGGAATGGTTCATGTTGATTTTCCTAAAAAAAGAAGTGGACTCTGCATCACGACTGAGTTTCTTTCTGCAGGTTAGTGTGCAGTCTTGACACTGGCTCCCCGTATTCTTGGATTTTCCACTTTGGGAGCAGAAAGCAAGAGGAAAGCTGGCTTCAGTGTCCACCAGGGAATTCCCCTGATCTAAGTAGAATCCCTGAGTTCACAAAGCCATGGAAGCCTCTGTTCCATCTCCTTTCATAGTGCTGATGGGAGAAGTGGCCAGGGGAAATGAGATGTAGCCCTGTTACAGCTAGTCTCAGCTGCTGCATAAGTTAGAGAAGTCCTCCCTTCCCTCCATTTCTGCCAGCCTCACCTTTCTCCTTGTAGAATCTCGAGGTCTGCTGGGCGGACCTCTGCTCTTTTCACCTCGATGGACTTCACTTCGTAGGTGCTGGCAGCTCCTGTCACTTCTGTTCTCACAAGGTCTTCAGGCAGCTTAATAGTCCACTCTACTCTGCCATCAATGCAGTCCTCAATGGTGATGGAGTGTGAATCCTGGACATCTGTGGGGAGGGGGGAGAGAGAAACCCTGCAAGAGTTAGCACATTTCTTTGTACCACTAATATAGAATTATGGCCCATAGCTCCTGTGCACACAGGAAGGATGTGGCCTGACAGAGTTCAGACACAAGCAGCATAATTCCCTAGCCAGTCACTGAAAGAAAACAGCCTCTCAAGCCCAGGATGCTGCAGGCAGTGTTGCCACACTGGACGGGTAAATAACGTGGGAAGACTGGCATTACCTAGATTTCTGCTGTCCTGTCCAGGTACCAGAATGTCACAGAGCCTAAATCCTGTTTTGTAGTAGTGGGGATGAGTCATCCAGAGTTTCTTTGGTTTCCTTCGAACGAGGTACAGGGGTCTGAAGTGATCTTGGTCGATGAGGCTGCAAACTGGGAGCAGATCTCCATCGGGAGCCAACTGCTTTGCCAGGTCTTTGGTTACCTTGTGAAACATCCTGTCTGCAGCCTGATGTACCTTGAACTGAAGCAAAATGTACTTTTACCTCAGGAGGCAAAGACAAGTGAAGCAAACTCATTTGAAATCTGAACTGGAGGTTGCAGCAAGGTATCTTGCTCTTTGACTGCCGGTCTGGGGTCCTGGCCGCCGGCCCCTTGCCAGCCAGGGTCCTGGCCTCAGGCCCCGCTCAGCCCACTGCCGACCTAGGTGAACGGAACCCCAGCCGGCAGTGGGCTGAGCGGGCCAGCGGCGTAAGATCAGCATTTAAATTTAATGTTAAATGAAGCTTCTTAAACATTTTGAAAACCTTGTTTATTTTACATACAATAGTTTAGTTATATAATATATAGACTTGTAGAGAGAGACCTTCTAAAAAACATTAAAATGTATTACCAGCACGCAAAACCTTAAATTAAAGTGAATAAATGAAGACTTGGCACACCACTTCTGAAAGGTTGCCAACCCCTGCTCTAACCACTAGACCCAGACCTCCCAGAGCTAGCAATCAATAGCCCAGTGCCCTAGGGAGAGGCAGAGCAGTCAAAGATGTGGGCCAACAAAGACTGATTAATGGATGCTGCATATAATAATTCCAATACAGAGATTTAAAAAATGTTTTCAAAATGATTCAGTAGTTTCTTTTTGGTATTGTAGAGGGGGAGTTCACATAACTCCTGACACAGGTTTGGAGGCATCCAATCTAATTCTGTGCCAGTCCCCCCAGCATGAACATACAGGACTGGATGGTGTTAGCTCAGGTCAGTAATAGGGAGCATGGAAGCTGAGAGCTGCCCTGGACCTCTTCTAAGTGCCCTATCCTCACAGCTGGGAGTTAAACATCTGACGGGGGCAGAAAGGAAACTAGTGCCCTTCAGGCAACATCCCTTTTCAGGTCTGTCTCATGAGCTCACCTCTACCCCCACTTTTCTCTGTACTTTGACCATCATCTGAAGTATTAGGATGTGGAGGACATAGTAAAGGACAAAGTAATACGATAGTAATTTATAAAACTAAACTTGCCCAGACCGAAGAAAGCTACGTGCTTTTTCTCTGTGCCCAGTGAAATTTCCCCTCACGGCTAGGATTCAGCTCCTATGAAGAAGGAAGGAAGGGTTGTTCCTCCCCACCTTTATACTTCAGGTTAATACTGTCCACCCCTCCTGAAAAAAAATCACTGTTGTTTTCTTCCAATGTTTTACATAACGTGCTTTACTCATAGCCCGTAAGTGGTGGTTCTTTTTAAAACCAAGCACTCCAGTAGCATGGATTTGTTTAAAGAGCAGAAAGGCACTGATTAGAAATCAGAGCAGGAACTGGGGCAGGGTCTTTTTTTGTGTGCGCTCTAGTGGAAACAAGGACTAGCCCTCCCCCATCGGTATTACCCTAAGCGTGCATCATTATTAGTCTCTTGATAAAACACTCACCACACGGTCTGAAGACTGGAAGAAAGGAGGATCTCAGAAGTAACTAACAGGCAGCTTGTGATCCCGTGCGTTTCTTGTCCGTAAATGATGTCTCATCTTAGAAACAAACTTGGCAGAACTGTTTGTTAGTGCTGTGATCAGCTATGTCTCTCCTCAGCTCAGCCCGGCCTCTTACCGTTTCATTTTTCAGCAGTCGAAATAAAACAAACAGATTCCTCTGTACTTCCCGTGACAGGAGGGAGAGGGAGTGAGACTTCCTGTGCCAGGGAGTGATTGCCTGAACGGACCTGCTGAAGTGTGTGTTTTTTGCTTTCAGTTCAGCCTCCAAGCAGCTGGTCGTCTTGTTTTTTTGCATCTCAACATTTTGGGAAATTTTCTGTACTTGCAGCAAACTCCTGTTTGGCTTTGCTTGCCCAACGTCAGGCCCAAAGGCTGTACAGTGGACGTGGACAAAGTGCCTCCTCCAGAGTTCTACAGTACCACCCTAGGGTGTCATCTACAGCAACTACAGGCCCCAGCAGCATGTGCTGCTCAGTATGGAGCCTTGCGGGAGAAGCAGATGGGTGGAAGTGGAGTTGTGGATTGCGGATTGCATGTTTTAAACCCCATCAGTTGTATATACAAAATTATGTGCACGCTTTGTATTTTTGGAGGGACATCGTATAAGAAAAGAACCTAGACAGATTAACTCATCCCCTCTGCAGAGTGTTTGCCTCTTTAAATGGGCAAAAACTGTACCCCCCCAACTTGAAAATCCCCCAAACTGTGGGGAAATCCATATTCCGATTGGAACTTTGCAGCTTGGGTACCATGCTAACAAACCCCCCCCATTGCACCTATTCCATCTCCGCTCATAAAGCTGCTGTATTGACAGTTTACCAGAACCAGCTTGTTTTTTGCACCTTTCATGGTTTCTCTTGTTCTAAACAAACCTACTGGATAGGAAGACACTGCTGCCTGGTCCCAGTAATACAGATTAATAAGGGATCTCTTGTGATGAGTCCGTGGTGCTTAAGTCATTTTCAGGCTGTTCCCATCTGTTTACTCCTCTAATAATGAAGTTCAGGCCCATCATAGCTTTGTGATACATGCAGAAAGTCTGTGGCTTTGTTTCACCCATCTATTCCTGCCTGTTAGCTTGCTCCTTCCACATGATGCTGCCTATGTTGGCCCAGCCAGTCAGCCCTCTTGTAGCTGTCCCTGGACAATCAGTCAGTGAAAGGTGATTGCCGAGGTAGCTAGATTCTAGCCCCCTTAGGGATTTTAGGTTAGTACTTTGCAATGTTGCTGGAACTGACTTGACAGTACATGTAGAATGCAAAGCATTGGTGGGGGCTGGTGTTATCCAGGCTCAGATGGCAGAGGCAGTGTGAGGGGTGTTTGCTTATGAAAAAAAAAAACCTCTCTCCAGCTGGGCAGGGAGGTGAAAAGCAAGCTGGAGAACCAGCATGCGCACTTAGGAGACTCCTTTTGACGTTCTCATTGCCAGGCTCTTAGATGCTGAACCTTTGGCAGTGTCTGTCTTTTTGTTCTGTGCTTGTACAGCACCCCGTTAGTGTCCCTGCCATCACTCCCTGCCCAGTTACTGCTGCTTCCCCACCAGTCCCACCTCCAGCTGTACTGTCCAGCAGTAACAGCTTGTTCTACATGCGGTTCTGCATCCGTTTCTGCCAGAGCTTGGCCACTTCCTCCTTCACCACCCTTTCCTTTATCTGGCCAGCGGCTTCGGGGGGCGGGGGGGACGGGGCTGGCGGGAGGTGTAGTCCCCTGCATAGACCCAGCTATGTCACCCAACAACATCCCGGATCAGACAGGGGGTGAGGCAAATGAATGTGCCAGATCCATGTGTATCACAGTGTGAGCAGAACAAACAGACCAGAACCAGCAGGAGCCAAGAGACATAAGCCAGGAGGCATCTCCATTAAGCAGGGGGCCTGGTTAAGGGTTATTGGTTCCAGCCCACCACTGAGAAAATATTGATGTCAGTGAGCCAGCTGCCTGCTCTCCCCCTTACACACAATGAACCAGCCTGGCTGGGTGCTGGGGTAGAGCTTCCTGTCTTCCACCACGTGCTAACAGATGAGTCTGATCAGACACATTCCTCTGAGTGTAACTTCCCAGGCTGCTTACTCACTTCTCCTGGCTCAGATAACCTCTCTCTTGCACCAGATGTGAGCCAGAAGGCTCCACGCTCATGGAGGCATCATCCGAGGTGCCCCGCGTTGCCGGTGTGGATTCTCAGAGATTTGCGTCCACCCATTAACCCAATGACCTGATGCATTGTAACCCCCCCGCCCCATTGCAGCTTTGTACCGGTCAGAGATCTGCAGGGTGCATGTATTTCTGAGTCGTTTCAAGGCGCAGACTTGTAACCTCAAAGCGCACTAGGGCTTTGGAGCGCTGCATCTTTTATGTGTAGTATGTTTTGTTTTGGAACTTTTGGGGGATTTTACTCAGGACCACCCCCTTCTGCTGCCACAAGATACCACTGCAGTGACTCTGGAATCCACTCTCCTCCATGGCCTGCCACAGCCTGGATTTGCCAACACTCAGGCCCTGCTGCAACAGGCTTATCGCTGCTTCCAGGCCTTTCCTGAGAAGGCTAGTTGAACGTGGCCTGGGAGCAGAGGGTGGAGTCCAGCTTTATTGTGGGCTGGGGGTTGCTTCTGCAGGCAGGGAGTTGAGCTGAGTGTCCGTAAGCATCTTCCCAGACCATGAATCAACCGGAAACCAACTCACCTACCGATTTTCAAACTGAAGGATCAGATGATTATCCCAACCGGACTTTATACATTTCTGCCCCTTCTATATGGGCCTGGGGTGGTGATTTTTGCCTCCAGTTGCCTAGATTTTTATGGCCCAAAGGGCCCATTCTGACCAGCTAATCGGATCTCTTGCATAGCACAGGCCAGAGAACCTCTCCCAGTGATTCCTGCCTCCACCCCAACAAGTGACGATTGAACGAGGACATCTTTTAAAGACAACCACTTTCCCTTTGCCAATGCCAAGTGATGGAGAATCCATCTGATCTCACGTGGATCTGTTCCAACAACTGATGGTCCTCGCTGTTAAAAATATGCCTCTTATTTCCAATTTGCACTTTGCATACCTCAACCTCCAGCTCTTGGATCTTGTTATGCCTTTTTCTGCTAGGGGATAGGAAAAAGCCAGATTAAGTTACCAGCATAGGTTTGCTATCTGATACTCATTTGCCATTTACTGTTTTTTCACTCTTGGCAGTACAGTTTGCGATTAAAATGAAATCGCTTCACATGCATATCAAATGTAAAGAGCCCACACGGGTTGTTACATGAATACTGACCTTTATTAGTTTCTCTTAGAATACTGTACAAAGGAGTAATAAAAATAATATTCACACTTTGTCTTAGAAAGTTCCTCTAGGTGAAACTTTTTTGTATACCCAAAAAAGAGAGGGAACTGGAAAAAACAACTAAACTTCTATGTACAATGCAAGAATGTGCCATACAAAACTGATTTAGCTCACTGAAATTGACCCAAAGAGTGTATTGTGTGCACACAGTTAAATATATATCTATTTTATGCACGATGGTAAACCAAAGCAATATTGCTCACTGCTATTAAAGAAAATCATGATATGCAATACGAGAGTCTGAATAACGTGTGCTACTGCCAACAGTGACCCAGCTGTTGTCCCCTCTGAGGACCAGTACCGTTCTTTTAATATTTAAATGATTTTTAAACTGCTGCTGCTTTAAATAAACCTTCATTGACTAAACAGCCTTAGATCTCGTGGGGGGGCGGGAGGGGAAAGAAGGCTCCAGTCTTGCACTTGGATCATGTGGAAGGGCTGTACAGTGTCGGGTTAAAGATCCAGCTGTTGGGATCCAATTGCAAGACTGGGGCCTTCACTCAGCAACGCCAAGCGAGGAGCAATCTGTTGATCTGTATCTTCTCCAAGCGGGAAGTTGCCCTTTCTGTGCGATATGGACAAGCGCACAGTTCTCTTAATGGCTGATGAAAAAGGCTTCGCAGCAAGAAGAGCAAGCAACGCAAATGGCTTGAGTCAGGCCAATGTCTGTGAACTGGTCTATTGTTAGAGATTTTAAAACCCTTTGTTTCTTTATTGCTTCTCTGTATCCGCAGCAGACAAAACTACAATGAAGAGCATTGGCTGTACTGAAATTCACACCTACTGCTATGCAGGGAGCCAGCACAAGGCCTGGGGGAAGATTTTCCCAAGGTCCTAAGTGAGTTAGGCACCTAAATCCCACTGAAAGTCAAGAGGAGTCCAGGATCTAACTCACTTAGGCGCTTTATACAAGAGTTGAATTTCACTCTGGGATCACCACCACACTTGACTGCTGCCATATTTAAATGCTCAAGACTCTCTAAATTCCCGCAAACTCCCCCACCCTGGGGTGCACGCAATCCCTCTTCTCGGGGATAAAAACCAGCTTTGGGGAGAAGCTTCCATGGTGCGTTCGCTATTTTCTCCAACTCTCCACGGCCTGAGTGGCCCTTCATCATTTGTCTTCTGATTCAGAGCTGCCATGTCTGGCCCATTTCACACCCACCCGTTTTATAAAAGTGGTTTCAATGCAAAGTTTCAGGAAATCTACAGTGTGGTTTGTTCTGTAATGTTTGGACTAGCGTTTTATTGCTGTCTCCCCCAGATCACCTCTGAGGGCCTAGTGAAGGGCGCTGTTCCCCTCACTGCACACTCAGACTCCCCCTTCTGAGTGACATGTTAACGGAAGCAACCCCTGCACACGGAGGGGGAACAGATCTCTGAAATAATTATACATCGCTCTTCTTAAAAGTTAACAGTTTAAAAGGAATTTCGGTTAAGTCCTAGGGCCTGATTCCCCTCTCACATGAGCCAAGTAAGCATGTGCTTAAATTCCTTTGACTTCTGTGTGTCTTAAGCACGTGCGGAAGTGCTTCATGGAAACTGTTTTCACTGAAATGCTCATAAAAGAGAAATCATTAGACTTGTCTATGAATATCACATCTTTGTAAACCTGTTGAGGAAAACGTACACTCCGGGTTTTAAACTGCCCCACAGAAGAGTTCACGATTTTATTTTCAGTAGCTTTACATTTCATCGTTCATTTAGCAGAACTGATTGAACATGACCAGTGTCGCTGAACCCACAAACAGCGCAGGTCCAGACCCCAGCTGATGTAGGTCTGCTGAGCTTCACCGTTCCACAGCGGCCAAGGGTCTGGTACCTAGCGTCAGCTTACATCTCTGCTACAAAAAATCACTCCAGCTTTGCAGTTTACATGCACCAGTGAGAGAGAGAGAAAAGGCAAAACCTACATGTATCTGGGAATAATGGTTTTAAGCAAATAAAGAAAAAAAAAAAAAGAATTTATGGTGGGTTTTTTGTTGTTGCAAAACACAAGGATAAAGTGATTCCTGCCCCACTTCTCTGGGCTGAGATTCCCACCTTTAAAGTAATTATTTTGTCTCCTCTAGTTAGGTTTCCCCAAAGCCAGATTAACACCACGCTGCGTGTTCCATCTCTTTCACTGGAGAAAGTTCAGCATCAGCACTGTAATTCTGTGACCTGTCAGACCTCTGAATTTGTCCAGCAGTGTGCACCTTAGACTGGACACATCCTCCCAGCAGTCTGTGTGAAGGTGCATCACTGCGGAGTGGAAACCTGCAGTCTCACCATTGCCATCGGAGGCATGTATCTACCGTGTTCATTTCTGAATCCACTCAGACATTCTCCTCATCAGAAAATAGCACTAGCCTGAAACTATTTTTTCCAGAAGTCACAGGCTAGTAGCTTGAAAAGTACACTAGTCCTGGGGTGTACAGTACATTAACCAAAGCAACAATCCACTCCCAACCATGTCAGGGATGGAAGAAACAAAAAAAAGGAAGAGCCTTGTATTAAATAAATTAACCTTCTGCATTTGACAGGCTCCTTTTTTCAAGAACCCAAAGCAGGTTCTCTCCTCCTCCGTCAGCTAATTCTTTTCATCATCTTCCTTTTCACCAATACGTACAGGAGCATTTCCATCTTTGAAGCGCTTAAGAGACAATGGCTAAATAAACCTCACAACAGCCCTGTGAGGTAGGTTGATTATTTCTCCCCCCTCTGCGGGGTACAAATGATGAAACGGAGGCAGAGGGGTTAAGCAGTTCACCCAAAGGCAGACGAGGCGTCAGTACAAGGGCTGAGATTCAAATTTGGGAATTCCCGTCTCCCAGTCCTGTGCTTGGACCATTAGATCAGGTCTAAACTCTATCGACAGTATGCACTGTACCGCCTGCATCTGGCTAATGCAGGAACTAAAATGTCTTATTTAAAATGTTCACATTGTCTTGAGTTTTCTGACAATCAAAACACTAACAAACAAAAATCACCTTCATGAATGTGCCAGGGGACCATGAAAAATATAAACAAAGGTATATTTCAACCAGCACATTGACCCTCTAGAAAATCCTGCGGTTACAAAGAGTGGACAGCTACCCCAGCCACTAGGGGCTAATTCTGCTGCCAACCCTTTGCTCTAGCTGGCAATTTTTAATTTTTTTTTGGTGGGGGGAGGGGGAGAAGAGATTCAGGGTTGCAACTATGCTTCCTCCTTGGTTATCCAAACCTCCGCTACATTGGAAATGTGCCCCCTTGTCTACTAATTACAAGCCTCTCATTTATTACCCCAAACATCCAAACAGTGATTATCAAAACTTTATTCAACAATATCTTTCCACACTGGGATTATTGCATTTCTGTTGCAAATTATAATTAAATTAAAAATCCCACATTGGCCTCCAAACCAGCTCCTGACTCTGTGGATAACTAGCTCATCTGCCAACAGCCACTTAATAGAAACACGCACCCACACACCAATGCAGGGGGCAGAAAACATGATTGCTCCACTGAGCAGCCTGAAATAAGCTCATGATGTATAAATAAAATCAAAACAAGAGTCAGAAACAGAAGGTTGGTTAGCTCCCCTGGTGGTTTAACTGCCCCCTGCAATGCCCCACTGCCCCTCACTCTCTTGGGGTGCAAGTTTCACCCACTAACTGACATGTGCTGTACCCCACCTCTGGTTCTAGCCTCCAGTTCAGGGGCAGAACGGCAGGGCTTTGGATTTAAACAAGTACAACGAATCTGGATAATGAAGAAGGCAGCAAAGCAAGTGGTGCTCATCTCCCTGCTGTGCCAAACACCTTCACTGTCCAGACCCGGACAGGCGGGTAGCCTTCTGCAGCCACGGTCGGGGGATGTGACAGGCTGCACATCTTGGATTTTCTATGGCACTGCTAAATTAAATGCTTCAGTGACCAGTCAGATCCGTTGCCCTCTTGCCAGCCAGCCACATTTGCCATCTGCTCCTGCCTTCACTCAGCAATGTGGCACCATTACAATATTCCTGTTCTGCAGCTCCTCTAACCTCGCTTGTGGCCCATAGTATGCTGCTGACAGGTCATCAGGCTGAGAATGGTTTTCTGCATGTGCCCATCACTGGTATTCGGCAAATGCCACTGATCTAGATCTAGACATTGGAGTCCTGGGCAAAGGGGGTAGAAGAACGAGACCCATTTAAACCAATCACGGTCACCTCTCTGCCTGTACCAGCACCCCATTACCGTACCTGACGACACTCCATTCTTCACCTAGAGCAAACCTGTCAGTCATCAGCCCCCCACCCCCCCCCCGATTTCCACGTCAAGTGACTCAGATCACTCTGATGGGCAGTGTTAACATTTTTAATCACACAACTAACAAGCAGTACCATCACACCTCTTAGCCCTATGTGGCAGCAGGATTAAGGGTAACACTGCAGGGCTGCATGTGATAGGGGAGAATTACGCCCCCCCCGCCATCACACACGCTTTAAAATATAACCACTTCCGCTTTAAACAAAGACAGACATTGGTTATAGTTTAAATTAACAGAAACAACTTGGAATCCAATTCCTTCCCCTGGAATCATACAAACTGCACCTTAGAAAACAGGAAAGCGCTGCTAGAAATGCCAGGTCGCTCCTTCCTATTTTCTCATTAGAAAAAATGATTCGCTCCCCAGTGGGAGGAGAGAGGTTCAAGAATAAAATCCACCTCCCAAAATTAAAGTGGCCAACTAGTTTTTCACACCTGGGAAATCTGGCCATGCCCCCCTTTAATTTCCCACGTAGCCCTTCGTGAGTGCCTCTAACCTCAAAAGGGGCCAATGTATTTTAAAGTGCATTTGCCATAGTAAGAACTACTAGCTCTTAAAGCTTTCTCCCCACCCCTGTTCTCTCCATTCAGTGTATTGGCCTCTGGATGGGAGTCTCCCCAGAGACTGACCTATTTGTACCTTGACGTCTCAGTCTATCTGCATCTACTTAGGATACTGGAGCACAAGAAGTCCACCCCCCCAGTCTCCTGGCTCCATGCTAAACTCTACTCAGGATTCTGCTACTCCAGAGCTTGCTTAGATTTATTGGGCATGAGGATCCCGCATGCGGTATACATGTCTATTGGATACTGCATTTAAAGAGCCGCTGTGAAATTATATCCTAGTTGGGGGGAGGGAGGACTAAGAAGACCGGATTTCCCCTTCCACTTCAGCTCACTTCATCCAGGGGGCTCAGTACTTGTTGATCCCAAAGATCCGGACTCCGTGGAGCTGGGGCAGCTTGGGGATCAAGACGCTCATCAGGGAGATGGTGTTGATTATGAAGTGTATCCGGTCATATTTCGTGTAGAAACTGGTGAGGAAATACCTAGGGGAGAGAGAAGTGGAAGTTGAATCACAGCTACTCACAGCTTCCATCACTCCCCGGGGCCAGTGACGATCTCAGGAGAGAGATTGGTTGCAAGCGACTTATTGACTGCGTTTCCTGCTACAACCCATACCGCTCCCTTGGTGTATACGTTACGCCCACTAGCCGACCCACCTCTGAATCTAACCACCAGCTCAGGGCAGACAGGCAGGGCTTCAGATTATCACAACAGCAAAGCTGGGTAAGCCAAAATAAAAAACAAGGATCAGGTTCCTAGTGGCTAGTGAGTCCCAATTCCAAAGTGGGTTTAGTCTCACTCTGGGGGGGTCTCGGTCTCTCCCTCCTTCTGGCCATGAGCTCTGGTCTCAAAAGTCTTTAAACAGCTGAGCATCTTTGCAGCAGTAGCTTGTGTGTGCTTTTGGCAACGGACACGGCAGAGACTGGCCCTTCAGAAATATCTTCAGTTGATGGTGATGGAGCCTACGCTCCACCCCTCGCACTGTAGATGGCTGGAAAACAACATTTCCCAGCAGCGATTACATCAGTCAGAACTGAAATGTGGGTGGCAGGGGGTGTGAAAAGCAAGATGTTCCCCTTGTTGATGTGATTTTACAATCTGATCCAGACGCCACACTTCACTCCACTGGGACTCTGCAGACTTTGGATGCTCTAAAGAATTTCTCCATTACATTAAACACAAACTACTTGTCTTCGCTTTCAGAGCCCTTCACGGCCTCTCCCACCCTACTTCTCTCTCATTCCCTCCGGAGGGGTTGACACCTGCCTCCAGTAAAGCCAGGGTGCCAGCCTTCACTGCCCATCTGTTAGATTTTTAGACGAGCACCTTCATGCTTCTCCTGTGCTGCCCCTTGTGCTGGGGAGGAATTCCCCATAAAAATCCACAAAGCCATCTCATTGCCCTCTGCCAGATCCCTTCTGCCATGAGGCCAAATCCAATGCCCCTGGTCTGGGGACTAGATTCGGCGGTGGGGTCAGTCAGTGAGTGTAACTTGACAACAGTCAGGCCACTGGTGGGCTGAAACTACTGCCTGTCGTGCTGGTCCATACGGTCTCATAGAGTTTGCCCCAAACCATCCCTAGAGTATCCACTTCTTGTCTCTTGCCTTTGACTGTACACTTTTGGGGGCAGGGAAAGTCTTTTTGTTCTGTATCTGTACAGCACCTGGCACAATGGGGTTCTTGGTTTGTGACTGGGGCTCCTAGCTGCTACCATAATACACATAAATAATGTTAATAATCATCATGTTAGTCACTGCCAGCCCTGGTGGCATACAAGACCGTGGACCTTCAAAGCGCATCAGGGCTGCACTGGTCTCTCTAGCAGTGCTTTTTATTGGCACTGACCCAGGCTGACTAGCACCTTGACACAAGCTCCAAGCAGACCCCCCAGACATCCACGCCATGAGTGGTGGACAGCAGCACAGACACAAGTGGGCTATGGATACGGTGAATAAATCTGTTCTTGCAACATATGTGGATCTGCTTTTAGGCCACTGAGCTAGCATGGTTTTTGGAGGACAATGGAGGGCTTTAGCTTCGTTCCACAGGGTGCTGCTGCGACCAGCCAGCCCGAAGTACTCACAACACGATGGGCGTGATGGTCAGGAACTTGCGTGATGCCGTGAACTGCACCCCATAGTCCATCTGCTCCCAGTGCGTGAGCAACCGGGCTTTCCCCTGGTCCGGAGTCTCAAAGGGTGTTCCTTTCACCGTGTGCAGAAAGATGTACATACCCTGTAGCAAACACGAGCAGAAGGTAAAACCTCTGAGACCAGGTGTCTGGAGAGATTCATTTGACCTTAGCGAACAACTCATCACTAGGAAAGCTCTTACGCTTGCAAGCTGCAAGTCACGGCTGTGCCACTAGGGGGAGCTGTTGTCATCGGATGAGTTTTTTTTTTTTTTTTGGCTTTGGCAATTAGGGTCCCATGGGATATGAGCTGGTTACAGCCCAGCTAGGAAGCCTGGGTTCTTGAGCTCAAGCTGTAGCAGCTTCTGGTTTTAGCTCTGGAGCTCCCTGGTGCACTGGCCAAGATGGTGACTGTCACACTAGGAAATTCAGATCCCCAGCATCAGAGGAGAATACACATGGAGTGGAATCAAACTTCAGTATCGCATCTCTTCCTGGTGCACAGACTTGGGCGTGAACATGGCCATACAGTTGCACAGACAATAACCAGGTGCTTCCTGCCTGTCAGCCAGGAGAAAGGCTTTAAAATGGAACAGCCACAGACCCGTTGCCATCGACCCTGCATTGCATGTTGGCGGCAGGTGCTGAGAGTGGCATCTCCCAGGCTCTATTCCCAGTTCTAATCTCAACTGACCTTTCATCCCTACGTGCCACAGTTCCCTCAGTTGTGCAATAGTGATAATACTGACCCACACGTCTTGGGGGGGAGAAGGGTAACTCATTACTATTTGCAATGAGCGTTGAGATTCTAAACTGTACGGCTCTGGCAAAGGGTTAGCAGTATTATTTATGGGGAGGCAGGGTTACCCAGGGGACAGAACACTGCACTGAGCACTCAGGAACCCTGGCTTCACCTGTTCGGCTGGCTTTGGTGATGCTCTGGTGATGTGGACCCTTACCCGGATGGGAGCTGGTCTGAGACCCAAAATCAATTCACGCAGGGGACGCTGAACACCAAACGTTTGCTTGTTACCACCCGGGCTGGATTTGAACCCATGACCTCAAGGTGAAAGGGGGCTGAGCCTGGATTTGGCTGCTCAGTCAGCCAGACTGCATCCCACACACTTGTAGGAACTCAGGACTTGGGGTCTGATTTCACTGAAAGATCCCTCGGCAGTATCCCTTTAAGGGCTAACCACCCATGTGACCAGCAAGCCCAGCTGGGGGTTCCCCATGGGGCCAGTTAGCCGTGGTGCCCTCTTACCATGTTGTGGATGATGTTGGTGAGAGTCCAAACCACAGGCACACTGAAGAAGGGGATGCTGAGGAGGACCACATGCAGCAGGCCAATCCCCAGCACGTAGGAGAGCCAGATGCCCCGGCTGTTCATGACGCGGGTGTTGGGGTTCACCTCGCTGTGAGCCGTCCCCACGTTCATGCTGGCTCACGCGTCGGAGAGGCAGTCCTGAACTGAACCAAGAAGAGCAAGAGGCAGGTCAGCGCAGGAAGGCAGCACTTTGCCACTTCACTAAGCTAGAAGCTAACCAGAACCCTCCATGCAACGGCCCCATCCTTCCCTGTCCGCTACTCAGCCAAGCCCAGCCCAGGATGGAGCATTGTCTTGCAGGTAAAGCAGCCGACAGGAAGTCAGGACTACCAGATTCTGTCCCAGACACGCTCACCACAAAACCTTGGGCAAGTCACTTCATTGCCGTCTGCTTCAGTTACCCTACTTGTAAAATAGAGACGATACTCTTGTGTGGGATAAATCCACTCAAGTTTGAGATTCAGGTGGAAGGTGCCAGGGAAATAGGAAGCATTTCTACAATGGGGTATTTATACCTCTGGTGGTATATTCTGGTGGGACCAGGGGACATGGATGATTTCAGTCCTGTGACTCTGCCTGTAAAGAGCCAAATGGGTAATTTCACAGCATAACATGGACCAAATTTTCTTTCACAGGACACATTAAGGCCCTGGTCCTTCAAAATCTGGAGCATAGTTACCCCCATGCTTAAGTGTTTGCAGGATCCAGGCCAGAACATGTCCTGAGAAAAACTTCAGCCCCGATTCTGCAAAGTCTTAGGTGTGTGTAACCTTACACCTAGGATAAAGCCATGGTGAGCTAACGATGCAGGGAGGTCACTTCACCCATGGCTGCCCTACAGGAGAAGGCTCCCACCCTGCCGTGAGGTAGAACGTGAAGACCCCAGGAGCAGCATGGAAAGAAGCATTTTCAAAGCAATTCTGATAAGGCCAGAAAGAGATACTCACTACTGGAAAGGAGAAGATTGTCAATGGCTGGGCTGAGGTTGGATTCGTCCAACACAGCAATCCGTGAAATCTCAGGCCTAGGGCTGCTGCACTCATTCGCCTGCATAATGAAACAGGTTCAACAGAAAATACCAGTCACAGGATTCAATACAGAGCACGCTTACTGAACTTTCATCTAATGATGAAACATACAAGGAGCGGGAGCAGAATGGAGTTGGACAGACCTAACTGTGGCCAAGGTTCGAACGCTGCTACCCTACAGGGATAAAAACCACCATCACAAAGCCAACAGGAAATGAGGCCTTTCACCCACCTCTCATCAGATCTCAGTTGGCTGCTGTCCAGCTGGTACACTCCAAAGCTGGCTCCAATCGGAAGGCAGATTGTGATGTCATTCACTCAGAGTGAGATCACAACCCCACCCCACCCCCCAAAAAAACCCACAAAAAACTCAGATTCCACAGACAGCCAAAATTTGCGAATGATGGGCCCAATACTGTGAGCATATTGCTCCCAGACAGTGGGATAACTCGTGGTACTGAGCAATGAAGTCACTGCTAAGCCAAGTCAGCAAGTTTTTTCAGGCTCAGCTAGAGTTACCAGATGTCCCGATTTTATAGGGACAGTCCTGATATTTGGGGCTCTCGCTTATATAGATGCCTATTACTCCCAACCCCCTGTCCTGATTTTTTACACTTCCTGTCTGGTCACCTTAGCTCAGACCTTTGTGGGACTGAAGCAAGGAACCTCATCACCATCTGTCTCCCAGAGGTGCCGAGTCCCAAGGTGGTATTCTCCATCACTTGAAGTCTTGCTAAGAGACTCGCTCCAGCTCCTCCACCACCACTTCCTGGGCTCACTGCAGGAATCACTGAGAGGGCATTTCGGGGCTGTGCTATACACGAGGTCAGACTAGATGATTAGACTCGTCGCATGCATTATATTAAGGGTGTATGCAAGGTCAGGGCCAACATTTGGAAATTTTTGCCCCTCCTTGGGCTCTTCTTCAAATTAATTTCTATGTATTTTGTCAGCCTTTATTCCAAAGCTTTGTTGTTGCTTTTTGACAGATTTTTCAAAAAGTTGACCAATTTTTGCATTAGTAGGAGCATTCTACTTTTTCATTGAAAGTTTAGTAGCTACCGAAGTACAGATGCAGAAACAGACGCAGAAATAAAAAGGCCTAGACAAGCCAGGCTCTCCCTTCTAGTGTTGCTGGTTTAGCTCCCATTGCTGGGAGACCGATTTGCTGCTGTTCTCCAGCTCTCACATGCGTTGTGTGGGAGGCGGGTTGCAGCCAGACCTATTGTGTTCTCTCCATAGCAGCCAGATATTCCAAGTTTCCTTACATAGAATCCTGGACCTGGGTTATTTTGCAGGCTGCAGCTCTTTTTTATTGTCCTTGACTAGGGTTATTACACAGAACAAACACTATCCCTCCTGCAACTGCTGTTGGCCGTGCTGTGTCCTTCAGGCCTCCTGTAGTCACCCGTGGATGCTGCTCGGCATCAGACATCCAGCGCAAGGCAGGGCTGCTATCCGATAGACACTGCAATTTCTCTGCCACTTAGAAACTTAGACAAGTGGTTATGCTTGGAGAGGACTTTGGACTTGCTCTGCTGCTTGCAGACAGGACACCCCAAATCTGCTAATTGCCCAGCTTCTCATCACCACTTCCTTGGATCACAGAACATCCCCCATAAGGGGCCAGCCTTGATATTCTGGTGGGAGACAGGTGTGGTCTGAGCATGGGGCTAGGAGGCAGGAACTCACGAGTCCCAATCACAGCCCAGACACTAACCCCATCTTCACCCTTGGGCAGGTCAGGTAAGGCCCGATCTACAGCCCATTGGAGTCAACGGGCAGACTCCTACAGACCTTAGAATCGAGCGCTGGGGCCAAACCACATGCTGAATATCAGCTGCTTCAGTATTCTGGGTGTTCAGCTTGAGGTGACTCTGGCTTGATCTTCAGAGAGGGCTGAAAATCCAACTCAACCCCTGATGAAAAATCAGGCCAGTTGCAAACTAAGGCGGCACTTTTGAAATTTGGGCTCGTCTCCTTTTTGTGCCACAGTTTCCCATTTGTAAAATGTGGATTAGACTTGGTTGAAATCTACTTCATGGGGACACCATGGGGATCACGGGCCACTGGGGATGTCAGCCACTGAGTAATATCAGAAAAATGTTCCAGGTTCCATTTCAAATTCTCTCTTTTCCTGTCTAAAATACCCCCCGTCACTCCTTTCATCCAGGACACCCCTCTGTTCCTGGATTGATATTTAGATCTCTTGTACAGAAGTCATCCCTAGACCCACTCTCCACGGCTCACAGGTCTCTGTGTCTTATTTCCAACGCTTACTTAAGAGCTACTAACCAACCAAAGCCAACAGCCCCTCCCCCCACAACACAGCTTATTAGCTTTACAGATGGGATTTGTTCACTTACAGGAAAAACAAAGCTCATGAGAAAAGTGATGGAAACTTTGCTCCCCCTTCTGAAGCAGATGGCTGCTAAGCTCCAATTTTCCAGCAGTGCAACTGTTTCTCAGGGGTGGAAAGACTTTAATGTTTCACCAGGCTGAGTGTGAAGGTTGGGATTGTTGCAGTGCTGGAGAGCATCCACCCAAGGGGGAGAAAATCCAAGTAGTTGTAGGAGTTAGACCCATCTCTGTGACAGACAAGTCTATGGAGCCTTCTACCTGCTCTGTTCCAGTCCAGCATCCGGACCTACAGCCTCTGCAGCTCTTCCAGTCCTGGGCTCCCAGCTATGCCAATGCTCTTCAATCCCAACCAGCAGCCCCAGGCTCCCAACACATGCTTTGCAATGCCACTCAACCTCAACTCACAACCCCGCAGACTATCCCAGCCCTGCCCCCTGCTGATGCCAGCTCTGGCCTGCCACACACATCTCTGCCGACACCCTTCAGACTCAACCTGCAACCAGAGGATGGGACCCAGGTCTCCTGACTCCATCCCACGCTCTATCAACAGGGCTGCACTGCCTCTCCTTCACCTCAGACCCACAATAGATACAAACCCAGTTCACAGAAGCTAGTGCATGAATTCTCAACACCCAAGCCTGTCACACACACAAAAGAATGCTGACAACCTGACTCAGCGGGAGGCACGTTGGGCTGACTAGCGCCTTGTGGGGCTCGGCTCAGGATGGGCGGTAATGGGACGCCATGCTGGGAGGCCTAGCACTGAATGGGCCACCAAGACTGAACTAGTCTTGTTTGTTCGGAGCATCCCCCAGACTGGGCCACTGGAGGAAGGAAGCTGTCTGTTCTGCGGCTAGAGATCTCAGTCTGCAGGGCTGTCAGGCCAGCGTCTGAAGCGGACGAGAAGCTGGGTATGAGTCAACAGTGTGCCCTTGTTGCCAAGAAGGCTAACGGCATTTTGGGCTGTATAAGTAGGAGCACTGCCAGCAGATCGAGGGACATTATCTTTCCCCTCTATTCGGCATTGGTGAGCCCTCATCTGGAGTACTGTGTCCAGTTTTGGGCCCCACACTACAAGAAAGATGTGGAAAAATTGGAAAGAGTCCAGCGGAGGGCAACAAAAATGATTAGGGGGCTGGAGCACATGATTTATGAGGAGAGGCTGAAGGAACTGGGATTGTTTAGCCTGCAGAAGAAAAGAAATGAGGGGGGATTTGATAGCTGCTTTCAACTATCTGAAAGGGGGTTCCAGGGAGGATGGATCTAGACTGTTCTCAGTGGTACCAGATGACAGAACATGGAGTAATGGTCTCAAGTTGCAGTAGGGGAGGTTTAGGTTGGATATTAGGAAAAACTTTTTCCCTAGGAAGGTGGTGAATCACTGGAATGGGTTACCTAGGGAGGTGGTGGAATCTCCTTCCTTAGAGGTTTTTAAGGCCCGGCTTGACAAAGCCCTGGCTGGGATGATTTAGTTGGAGATTGGTCCTGCTTTGAGCAGGGGGTTGGACTAGACCTCCTGAGGTCCCTTCCCACCCTGATATTCTATGATTAAGTGTCGCCACTGATGTCACTTGTCCCTCAGAGTCATAGACGGGAAGTGTCACAAGAAAGTGAATCACTGCATGGCTGAGCGGGCAGGGCACTGGAACGGGGGCCAGGATGTCTGGATTCTGCTGCCAGATCTGCTACTGATCTGCTGTGGGATCCCCAGCAAGTCACTTCCTCTCTCTGCACTTCTGCACTCCCCTTCCCCCCACCGCCTTTGTCTTGTCTAGTCAGACTGCAAATTCTTCAAGGCAGGGACTGTCCCTCTCTTCATGTTAATACAGCACCCAGAGCAACAGGGCTCCAATCTCACTGGGGTGGGGGGTGGGGGGGGGCAGCACCCTGTGCAAAGGGGCCCCCCAAACTCGACTGAGGCTTCTAGCTGCTACCACAATACAAATAACCTGTGAGAGGCTGAAATCTCCAAAGTGGAAGAAGTCACAATTTCCTGGGAAAATGAATATTTTAAACCCTTCTTCACAGGAACATTATTTGCTCCTTTGCTCACCAAAGGACAGCCGGAGCCACTCCCCCACCCACAACCTACACTGTCATTCCTATATATTTTACACCCTGGTATTACCGTGTCCCATCATTATCCTCATTCCACCAAGCTTCCATGATGCCTATGATATCAATATCCTCATTTAATGCCAGACACTCTAGTTCACCCATCAGAGTATTGAGATTTCTAGCATTTCTATATAAGCACTTGTACATTTCGCCCATATTCAGCTGCTTACCTTCCTGTGTTATATTTAAATGGCACTCTAAATGAGAGCCAAATTAAACCCTGTGACTCTGGCTCAAGCCGGCAGGAGTTGCACCATCCTATGCCGGGGCCATGCTGGGTGGACTCCAAAGGGAGGGGCCTTTGGAACCAACACAGACGACAAACAACCAACACATTACGCAAGACATCGTATCTGGGAGATCAGGCTGTTAATGGGCCAATGAGGCAGCGAGCCATTCACTGGGCAGATGGGCATGATGCCTTCAATGTGTGTGGGCTGGCCACTAGGGAGCTAGCAATTCCCCCACCCTCCTTAATGGGGATGGAGGTGGTCTCCTAAAACCCGCTCTTCTCCATAGCGCCCCAGCCGAAGGGCAGCCCTTCCAAACACACCTGCCAGCCATAGGATCGGTTGGAAGGTGGGGACCATCCTACCACATTGCGTGAGGTGTACAGTGCCTGTTTCCTGCAGTGTTATATGGGAATGGGCTATGCCCCACCACTTGCCAAGAGACGTACCAGCACCTCCACCCCCTGCCAGATGGACTCTATAGCTCTGGAGGCATTTAGCAAGTCCTTTTACTCTAGTATCCGGTTCATTTTCAAAGCACTTAATATTAGCTGATTAGTGCCAGGGTAAGTCTAATTTAGATGATAGGATGATACTGAAGACCCCCAAGAGATCATTTGGGCTGCATCATTCACTCCTTAGCACCTGGCATTGTCTTTTTACGCCCACTTTACACAGGTAGGAGTGACTAAAGGAGGGGTGAGGCCGTGGGGAAATCAGGTGCGGGGTGTGCTCTGAAGAGCTTTCCAGACAGGCTGGAGTAGAACACACTAGATTCCAACCCCAGCCACCCTGGGGAGACCCAGAATGACTCCTGTGAAGTCAATGGGATCGTCTGGGGTTTACACCAGCATCGGTGAGATGAGGCTCCAGGCCTTACATCCGCAAAGAGCTCAGGGACTGCAATGTGGCAAAATGCCAGAGGGTTTGAATGGCGATGTTTTGTACATGACCCATGAGTGCCACAACATTTGCTCAAGCTGAGTGTGTGCAGACTGTCAGTCTGTTCCACTGGGTAGGACCAGGGTCTACAGGGTTTTTGGAGGAGGGACTGGAATGATAATTACTGATCACGCCCTAGATGCACAGAGCTCTCTATTCATTTACAGTAATAGATGCTATCTAATCAATCCCCACCTGACAGCACCCCAAAGCACCAGCAGCCTCACTCTATAGATGATGCCAAGGTTCCCCAGAGAGGGGAAGTCACTTTCTCCTACCCACACAGCAATCAATGGCAGAGCTGGGCTAAGGCCTCAGGGGATTCCCAGCTCCCAGGCCCATGCTCAGGCCACATTTAACCTCTCACACTAGTTCTGCTTCTGCCAGTGTCTCCCACCTGTGCCCTCTTTAGCTTGTTAACTAGAGCAAAGGGCCTGAACTAAAAAAAACCAAGTGGGATCAAATCTGGATCCATAATTTGCAGCTCCCAAGTCCCATTTCCAGAACACATCATCTGAACAATCCCGAGCATTGGGGGAATGTCCGGATCCCTAATTATGACGGTGGTGTGGTGTGGGGAGAAGGGGATGGCAGCCACCTGTGGTGGTTGTCATTTGAGCATGGTTTGCTGTTATCAAAGCAAACACTGCACACAAGCTTTCAATGGGAGTTCCCAGACGATGGTATTGCTCAGTTCACCCAGTTTTAGTCCCTGAGCCACTAGAGGGATGTTCATGGGGCCCCAGAGTCACTTTGGGGACCTGGGACTTTTCAACACAGAATGGTCTTATCTCTTTGGAACAACAGGGGCTCCCACGGCATACAGCAAAACTGCCAGTTGCTTGGGTTTCCCCATGGAAATAGCAATATGGCTGCAGAATAGTATTATTTATCTGTATGGTGGTGGCACCTAGGAGCCCCAGGCATGGACAAGGAACCGGATCCTGTGGTGCCTAGGGGCTGTACAAGCACAGAATAAAACCGGTCCCTGCCCCAAAAAGCTGGCAATCTAAGTAAAGGGAAGATTGCAGGCTGTCCTGGAGATGTGTGTGCCCTGAGGCCTCTCCAGTGCTGCTTGGGAACCAGGAGGAAGGGGAAATACATACCCAAGCCAGACGTGAACCCACCATATGGGTCTCATGCCCCAGCTGCTCTCAGCCTACAGACTCCCTAAGAGTCTGTAGCCACACAGCATGTCTCTGCTGGGGATTTCCCGCAGCTGCGCAGAGATCCCCACAGCTTCTTAGCAGCAGCTATTGAGGGCTGCGTTGCCTATGAACTGCAGAAGGCCTCTGCTCCCCCCAGCTCCACCTTCACCCCTCCACCTCTGCTTGCACAGCAGAATTGGTTCCAGTCTGCACTTTCCCCAGATACCTCCCGCTATTAACCTCTTTGCGGCAACTTAGGGACCTGTTGCTTCCTAGCTGCGCCAGCTTATTTCACAGACGCCGTGCTCTAGTAGCACAATTTGATTTTATCCAACAGCTCAGCTGGGAGGCTTTGTGAGAGTCAGTGAGGGGAGGACAAAGGGGGTGGGGACACGGAGTCTTTCACCTCGAGGCCACCAGTTCAAATCCAGCTCATGCTGGCAGAGCAGTTGGGCCTTTGGACAAAGACCCAGATCACAATGGAGATGGTGGCCTCAGTGGAGAACCAAAAGATGCTGCCAGACAGAGGGACCTAAAGGGCCTCTACAGGTCAGTAGTTGTGGGGGGATGTGGCTGGGGATTTGTACTTCCCCACACTGTATCCGCTCTGTGGATAGCCAGGACTCTAGACCTGCCAAGCCAGCAAGTCACCTCTTCCTGGAGACCTCCCTTCCATCACCCCCCCCCCCCAGAAAGCCTGGGAACGCCAGGAATGCTCCCACATCTCCAGGAGCCCCTCTCCCAGCTGAAATCCCAGGGGTGCTGAGGGTTGGCTTGTTGCTTTCCAGGCTCCACAAAGAGCGATTGCTCTCCTGGGAACCCCTCTTGTGCTGCTTTTAGAGGCAGCCTGGAAGCTCCCTCCCAGTCCTATCCCCCAGGTCCCAGTCACCCCCAAAACTCAGCTCGACAGAAACAATACCCTCTGGAGTGCTAAGAAAAGGTCCAAGGGCCTAACCCCAGATGTACACACACAAAAAACATAGCCAAAGGTTGCCAGCCCTGGCAGGCTCCCAGCCCCACTCCCCCCCAGACACCTCTCTCCCAGCTGGCTTCCCAACGTCTCATGTCCCTAGACAGCAGATTCTCCCCATTCCGCCTCCATCGTCCGGAGTCCAGCACCCCCACGCGCCCTTAGCCCCTCCCATCACGGGGGCTTGCCCCAAGCCTCGCACCCCCCACAACTCTGCCCCTCGACAGGTCTCTGCTCCCCCCAATGCCTACACAACCCTTACCCCCAGTTCCCCCCAGGTCCCTGCACCTTTCCCCCAGCCCCCCAATGCCTACACAACCCTTACCCCTGGTTCCCCCGGGGTCCCTGCGCCCCCTTTACCCCAGCCCCCCAATGCTTACACAACCCTTACCCCCGGTTCCCCCCAGGTCCCTGCACCCCCTTTCCCCCAATGCCTACACAACCCTTACCCCTGGTTCCCCCGGGGTCCCTGCGCCCCCTTTCCCCCAGCCCCCCAATGCTTACACAACCCTTACCCCGGGTTCCCCCCCAGGTCCCTGCACCCCTTTCCCCCGCCCCGGCCCCTCTCCTTGGCCCCGCCCCCTATCTCTGCTCCCCTGCAGACCCCAGGCCTGCCACACCGCCCAGCCCCGGTGCTCACCGCGCTGCGCAGCCGGCTCTCGGCCCGCCGCCCCGGGCTCGGCGTCGGGGGCCTCTCCCCGCAACCCGGCTCCGCTCCCCGCCGCCGAGGACAACACAGCAGCAGCTGGCAGCTCCGCCCTCCCCAGCATCCCCTGCGGCCGCGGGGCGCTCTGGGAAATGTAGTTCCCCTGGGGAGCTCAGGACTCCCACATGTCCTATGGCCCCTGAGCGCCGCCGCTGCAGCTGCACATTCCCTGTCAGCTCGCTGCAGATGGTTTTATGTGCTGGTTCATTTTATTATATTTCTGTGCATTGGTTCTCGTTCTCTGACTTGTTATCGTTTGCAGCACCTGTGATTCTCTTGTGAATTGTCAGCGGCCCGGGCTTGTCTTTTTACTCATTTATGATTCTCTGACCATCGGCCATGTGCCCAACACTGCACGGTACACACAGGTAAGGCCTTAGGCTGGCAAAGACTACAGTCCTGATCCTACACATGCTTCACTTTCCAACCATGAACAGTCCCATTGAAATCAGTGTAGTAGTAAAGTGAAGTGTGGGAATAAATGCTTGCAGAATTGGAGCTGTACGCATGTGCTTGAACTTGTGTGTGAGTAAATGCACTCAATTCAGTGGGCTAAGTGCATGCTTCACTCTTTGCAAGAGACAGTGGCAAAACAGTCCCTGCCATGAAAAGCTTACATGTTCTGTGAGCTCAGTGCCTTCAAACTCTCATATCTTACTCACCTGAGCTAGCCCGGAGCTTGCAATGGAAACACCATGGGTGGATCCTGTTCCCAGATGGAGCCCAACTGAAATCAAGTGGGGATGTGTGTGGGCATGAGGATCCAATCACAGGTATGGGGTGTCCTGAGAAATCAGATAAGTAAAGTTATTCACATATGTAAGTGTTTGCATGGCCAGCTTCTATTTGTCCTGTGTTTCAGCAAGAAGTACACATTGCAAAGAAGCAGACACTGTGATATAAGTGTGATTTTGTGCTGAATAGAGAAGTGAGATGGCCTTATGAATAGCGAAGTGGACTGAGCCTCAGGAAATATGGGTCAGTTCTTGCCTATGTTAGTGATCTGGGGGCAAGTCTCTATCCTCTGTTTCCCACTTGTCTATTTAGACTGGAAACTCTTTGGAGCAGGGACTGCCTCACTCTCATTTTTTCTCCACTTTCCTCCAAAAGGCTCTCCTGCTCCCATTCACATCAATCCTTATTTTCTTCCCCAAATTATAATTATTATTATGGTATCACCTAAAAGCTCCAGCTGAGATGAGGTCCCCATTGTGCTAGGTGCTGTATATATATATAGTGAGAGACAAAGAACTTACAGTCTAACTAGACAAGACAGACAAAGGAAGGACAGTTACCTGCTTTGTACAGAGAGGGAAATTGAGGGCCAGAGAGATTAGATGACTTTGTCCATGTCACTCAAGGAGTCTGCGGTAGAATTGAACCTAGCTTGCCTGTGTCTTAGCCCAGGATACCAATGTTGTGTAAGCATTGGGGAGCTGGGGGAACCCGGGGTAAGGGTTGTGTAGGCATTGGGGGGCTGGGGGAAAGGGGGTGCAAGGACCTGGGGGGACCCGGGGTAAGGGTTAAGATAAATGGAGATATGCCAATCTCCTAGAACTGGAACGACCTTGAAAGGTCATCGAGTCCAGTCCCCTGCTTCACTAGCAGGACCAAGTACTGTCCCCCGACAGATTTTTGCTCCAGATCCCTAAATGGCCCCCTCAAGGATTGAACTCACAACCCTAGGTTTAGTAGGCCAATGCTCAAACCACTGAGCTATCCCCCTGAGTAGTCCTGTTGACTTCCATGGAACTACTCACTTGCATAATGTTAAGCCAGTGCTTACGTGCTTTACAGGATCAGGGTCTGAGAGTGTGTCTGTGAATAACCATTAGCTAACCAATGGCACCCATTGTGCTACCAATGTCTGATAATCCTATAATAGTCATACACACTATGACATCTTTGGACCAAGAGTCCAAGGTCAGGATCCTGTGCCCACTCTGAATTCTTTGGCTTGTGCATGGCAAGGGAGTCCTGCATTAGTCTGCTAAATGCTACAGCCCAGTCCCTCAGTATGCATGGCCCATTTGCATGCTGGCTCTATTTGCTTTGCTTTGTGCAGCTTGTGAGCTTTTCCCACCAAGAAGCAGCAGAGGGGGCCATGCTGTTATTTGGAAACCAGCTCCCTGGATAAGTTGCTGCTCTGTCAGACATTTGGACTCATTGGTCCCTCCCTGACATGGGCTAGTTTACTGTAGTACTCGCCTTAACTGACCAGGATCAGAGAGGGAGGTGCGGAAACCTGAAGGCATCAGTGCCCCATATTCATTGATCTGTGACTTGATCAATCACTACTCCAGCGAAAAGTGAGGAAAAGCAAATGTAACTCACTGGTCAGAATGTCTTACACATTCCCCTGTGTGTCTGATCAGGGATGTAAATCTTTTACAGTCTACAGCTGCAGAGCCTACCTCTTTGGCTCACATTGTTCCAGCTCCTGCATTTAGCACTGGTATGCCTTGGTTCAGTGCTTGGTGGAGTATGGCGCATGTGAGCCAGAGTCACTGTAGCTCAGCATTTCTTCCTCGTTACCGCAAGGTAGCTGCCGAGCTCTTCCTTGGACGCTCCAGAGCGATGTTCAAAGGCAGGGAGAACTGGGAGCTTAACTGCCAGAGGTGCCTTGAAAGTGCGGCGTGCCCAGCAGGTCCCACTGAAACTCAGACTCTACATTTCTGGGAGTGGGGGGCGGTTGTCACTGTCTTATCCGTGGCGTTCCCCTAATTACCGCTGAGGCGGGCTCCGATGGGCTAGAGAAGTTAACTCTAGTGCACGTGGATTGCTATTTTAACCACTACCCAGGAGCTTGGGCGGCTGTTAACAGTCACTTCCTTTCCTTTTTGATAAACCCAGGCCGCAATCAGATGAATGTAGGTGAAGGTGCAGCTCCTGAGAGTGCGGGACTCCGAGCACTGGAGTAGTGCAGCTCTGCATGGCTGGAGAAAGACCCATGGATGCTGTGCTAAGGTCTTGCACATGGCTCTGCAGATGCATCTCAGCCCTGACCCACAGCACCCCCTGCTGTTCTGATTGGGAGCTCCCTCAGGGCTCTGCCAATGCACCTCCCTGCTGACAGGTCACACCATCTGATAGGCCAGTCCTGGGCCTCACATACACAGCTCTGCCTATGCCCCTCTGCTGCATAGCACCCTGGGCTCAATCCCGACTCGCAGCCCCTCCACTATTCCAGCCCTGGGCTCCTGCACACTGTACTGTCAATATCCCTCAAGCCCAACTTGCTGAATTTCATTTCAGCCCAGATTTTCATTTGATTTTTTCCCTACCCCGATTGTGCAATAATTAGCCGGAGAAACCTTGTTTTCTTTGACTGAAATTTGAGCAGCAAGCATAGCAAGATGGCGAGCTTTCCGGTGGTGCTCTGAATAGAAGTAATTGAGGTTTTCCTGTGCTGTTACCAGAAATCAATGCATCTCTGCCATGTTATAGCCCTGTAACTGCGGAGTGTGAGCTCCCAGTCAGGCTCTCAGGAGCACATGCAAGGTGTCTGGCTCCTCATATTTTGTCTCCAGGCTGTCAGCTGGAGTCATATTAGCCAAAATCGCATGGCTGTTGGTGGGGAGCAAGGTTTAATTTAGGGTTGTGTGTGAGAAGAGTGTGTTTGTGCGAGTTAGCGTGTGAGTACGGGAGTAAATTACATTTGTGTGTGCGTGAGACAGAGTCAGTTTCATAGGTGTGTGAGTGAATGTGTGGGTGTGAAAGGTACATCTACTACACTGCAGCGGGAGGGCTAATTCCCATCTTGCGTAGCCATACCCACACCAGCTACGCTTGAGCCAGCGTCGTGGCCGCCGCGGCTGGGGCTCGTCCTCCGAGCACGTACCTAGGCGGTCAGTGAGTAAATACGTTTGTGAATGTATGTGTGTGCGAGAATCGTGTGTGTGAGTGTGCATGCAAATGAGTGTGTTTATGACTGTGTGAATGTGTGTGTTTGTGTAACAGCACAGCTCTTTCCACCACATTAATTACACTTGACGTGACCATTTTGATCAGGGAGATTTATTGGCACCAACTGCCTAATTAACCCGCCTGCGTGATTAATCTGTAATATCATCCATTACATCAAGCTTTAGTGCTGCCTGGGCGGGTGTTTTCTGTGATGTGAATAACTCTCCACTGAGAGCTGGACTGAGACCCACAAAACCATCACAGCTACTTCACTGAAGTGCCATGCAATGGAAATACTATTCTGGTGACTGCTAATGTGGGCTGGATTCAAACTGGTGACCCAGAGGTGGCTGCAGTTTTACTGCACGCTGGACGTACAGAATGGAAATCTCCATGACAGCCTCTAGCACTAGAGAGATATTATGTTGCCACCTCCTGCAGCTGCCCTCATTGGGCAACCCCAGAGCTATTGACCTCCCTGTTTATTATTCATTGTATTACAGCAGCAGCTAGAGGCTCCAACTGAGATCAGGGGCCGATGACGCTAGGCCCTGTATTATTCATAATGAGGAACAGTCCTTGCCATGGAGAGTTTACAATGTGAATAGACAAAAGGCAGGAAGGGAAACTGAGGCCCAAAGCTTGCCCCAGGTCACCCAGCAGGTCAGTTGCAGAGCTGGAATAGAATACAGCTCCCCTGATCCCTAGGGCAGTACCATACCACTAGACCTGGGCACTCCTGGGTCGCCCCTACTTGAAATCTCTCTCCTGCACACTTTCTCCTGCTTGTAATGTTGCTAAACATGGACCCGCAGCTGTCTCTGACTTGGGTGGCTGACATGATGCTGGTTCTCCTGGAGTTGTAGCTCCGAGTTTTCTTCTATTAAGCAAAACTCAGGAACAAATGAAAAGATCTGTTCATTTGGTTGTTTGGGATTGTTTTTGCTTGATTGCAGGGGCGCTGGAACAATTTGTACAGTGGGGGTGCTGAGAGCCACTGAACCCTGTAAACCACTGTAAACCCTGTATATAATGGAAACCACTTCAAGCCAGGGGGTGCTGCAGTATCCCCAGCACCCCTAGTTCCAGCACCTCTGCTTGATTGTGAAATAATTGGTCCAAGCCTCTGATAAATGCTCCTTGAAGGGACTTAGGGCAAAATCCTCAACTGGTGTAAACTAGCCTCATTCCCTTGAAATCAATAGAACCACAGTGATCTACACCCGCCCAAAGGAGCTGGCTCTCAAGTCACTGGAATCCCTGCGGGACTTGTACAGCTGTTGCATTCTCAGGGTTGGCCAATAGATGGTGATACGCCCTATGGGCACTGCTGGGCTAAGCTCTAAGGAGGCAGCTAGGAATTGCTGGAGCGTGCAATGCTCAGGGTTGCCTATTTGATCAAAGGCTGGGCCTGCGTGGCAGTGCAGAGAGGTGACCTCCCTGAGGCAGAGATTTCCTCACAGCAGCGGCTTGTTTATGGCCTGGGCAATGTGCGTGCACAGCGAAGGACGCCTCCCGTGTGTGTATTTTTAAAGGAGGCAGCAGATGGGCAAACTTGGTCGTGTCGGCCGTGCAGTCAGGAGTCGCAGGCTGGACGCGCCGGTGGAGCTGGCTAATGCTGCAGCTCAGGGGGGCTGGAACAATATTTATAGTGGGCAGGGCAGGGGGGTGCTGAGAGCCGTTGAACCAAACCGTAAACCCTGGATATAAGAGAGGCCGCTTCAAGCCAGAGGGTGTGGCAGCACTGCTAATTCCAGCAGAGGTGGGACTCACCAGCGGAGAGCTGGGGATCTTCTCAAGTCCACCCCCTTGATTTCAGTGGAATATTACTGACTGACCACAGCGCAGCCAGGGGAGGGGCAGTAGAACCAGCAATGAAACATAAATTACGCCGACATAAGCTGTAGTGTAGACACAGCCTCGTCATCATCCCTCTGGCAGGAAACTCTCTCCAATGATCTTATCTGTCTTACGCAGCCCTCACCATCTTTGGAGTAGTTACCATCACCAGCCCCTGGGAGACAAGGCAGGGCTAGGATCCCATGGTACAGAGGGGAAGTGAGACCAGACGGACTGACTTATGGTCACACAGGGCATCTGGAGCAGAGCAGGGAACTCCAGGCACGTCTCTGGAGTCCCAAGCCAGCACCCTGACCCCCCAACCATCCCTTCTCTCTTTCAATGCGGTTTGGTCAGACCCTCAGCCGGGGAAGTCAAGCAAAGCATGCAGAAGGATAGAGCAAAGCACGCAGATTTACTGAGCTGAGGATCTGGTTCATTTACTTTCCTTGCTGACATTTTGGACTCAGTTTCCTTTGTGGGATTTTTTTTTTTTAATTCCTGCCCTTGCCATGTGCACACAGGGGTGTGATCCCGGCCTTAGGGAGCTGGAGGGTTAGATAACCGTTCCTGCTGGGAGGGACGATTGTGTCTCTGTTTACTCGAGCTCCACCCAATAGACACAATTACCAAGCACCATTCTTGTGAGGCCAGCGGTAGGCCATAAAATGGGAGTTTGCTGGTCCAGGAGGTCAGAGACACACTACAGCTCGATTAAGAAAAAGGGGCTGGACAACTTTACTTCCAATAACAACATTGTTATATATGAAGCTTTGTCCAGTTTCATGCTTCAGGACATCAGCTGATCACTGCAGGGGTAAAGAAGGAATCTTTTCCCCATGTGCAGGTTTGCATGATTGGCCGGATGCATTATGGGTTTTTCCTTCCTTTGAAGCATCAGGATTAGTCACTTGCAAAGGCAGGCCTCGGGACCGGATGGACCTATGGTCTGACCTAGTCTAGCCTCAATGCTCCTCTGACACTGGTGTTACTCCGAAACTCCATAGACTTAATGGAGTTATTCCTGAGTTACATCAGCATGAAAGAGAGCAGACACAGGCCCCTTGTTTATGTGTCTTTTTCGGTATAGCCTCTATGATATTATCTGAAGCTCCTCCCCCAACCTTTGTTGCTTTGCAAACTCTCTTGTTCCTGCCATGCTCCATCCCCTGCAATGGCTAATCTGCTTTATTTGCTTATTTCACTTGCTGAGGATCCCACACAGACCTAACCCCCCACATTTTTTTCAGGGGAGCAGGCTGGAAGCTGCATGAGGTCAGACCACAATCTTCCCTCAAGAAGCTATGTGGTTAGAACTGGGGACTAGGACAGGGATACAGGACTCCTGGGTTCTATTGCTGACTTTGAGAGAAGGCCTGAGAATCAGGACTCCTGGGTTCAAATTCTAACTCTGAAGGGGAGTGGGGTCTTATGGTTACAGTCAGCAGGGGACTGGGAGTCAGGATTCCTGAGTTCTAGTCCCACCTATGAGGAGAGGTGTGGGGGCTAGTGGTTAGAATAGGAGGCTGGGTGTCAGGACTCCTGGGTTCTATCCCTGATTTGGGGCAGAGAGTGTGGTTAGAGCCGTGGGAAAGAGGGAGCCAGAGCTCCTGGATTCTGTTCCTGGCTTGGGTAGGGAATGTGGGTTTAGAGTTTAGAGCATAGGACCTAGGCACTGGATTCTGCTTAGAGCTGGTAAAAATCTTCTAAGATAAATTCCAAGAGCTTGAAATGTTGCAATTTGTTTTTGCTTTTATGATTTATCACAAATCAGCAGAAAGGCTCCGAATAGACCCACACCTTTCCCTGCTCAATTATTTATTTGCTTGGAGTAACTCTGCTCTAAAAGCAAGAACAGTGCATGAATGAAAACAGACCTGGTGCTAGAACAAAGGGGATGGCGCAGGAGAGGAGGAGGATGTGTTTGCAGCAGAGCTGGGGGAGCAGGGGAAGGCACTAGCTTGCTCAAAGACAGGGATGCCTGATTGTTCTTTCGTGGGGGAGGGAGGGAGGAAGCTCCCAGTGGAGTTTGCCCTGTTGTGTAGGAGACACATGCACATACGCAGAATCTATTTTTATCCCTTCTCCTGCCTGAACGAGCAGAATCCCTCTGCACCGTGACATCTAATTTAGCAGCTTCCCCGCATCCCGCTGGCTCTGCACGTGAGTGGGAAACTCAATGCGGCAGCTATTTTTAAATCCCATAAATATTAATCCCCTTCAGTCATTTATCAGGCAGCCTGTCTCAGCTGCCTGTGTGTGAAAGCACCAGGAGTCTCTCTCTCTCTCTCTCTCTGTGTGTATGTATATGCTGGGCAATCTGCTAGCACTTGCCATGAGAGGAAACAGCACCTTCCTCCAGATGTACCCCACACCTGCAACCACATGCCAGGGATCCACAGATGTTGGGGCAGCGGTTGGGGTTCAGGGAAAGGAAGGAGAATTTTTTTTAATCTCCTGAAGGGTGGGGGAGAAGGGCCCTCATTCCCTGCCCCCCAACTTTAGCCATCCCCCACTCTTCTTCCTTCATGTCAAGGGGTTGGGTGGGGATTGAGGTGAAGATGGGGTATGGGGGTTCTTCTATCATGGAGAGGTACCATAGCAGCACCCACATAGTGGAAGCAAAGAGCACGGATTCTGAGTCGGACGCACAGCCGGTTAAATTGGCACTGCCCCATAGACTTCAGTGCAGCTGGGTTGTTTTACACCAGCTAAGGAGGAGGCCCTGGGTAAAGACGTCCAGATTTATTGCAAAGACCTCGAGCCTCGCTGTGTTGGGGCAATAGGGAGGGATCGTGGCTCTTGGGAGATGGGAAAATAGATTCTACACATCGATCGGTTTCCTTGTTTGTTACATTTTGCTCTGTTTTCTTCTCCCTATATAGTGCATTGAAAACCTCCCTGCCCCAAGGTCTCACTGAGGCTGGGAGCTTTGTCAGATTCCTTGCAGGATTAGATGTTTCTATGGAGAATAAGAACATCTACAGTGAAATACAAGAAGTGTATAAGGAAAATAAACTCTCCTGCTTCAGGGCGTCAGCCCAACCACTAACTGCATGGGGTCAGGAAGGAACTTCACCCCTGGCCAGGGTAGTCCCTAAATGTCTGCTAGAGGGCAACTGCTGCAGCATCTAGTACAGGTGGCTGTTGGAGACCAGAGGCCAGAAGAGATGGGCTAGATAAGGCACTGGAGTGGGAGGAGGTGCCAGAGCAGAGAAAAAAATATGTTGCTCTTTGTTATTTGTGTGGTGGTGGTGTCCAGGAGCCCAGTTGTGGACCCGGACCCCGCTGTGCTGGGCGCTGTACAAACACAGAACAAACAGACCGTCCCTGCCCCAACCCACTGACAGTCCAAATCCCTTTAGAGTCTCTGGGGAGCCTTTCTGCTGACTCCAGTGAGCGGTGGATGACTCCCCATGTGACTCTACAAGCATTCAGCCAGCTGGCTTGGCCCCAAAGGGTCTCGGCACCTTCCCAGCATGCTGTGCATCGTTGGCTTGTTGTACTCAGCAAAGCAGAATGAGGTCAGTGGCTCAGGCTGGGGGCAGCAGCTTTTTGGAAGTGAAGGGTGAGAACTGGTCTTCCCAGGGAGATGCCCCTGTGTCTCAGGTCCATGAGCGTCTCAGGTCCATCCAGGCTACTGAATGCACAGCCGCAGCGACTCCTAACAATGCATCAGGGGATGAGAGATGAGGCCCTCATGCCACCTCCCAATTCTATGGGCCAGATCCTCCACTGGGGTAAACCAGGGCATCCCTAGCGGCTTCAGTGGAGCTATCCTGCTTTACCCCAGCTGAGAGCCTGGCCCTATGTTCCTCCTCCCCCATCCTCAGAAGCGTTCCCTTTCTTGCTTTGACTGCGTTCCTTCCCAAGAGGCCACACTTCCCCATGTCCCCACCCCTGTCTCCTCCCCCGTGGTTGCCACTTCTGCTGCTGCTTGCAGTCTGGGTCAATAGGTTGCTATATTTAACAGCGGCGCTTCAGCAAGAAGTCTCGTCGTCAGCTATTTTTAACCCGCTGCGGCCCCCGTTTCTGTGCAGAGCGAGGATTCTCGCTGCTGGGAAAGGTCTGTGCCGGGATTGTCCTGCTTTGAGCAGGGGGTTGGACTAGATGACCTCCTGAGGTCCCTTCCAACCCTGAGATTCTATGATTCTATGATTCTATGATTCACACTGCAGGCTCGCACCGGGGGCTGATTTATCTTCTGGCAGCTGCCGGGGGCTTCGTGGAGCCTGTAACGAGGCTGCCAAGTGGCCATCGAGGAAAATAAATAACTGTAATGAACTGTGACTAGGGAAGTGAAAGCCCTCGGCCCTAGTACAGCAATGGCTAGTGCTCTCCAGGCAGGCTAGCTCCATGGCCTCAGAGAGCCAGTGCTCCATGCTGCCCTGCAGGACACCTGGGTTCCATGTGATTGCTTCTCCCTGTGCAGGGGTAACAGTGTGACAGAGTCCCCACTGAGAGGAGAGGAAGACAGGTTCAGGGCCAGGCAGGGCTTTGGTTGGGATCCATTGCACTCGGTGTAAGGAGGGCGGGCTAGTCCATAGCTATCACCCCCTGCCCTGCAGCCTCCTGAATCGCTGCTGTCTGCCCAGTGCAGAGCACAGGGATTCCCCACCAGACAGACGTCACCCTGCGGGAGGAATCAGGGCAGCGCTGAACCCTGACACCCCCCCCCCCCCCACACACACACACACACCCCACATGCTGCAGAGAAAGTAGCTGGCTCCCCAAGGCCTCCCTCCTTGGCAAGCTTAGCACTTTGCACTTGATTGCATTAGAGAGCGGCATTAGTTCTGCCTCGCCAGCTCGCCTGCGCTGAGGTCCAGGCCATCATGCCTTGGGACTCATTTGGTGTGGCTGCTGCTGTCCTTAGCGGCTCTGATTTTGGTTCCTGCTGCCCAGTGGGAACCGGGCCAGGGGCTGGGGGCCGGTTCTCGGGATGGTTCACGCGTTGCAGGGTGGAGATTAACTTCTCCGTCAGTAACAATAGGGCTGAGGAGGACAAAGGGGAGACTTATGCAACATGTGGCAGGCAGCCATACCAGCCCTCGCACGCTAAGCAGGGCCGAGCTTGGCCAGCATCTTGGATGGGAACCCTGTGAGGAAATCCCCGGCATCTGCAGGAAGACATGGCAAGGGTCCGGCTCTGGATGCTCTTCCCGCTGAGCCCAGTGGGTGCTGTGCTGCTGGAGGTGCCGCCTCTCCAGTACGGTGTTAAATTGTGGTCCTGACTACCTGGCCTGGCCTAGGGCACTGTCCCCCCAAACCAGGGAGAGGTATGTGTTGCTTTGGTGCTCTGGTCTGATTCCATTGACATTTTCTTCCGTGGTTTCAGTTGGGTATGGAATTCTTCTTCACTTCCTGTTTTAAACAGCAGTCGTGTGGCAGAAGTTGCTGCATTCTGCCCCAGAAGTGGCTGCATTCCAGTGGCAGATCCTTGTATCCTGGCCTGTCTATAACTAGATATCTCATCTGTCTGTCCCTAGCTCCCTGTGCTGCTCTGTCTTGAGCTATCTATCACAAATATAAGGCACCCATCACCATGGCATCTAGGCTCCCAATTCTCCTAACTGCCCTAGGATCCCATCAGTGATGCTGCTGTCCTTTCCCCTAGAGCACTGAGCCGGATGAAACTTGTTAGCCAGCTGAAAAGGAGGGTATTGCTATTGGGAGCCGTTCCCAGCCCCTCCCTGTCTCGTCTGGAATGGCACTGGGGGTCAACAGCATGCGTCCACCAATAGCAAGTGACCCAGTCAGCGTTTGGGTGCAGACGAGTGCCTAGCAACAACCAGGACCCACGGCCACCCTTTGCCTTGGCTCGTTCATCTTACAGGGGAATAATGAGAAAGATTGAGCCACTTGGTCCTTATATTTAGCAGGGGATTTGGGGCTTGGGGAATTGTTGAGCTAAACAAAGTTGTCTAACACCATCTCTCTGTCTCTCAGTCGCTCCATGGGTGATGCTCTGCCCTTGGCCATGTCAGTCTAAAGGGCATGAGCTTTCCTAGCGGTGCCGGTAGAAGGCAGGGAGACACCTGCCGCAGTTGGCTCTCTGGTGATACAAGATTGATCCTGCAGGTGCCTCGGTGCCGGGGTGAAGCCAGTCTTGGGTGATGGGCCCGGAACAACAGTCAGTGGGAGGGGAGGCCCCTACGGACCCACTCGTGGGACAGACCCAGAAAGAGTGAGGCAAAGCTGCTCTTTGGAAACAGCAGCACGGTCAGGGAGCAGCATGAAGCAGGGAACAAGGCACTGGACTGGGAGTCAAGACACTGGGCTTCTAGTCCCACCTCTGCCACCGACCTTGGGAGAGTCCCTGTGCCTCGGTTTGGCCCTCTGTAAAACGTGGCTGAGGGTATGGAGCTCTGCCAACGACCAGCACGTCCTGCCCCTGTTCTAGGGACTAGCAGCCCATGCCCTCCTGTGGTTTGACACTGGAGAAACCCCCTTGCCATGCTACATGAGGTGGCACCATTGGCAGAAACCTCCTTCCCTGGCTGCTGACATTAGTAACACCCAGAAACCAAGGAGGGATTTCTGCTCCCAGAATTAATGTTGTGTTTAGAAGACATGGGAGCTGGAGATCCCAGGGCATGGAGAGGGGGGCAGGGGTGGGGCCAGGCTCACCCCTTTTCCCCTGGGCACAGCAACTCAGGTTGCTAATAAATGAGGAGCAATGAGTTCCCAGCAACCCCGTCCCGCTCCTAGCACCAGCCTCAGGAGCACCATGAAATGAGATGGGTTATTGTCTCTCCAGTGGGACAGGCTGAAAGATCCCTAAGGCATCTTGCCTGCAGCTCGCTAATATGTCCCAGCAAAGGGGAAACGGAGCCAAAGCCCCTGGCTTTGACTGATCCCCCTGCTCCAGCCCAGCCCTCCCAGAACATGAAGCTGCTCATATGGCACACGGTTTTCCTCCTCCAGGATGAGGTGAGATTGTGGTCGCCTTTTAATGGATACACAACCAGCCTGGCTGCTAGTGTCCTGCGTCTGACTGGCCAGGGTCAGCTCTATAGGGAGCTGCATTACACTGTGTGGTGGGGGTGATGGGATAACCTGCCTCCAGGGACAACTGTTCACAAATCAGATCTCAACACAGGACCGTCCCCGGGGGTCATTAGACAGGAGAGACAAATAAGAAGCCTGCAGGGAACATCCCCATGGGAGGGTGGGGGGGCAGTGTGGCCAGGACCACCTTCCTATGCCAGGACTAGGGGCATGAGGACACAGAACAGCAATAACGAAGTAGCTATGGATCAGGGCTGAGGGGCATCAGTACAGCGTGGGGATCTGAGCGAGGTCTGGGCAGTGCCATCATTTTCACGGGCACCAGCAAATTTCCAGTTATTTCACTGAAATGCCTTTTTTCGAAGGAAAAAAATCCCCAGGGCAGGGAAGCATCCTAAGGGCTGGAAGGATGCAGCTGTCCTGTCCAAGTGGCAGTTAGGGCCTCCTGCAGGGTGGAGCAGAGAGTCCCTGGAGGAGTCACGAAACCCAGGCCCGGCCTAACCTTGGGCACACTCAGGCTGGGGGTCCCGCTGTGTTCGGTGCGCTGGGCTGCCACAGATGCTGCTGCGGCAATCGAGCTCTCTCACGAGGCAGCAAGAGGATGGCGCTCGTGAATGCCCACCGGGGAGCCGTTCACTTGCGCCACACGCGCACGCTGCTCCTGCCATAGGGCTGCTTCCAGCTGGCTGCAGACCTGCTTGGAATAAACATTGCTCCTGAACGATGCAAACCCAGCGAGGGAGCGCGGGGAAGGTGACGGATGGCCGCCTCGCTTAACTACCAAGGGCAGGGAGGGGGCTGGAGAGCGGGTCAACACGGAGCCTGCTGCAATGAAAGGTCCCTCAACCCCACCCCTTCCCTGGCTGGAACTAATGGAGCACTGGAGTGGCCAGGTTGCAGGTGGAAGAATGACGGCAGAGAAACACCTTAGAGGTGCCGGGTGGTGCAATGGATAAAGCAGTGGGTAGGGCATCAGGACTCCTGGCTTTTATTCCTGTCTCTGCCACCAGCCTGCTAGGTGGCCTTGGGCAAGTCCCTTCCCTTCTCTGTGCCTCAGTTTCTCCTCCCACCCTCTGTCTCTTTAGACGGTGAGCTCTCCAGGGCAGCGACTCTCTCTCTCACTGCGTGTCTGTGCAGTGACCAGCTCAACGGGGGTCTCTAGCTGCTGCCATAATCACAGTAAGGCAGAGGGTTTGCCAGGGGGTGAGAGAGAGTCTCAATCACAAAAACTCCCCCCACTCTAGCAGCAAACACTCCCCATTTCCCAGGCAACAGCAGCCCTGGGGCCCTCATGATGAGCTCTCAGCAGGGGAACTCCGGGCATCTCAGAAGTGCACACTTTCGCCCGTTGCCAGGAGACCAGGGATTAGCATGGGGAGATCAAAAACTGTTTGTGCCTACTGAAAGCCTTCCCCCTTCCCCACTTCCCCACTGCCCTGGAAATCAGCCAAGCCTGCTAAAAATAGCCAGGCTCTCAGTGGGACAGCGGGGAATAGAGGGAAATCCTAATGAGATTCTGCAGAGGAAACACCTGGGGCTTTAATTGCTCCATTTTTCAGCTGTCTAAACAAAAAGAGAGTCGATTTGTATGATCCTAGACCCAGGGCACTGCCAGATGGAGCCTCTCTGCTCTGTATCCCTAGAGACTCTGCTCCGTATCCCAGGTATGTCCATGGAGGTGCACCTGCGTCACTGCTCCGTATCCCAGGTATGTCCGTGTAGACGTACCTGCCTCATTGTACTAGTAGCTAGTGTACTCAATGCTTTTTTTGCCTCTGTCTTCACAGACAAGGTCAGCTCCCAGACAGCTGCACTCCGCAGCACGGTATGGGGAGGAGGTGACCAGCCCTCTGTGGAGAAAGAAGTAGTTCGGGACTATTTAGAAAAGCTGGACGAGCACAAGTCCATGGGGCCGGATGCACTGCATCCGAGGGTGCTAAAGGAGTTGGCCGATGAGATTGCAGAGCCATTGGCCATTATCTTTGAAAAATCATGGCAATCTGGGGAGGTCCCGGATGACTGGAAAAAAGCTAATGTAGTGCCCATCTTTTAAAAAGGGAAGAAGGAGGATCCGGGGAACTACAGGCCAGTCAGTCTCACCTCAGTCCCTGGAAAAATCATGGAACAGGTCCTCAAGGAATCAATTCTGAACAACTTAAAGGAGGGGAAAGTGATCAGGAACAGTCAGCATGGATTCACCAAGGGCAAGTCATGCCTGACTAACCTAATTGCCTTCTATGATGAGATAACTGGCTCTGTGGATGAGGGAAAAGCAGTGGATGTTCTATTTCTTGACTTTAGCAAAGCTTTTGATACAGTCTCCCACAGTATTCTTGCCAGCAAGTTAAAGAAGTATGGGCTGGATGAATGGACGGTAAGGTGGATAGAAAACTGGCTAGATGGTCGGGCTCAATGGGTAGTGATCAATGGTTCCATGTCTAGTTGGCAACCAGTATCAAGTGGAGTGCCCCAAGGGTCGGTGCTGGGGCCGGTTTTGTTCAATATCTTCATTAACGATCTGGAGGATGGTGTGGACTGCACCCTTAGCAAGTTTGCAGATGACACTAAACTGGGAGGATTGGTTGATACGCTGGAGGGTAGGGATAGGATACAGAGGGACCTAGACAAATTAGAGGATTGGGCCAAAAGAAATCTGATGAGGTTCAACAAGGACAAGTGCAGAGTCCTGCACTTAGGACGGAAGAATCCCATGCACTGCTACAGACTAGGGACCGAATGGCTGGGCAGCAGTTCTGCAAAAAAGGACCTAGGGGTTATGGTGGACGAATAGCTGAATATGAGTCAACAGTGTGCCCTTGTTGCCAAGAAGGCTAATGGCATTTTGGGTTGTATAAGTAGGGGCATTTCCAGCAGATCGAGGGACGTGATCATTCCCCTCTATTCGGCACTGGTGAGGCCTCATTTGGAGTACTTTGTCCAGTTTTGGGCCCCACACTACAAGAAGGATGTGGATAAATTGGAAAGAGTCCAACGGAGGGCAACAAAAATGATTAGGGGGCTGGAGCACATGACTTATGAGGAGAGGCTGAGGGAACTGGGATTGTTTAGCCTGCAGAAGAGAAGAATGAGGGGGGATTTGATAGCTGCTTTCAACTATCTGAAAGGGGGTTCCAAGGAGGATGGATCTAGACTGTTCTCAGTGGTAGAAGATGACAGAACAAGGAGTAATGGTCTCAAGTTGCAGAGGGGGAGGTTTAGGTTGGACATTAGTAAAAACTTTTTCACTAGTAGGGTGGTGAAGAACTGGAATGGGTTACCTAGGGAGGTGGTGGAATCTCCTTCCTTAGAGGTTTTTAAGGTCAGGCTTGACAAAGCCCTGGCTGGGATGATTTAGTTGGGTTTGGTCCTGCTTTGAGCAGGGGGTTGGACTAGATGACCTCCTGAGGTCCCTTCTAACCCTGAGATTCTATGATTCTATGATTGCTTGTATCCCAGGTACCTCCCCAAAGCACTTTGTTCTGAGGTATTCCTGAGTGGACCTTTCCCTCCTCCAGTCCCTGGAGTCAAGGATATATTCTGACTCTGAAGCCCCTAAACTCCCTCCCCTCTGTCTTGGCTCATAATCGGCCCACCACAGGCGCAAAGCCCTTCTCCTCTGCATCTCTGGATTCCAGCCTCTTTGCTGACCACATGTTAGAGCAGCGACCTGTTCTGGCCTGCTCCTTTTGGCTGAGAAATCTAGACCCACTTTCATCGCCTCAGAGCTGAAGGGTCGTTTATTTCTTCCAGGACGGCTTCTTGTGAACATTCCCAAATGCTCTCAGATCACAAGGATCTTAAATGAACAAGGCTCATTAGGGAAGAGGAAGAGAAGTTTATATTGAAACAACACAGCTGCCAGAGAAACAGGGAGGCTGGAGGGACCTCATCCCCTGGATCTGACCTTTTCTTCATATGCAGCTGGGTTTTTTGTTGTTGCAAGTGTCAGTTTTTATTCTTCTTAATTGAGCCAGGATCCAAGCCAGTCGCCTGGTAAATAGCTTATCATTTTAGTGGAGCTAAAGGAAAGGAATATAAAAACACAAAGCTTACAATGTGCTTTTGGAGCCGCATAAAGACAATCTAATTACTGGGCTTCATTTCACCACCAATCTACAGTGAATGTTCACCATGCCAGGCTGTGTAAGGGCACAGTGCAGGGAGCATTCTGCCGATGTCATCACCCAGCTGCTGGGATTGTCCTGACGAGCTCCACAACACTTCCTTTTTGTCTTTCTCTGAGTGATCATTTGGGAAGGGAGGATGGTCTAGTGGTTACTGCAGGGGCCTGGGAACCAGGACTCCTAAATTCCCATTCCTGGCTCTGGACAGGGCGTTGCGTCTGGTGGTTGGCCCAAGGGGAACAACGGTCAGGACTCCTGAGTCCTATCTCTGGCTCTGGGAGGGGAGCCGCGTCTGGTGGAGGAGAATCCCTATAAGATTCTCAGGCTCTGTTTTCAGCTCTGGGACAGGAGCTGTTGCTCGGGGCTTTGAAGGGCTTGCCCTATACATTTCGCAGGATGGAATATAACCTGACTGCAGGGACATATGTTTAATTCATTCCCTGATCTGCTTTATTTATAGCACAAAGTGGCCCAGCGACGCATCTAAATCATTCGCCGGTGGCATGGACAGATGGGGGAGCTGGGTTCCCACTCCCTGGCAGTGGCACTTCTGACAATGGGCAACGCTTCTGCAATTGGCTCTTTCGCCTTGGCAGAGGGGATGAGCCGGATGCTCGGGTTTCAGGAGCCTGGCTCCCATCAATGGCTGGTGTTCTCCATGGTTCTGAAAACTGTAGTGCGTTGAGGGTTTGCAAACTCACTGGGGTTCAGGGAGAAAATGCTTTGGGTTAGAATGGACTAGCTCTAAGTGAAGCCAGAGGGAGTGCTGTCTAGCAGTTACAGCAGCAGGAGGGCTGCTGGGGTCTACTCCCAGCCCTGACACTGTCTCACTTTGGGTGTGTCTACACTGCACACTAAGCTCAGGGCTGTGGGGCTTGGTGTTTCCAAGCCCACGCCTGAGCGTCCACATGGCATTGTAAACCTGTGTAAACCTGGATTTACAATGGCTGGACCTGGGTCTCACAGCCGTGCTCACGCAGCCACACAGCACTTCACAGAACTCCTGACTCGGGTCTGTTTTGATTTGGAGAAATCACTCACCCCTGAAGCAAAGGGGCTGAAATCCTGCTGTCTGGGGAGTTGGCCCAGCTATCTTACAGCAGCCTCTGATTTACTGTAAAGGCAGCGTAATGAGAAGGATGGTCTATCAGCTGTATCTTAACTATGTTTATCCATCAACTACAATAGACCCAATACCACGGCCTGTAAAAGAAAATCCCTGTATTATTAGGTGGGTGCACAGGGCGCTGGCTGTACGTTAGGTGTCCTGCCACAGACAAATAGCAGGGCCCTAGCCCAAAGCATCTGCCGTGGAAAAGCATAATAGGAGCAATACAACAGAGAGCAAACACGGCAGCCGGGTTGCTGAATAGGGGCTGTATTATCAGCTGTATTTGGATGAACAGGAGCTGCTCCCTGGGAGCAGGTGTATAATAACAAGGTGCTTATTCAGAAAAAAAATCACTCCCTTCCTTCCCACACGTCCCCATTGTAAAGAGAGTTAAAAACCCTGAACTCCTCACCCAAGTGCCCCGGTCTGAGCCTTAGTTTCTGCTGCTCTCAGCAGCCAAAGCTCAACCCTCAAGAGTCATTTAATGATGATGGGCTGGGCCCTCGGCTGGTGTAGATTGGTGCACTGCTATTGACTTTGGTGGAGCTGCATGAGTTTACGCCAGCCGGGGGTCTGGCCCCCTACATGTGTTGGATTCCTATGTACAAAGAGCAACACGTTCACATTCAGTTCTAATGCCTCTCTCGTGGGAGATGAAGGAACACGACCAAGAACCCACGTAAAGCCTCCAGACAGGAGCACTGTAACATTTGGCTTCCTTGCAACAGGGGGCCGTGGTGGGAAATCAGGGAGAGATCTGAGGGGTGCAGGTTCTCAGTCTTTTCCATATCAGGATCCTCCCCTTCCCCCAGTAGCTGGGATCCCCATCCGATTAACAATCTGGAACCCGCACAGGGGTTGTCTCTCCTTGACACCTTTAACCTTCCTGGGCTTAGAACCCATGATTTAGACTTTAGAGGGAATAGCTACACATGCTGAAATGCACAGCTCAATCTATACCAGACTCCTAAGAGACAGCCCTTGATTATCCCCCCAAAGGTATTGGGCTAAAGTCATTCCTGGCGTGTAACGCCATTGAAATCCATGTGGATTCAGACACATTTGACTCCTTGGGCATACTTGTAGGAGTGACGACTTGTTCACACAAACATTCCTGGAAAGTGAATGATTGGGGGTGAGTAGGAGCAGTTTATTCACTCCAGGTCATCAGTCAGGGTGTCACATGATCCAGATGTCATCCAATGAGGGCGCAGAAGCATTGCCACATGACTCAGCTGCGGTGAACTGCAAACAGGTCAATCATCAAATGAGTGCTGGCACCAAACAGTTTGTGGGAGACCCCGGAGCTGGAACTGACGTGACAATTATTCTTCAGAAAAAGTGACCAGTGAGCTAGCTGTGATCCACGCACAAGAACTGAACACAACCTCATTTCCACCAGCTCCAACACTGAGCTATTCCTTCCTATTGCCTGTTTCCACTGGTGTAATTTATTGAGCGTTTAGGAGCAGGCAAATGAAGGCAATAAACCAAAGAACGCTTGTGATCATTTTTATTCCCTCTCTATTTATCACTAGGCTGGCTGATTTGGGGAGGGAAGGGGAGGCTGTTATTATTTCAACCCGTTTTGATTTTACCAGGTGGAGGGTTTTCTCTGTAGGAGATGTTGCTGTGGCAGATGGAAAAAGAGAGCAGTAAGGGGAGGGAGGGATGGAAAAGTCTCTGGTAAATCCCTAGGGCAGGAAGGAGTGGTTGTTTTATTTTCTCTTCCAACAAGCAACAAGCTAATGAAACACTTGGATGCCTCACTGTGGAAGTTGGCCCTGAGGTCTCTCTTGAGTGGGACTTGGCATGTGAACCAGGCAGCAGCATCTTGTCTGGTTTTCTGTCTGTCAGCCAGTGGGGCCAGCTCACGAGCCAGTGCATCAAACAAGCTCAGCAATTTGGATATGTGTAAGGGGATGGAGCGGGACCATGCCCCCGCTTACATATGGAACTGAAAACCTGACCAGAAGTGAAATCTGGGCATGAGCGCTTCAGAATATCTGGCCTGAGGTGCCCAATTCAGAATCGTCACTGCCCTCCACTTGGCATATTCACATACACCACCAGTGCAAAGTGGATGCTATATGCTACCAATCCGACTTGGTATCATTTTATACGCCCTTCTCCCTGGTGTACATGGTAACATGAGGGGCAGGACATTGGAGAACTGGGCCCCTAACCGTTTGGGCTGTGGACTGCTTCAGTGCTGCCTTGTGGTGCTGGGGGGAACCAATCCATCTCTCTCTCCATCTAGAGATATGCTGTCTCCATCCCTTCCCTGCAAGCAGGCTGTGGGGCCTAGCTGGACCAAAACTTTGGCAACTGACCACGCAGGTCCTGATTCAGCAAAGCACGTGAGCACGAGCTAAAATTCCCTTTGAATGCCTTAGGCTGACTCTCACATCACGGAGTATCCTGTGATTTCTACTCAGCAGGGTAATGCCGAAGACTTCACTGCATTCGCTCCATAAGAACACAAGAAAGGCCATGCTGGGTCAGACCAAAGGTCCATCTAGCCCAGTCTCCTGTCTTCCAACAGCGACCAATGCCAGCTGCCCCAGAGGGAATGAACAGAACAGGTGATCATCAAGTGATCCATCCCCTGCTGCCCATTTCTGGGAAGCCTAGCTCTGAATCCTAAATCACCCTGAGTTTGGCTGGAGACAAAGCCCAGCTTAGTGGGAAAGCTTCCGAGGGTCGGATTTGTAAAGGTCTGGAGGTCCCCAAAGATGCAGATAGGCAACTTGAAAATCCCACTTAGATACCGATCTGCTAAGGCTGTAGAGCAGACTCGTTACTGTCTAAGTGGTCTCGATGCCACTAGACCTATCTGCATCTTTAGTGCACCTAAAAAATAGTTAACAAGTCTGGCCTGTCGAGCCTGGCGTGATGACGAAATCCGTCTTTCTGCCCTGGCTTTGTGTTTCTCTCCACTGCCTGGCTCCTTCCCCACGCTGTAATTAAGCAGACAGGTTCATCCCCATTTGCTTTTCCTCTTTGGAGCTGCAGGTACCTGACACCTCTCAGACTCTGCCAGCTACTAAGAGCGTTGCTGTACCAACCCTGCTCAGGTGGCCTGGCGGGGCTTGGGTTTCCCGACGAGTAAATGATACTTGAACTCCAAGCGGCTGGAGGGGGAAGGGGTTACAGATGTCACCCTGATCAGTTTCACAGCGTCACCAGTTAGCAACAAGGGAATGGAGCCTGAAAGGGCCTGGAGCAAACAAGCAAGTGCATGTTCTGGCTCTTGAGCCTGTTCGAGTGCAGCAGAGAAAGCCTCCTCTTTCCCTACAACCGGTATTCCAGTCATGTTCCCACAGAGCTCTGCCAGCACCCCTCAATCCTGCCCCATAGCCCCCCTTGCTCTTCCAGCCCTGAGCTCCTGCCCCATAGCCTCCCCCTCCCCCGCTCTCTCACCCCTGGGAGTGCCCCCACTTCACGGTTCTGTCAGCGTCCCTCAGTCTGGACCTCTACAAACAAACCGAACCTACAAAAATGATATTTTATATACTAGGGCAAAATAACATCAGAGATCATGACGCTGCAGGAATTATTGACCCGTGAATGTCCCGGCTGCCTGTTGAGTTTTAACGCACAAGGGGACCGTGTGGAGCTTGCTTTGAATGTCACATTTCACTGGGGGCTCTCAGGCTGATAAGATGGTGCTCGGGGATGGGCTGTGAGTTGGGAGGTGGACCCTAAGGATGAATGCTCCCCCACACAGGGCAGTCACACTCTATTGCTTTCCATGAGGGAGCCGAGGCATGTGCTCTGTAGATGGAGGGCTGTTCCAAGCAGAATGGGCTGCACCCTCCAGGGGAGGACTAGACTCCTTTACTGCCCTCACTTCAGCACACCTTCGGGTGTCCTTGGCAGTTTGGGAGGGACTGGGAGTGGGGTTTCTTCAGCTCAAGTAAATGACTCTGCACCCAGCTCCCTGCAGCTCCTGTGAACCCCCAGCCAATGTTATGAGGACTGGAGGCTGCAAAAGAGAAGTGGGGAGGATGCTAACTGGCGCAGGGGAATCTGAGACCACCCGTGGCGGCAATGGGGCAGTGTCAGGCATGCAGCAAAACTACAGGCTCGGCACAGCAGATCTCCCTGGGCACCTGAGTTCTTGCAAAATGCTCCCCTCCGTGGGTAAACCCTGCTGCTCCCTTCGCTGCCGTGCAGATAAAACCTTCCCACCCCGGCTCTTTCCTCACCCTGACTGGCACGAGGCTGCCAAGGCCACGGTTCCCACTGACATTGCTGAGCGGAGGACCACATGAGCTGCTCCTGCCAGCAGGCTCCGGCACTCAGGGCCTCGCTTTTACATCAGACCGCTATAAGCCCCTTCTTCCATAAGGGGCACTCCTCCACACGGCTGCCAAAACCTGCCCCCATGCCCCCAATGGCGGCGGACATTTTTTTTTTTTTTTTTTGCTTGGGGTGGCCGAAAAGCTGGAGATGGCCCTGACTAGACCCCACTTCTTTCCCGGAGCTGGGAATAGAACTCAGGAGTCCTGACTCCCAGTCTGCCCCCCTCAGCCCTAAACCTTCCCAGAGGTGAATCGAGAACCCAGGAGTCCTGGATTCCCAGTCTGCCCCCCTCAGCAGCACTAGACCTTCCCAAAGCTGGGAATAGAGCCCAGGAGTCCTGACTCCCGATCCCCTGACTCCCAACAACCAGGTAACACTCTCTCCTTGCCGTGATGAATGCAGAAGGGGCCTCCAGGACAACTAGAGTAACCCTAGGGGAGAGTGTGACGACATCTGAGAGTGTGTAGGAAAAAGCGCCGTGGTGGACTGGGAGCCAGTTTGCAGCAGCAGGTGACAATCCACCTGCCTCTAAGTCAGAGACTCCTCTAAGGAGCCTGCAGTGGAATAAACAGAGCACACCAGGCCGCCCGTTGCTCCGTAGGAGAGCAGCCAGAATCACAGGAACAATGTCGACCTGGAGTCACCACAATGCCACTAATGGGACCGGTAACACCCACCAGGCCCTGGGAGGCTAATGAGGCTAATTAGCCCCATCATTAGATTCGGCTTCCGGTGCTAAATAAAACACCCAGGACTAGGCTGTCAGCATCATTACTGCTTTAATTCTGAGCCCAGAGCAGGCTGCACGCAGGCTTCTTCTGCAGCCGTGCATTTCCTCCGATGCTTAGGGGTGGGTCAGTTTTCAAGCAGGCTGCTGGGCTCCGTCTGTCTCACCCTGCCTTGCCCTGTCTGCACTGCAGATCAGCCCCCCCAGGGAAAGAGGAGCCACAAGCGGATGTCACACTGCAGGTGGGGGTGGCAGTGCCAGTGACTTCTCCTCTCTGATGCACCAGGTTCCTGCCAGTGCCCGGGAGCCCAGAGTTTGCCCCCTCCTCTGTGCGATGGCCCCACATCCTTCTTTGGTGCCAATGGGACAGCTGACGTAACAAGTCAGTGTCCACTAGCAACTGCATGGTTCTCACTGTGCCACATCCAGTGACTTCTTAGAGCTTCACAGCAATAGCAAGGCTAGAACTCAGCTCTTCTTGCTCCTAAAGCACAATCTCCTAAAGCTAAAGAAAAATCTCTGTTAGCCATACAGGGCCCAGGACACACAGGGTAGAGGTTCTGATTCCATCCAGTAGAGGGCAGTGGGGGGACTAATGTTCAGAGGTGTTCAGTGCAATGCAGTTCCCACTGGGTGTCTTTAAAATAAACATGCACTCTCTCTTTAGTTCTCTAGGCATTCATGTTGCATCATCAGATGGTCCTGGCTGCAGGAATTTTTTTTTTGTAGGTGAGTCGGGGAGAATGGAAATGCACATCTAAATTTTTTTTCCTCCCTGAAATGAAAGGCAAATGAATAATTTAAGATCGTCCTTAAACCAAGCCAAGCTCACACAGCTCATCAAATGCTCCTCCCTTGCTCCCAGGAGTGGGAAAGGATCTGGACAAGATTAGCAGTGACCTAAGGGAAGTCACTTCAGTGCCTTTCACTCTGAAGTTAAGGGACATCAGCTAGCAAAGCAGCCCACAGTGGCTGCAAATTCTGGGTGCGCGTAGTGTCCCACATGGCCCTTAATTCCTTCTAATGAGAAGAGAGTTTTCTCCTAAGTCACAAGGGATGAGAAAAAAAATCTGTATATCTGAACTTTAGCAATAACCCTAATGTCAGCCCAAAGGTTTGAGGGGAAATGGGGAGTTCCCAGAATCCTTTTTTCACCAGCTAGTAAAAATAATAAAATAATAATAAAAAATAACTCCAAGCAAATAGGTGGGACTTCATAATGATATTGATCAATGACGATTACACTCTTCAGTCAATTGCAGGATGCGGGGCCTATTTGGGGTGGTACCAGGGATATAACCGGTCACACTGGCACCCAGTCCTAGATGTGCAGACTCTTTTTTAAAGTCCCACAGGACTCTTGGGAGCTATATGGCGGGTTCAGTGCCAGAGATCCATACTGGAGCCTACTGATCTACCAGTATCGCTCCAGCCCCGGGTCTCCCTACACCTGGGCCATGTAGCCAAGCGAGTCCAAGCGCAGCAGTTTGTGTCAGAGGCTGTCAGCACATCAGGGACTTGAGAGCAAAACAAAGGAAGGACCTTCCATGTGGAAGATAAAGAACAAACATACAGGCACAGCAGAGGCCCTCATTAGTGCAAGCGCTTCCCCAAGGGCTGACCCTGCACGCCTGGGTGTGTTTGCCAAACAAGAAGTGACACTGAAGGGCTAAAAGCAAAATGCAGATGGACGCAGGTGCAGTCTGCAAGGAGATGCTGGGCATGCACGGAGCAGCGGCTGGCTCCGTCATGGGGTTGTTATTCGGGCAAAGGTTAAGGATCTGCTGCAGCAATGTGGCTATGCTTCACCTGGCAATGGTGCAGAGCTGCCTGTGAGATCACAAAGGAACTGGCAGGCGGGCCTCTCCCTAGGTGGAACAATTTCTTTTCCATAGGTCTATCTATTGACCTACCCGCCCACCCCCATACACATCCCTCTATCTCTCATGCACTCATCACTGTGATATCTGGGCACTTACACAAATATCTGAAGCAAAATTCAGTCTGAACAACTGCCTTCTGCACTTTCCCTTTGGTTGTGGCATTAGGACATCAGCTGGGTCTGTGGATGTGCATGTCATTCTGTGGTTCTTGTTGTTATCCTTTATTCCCATGGCTCAGCTCCAGGGAATTATACACTGGACCTTTTCTCCCAACATGGTTATTGCAAGAAGACTTTGGCAGAGAAGGAAATGTCTTGTCTTTCTTTCTGAAGGCGGGACAATCTGGGTTTGTTCTGTCTGCTAGTGGAATGGATGTCCACTTTTGCTGTGTCCACCCTGCTCCCAGAGCACCGCCCTCAGCTGATGAGATTTGAAGACAGACGGCGAGTCAATGAAACCAGAGGCAGAGGAGGTAAATGGACATGTACCAACCAGGGGCCAGGTTGAAGGAAGGCATAGTGTGTGCTAGCTTAGTGTGGCGTATTCATTATAGTAGACTTCTTGCTTAGTGTGTAAATTGTCCTGGGGTCCAATGCCAGGCAAGCCCTCACAGCACTTGTGAAGAGTATGGTTGTTATGTCATTCCATGCATCCGATGAAGTGGGTACTAACCCACGAAAGCTTATGCTGAAATAAATTTGTTAGTCTCTAAGGTGCTACAAGTTTTTCTTTCTTATTTTCATTTTGCTGACACAGACTAACACGGCTACTACACTGAAACTCAGAGAGAAGTTAGATTAAAAACATAAAAGACTCTTGCTGAAGGTTGCAACCACTTCATTGCTTAGAATTCAGAACAAGAACACAAAGGAACCCAAAACAAAAAGAGACAAAGCAGGCTACTCTTGAAAGCAGAGAGGCACAGCTCACCCCACTGTACTGTAGACTGACTATCTGATGACTGACTAATCTTAGGCTTCCTGCAAGCAGGACCAAGAAACCCCCCTGAAATTTGAAGTGACAGCCTACAATTTTAGCACAGTTTTAAACACACTACAATGGTACGGTTATCCCTTTGAGCAGAGTGAGGTTTTGCAGGATTGCTTCCATTAGGACGAGAAATTGGTAGTATGACTCTGGGCTATTCTGGGTGTAATTTATTTATAAAAAATGTACACAAAGTCCCGTTTCCCTGAACACAATAGAAACAAACAGCAGCAGGCTGTTTCCTAGCTCGGAAATTCCCAAGGGCTTGACAAAGCCCTGGCTGGGATGATTTAGTTAGCTTTGAGCAATGGGTTGGACTAGATGACCTCCTGAGGTCCCTTCCAACCCTGATATTCTCTGATTCTCTGATAAGTCTGCCCCTCCAGCAATCTCTGTGCCCAAGAAGCTCTGTCTTTCTGCTTCCTCTCAAGGGCGTGCTCAGAACTTCCTGTCCTTGACTTCCTGCTTCCAGCACGTGCCGATTGCATCCAATATACTGGTGGCTGCATTTGCAACTTTGGAAACCCTGCAGTTCACATGGCTTAGCTCTGACCGAATGTGGCCTAGTCTTTGGGCAGTCACCTCCATTGTTTGCCACTCTCTTTGCTACATAAAGGGGCTTGATTGCGCCTTCTGTTGATCCTGAAAGAGAGTGTTCGACCACCCACTGGCTTTAATGAGATCTGGTTGTTTTTGGATCCAAGACTCCACTGGTGGCAGCTGTTAGCACCTTCCAGCATCACACCAACTCCAACGCTTGGCAGAGGGAGGACAGTCTTGTGGTTAAAGCACAGAGCAGGCACTCAGGAAACCTGTGTTCATTTCTGGGCTCTGCTCTAGATGTCTGGTATGACCCTGGTCAAGCCACTTATGGGCTGATTTTCAGAAGTTCTCAGCATTCATCAATGCCCTTGAAGTCTATGGGAGATACAAGAACTCAGCACCTTTGAGAATGAGGCCAGTTGTTCCGAGCCCGAGTCCCCCCTCTGTACAATGGCAATAATAACATTTATTTTCTCCCACCCTTTGTCAGACTTGCGTGGACAGAGCACTAGGCTGGGACTCAGGAGACTCCCAGCTCTGCCACCGGCCTGCTGGGTGACCTTGAACAAGTCATTTCCCTGCCCCGTGCCTCAGTTTCCCCATTTCTAAAATGGTGATAATGACACTGACCTCCTTTGCAAAGTGCTTGGAGATCTATGGATGAAAAGTGCTGCATACTGGCCTTGAGGAAATAAAATACCTGTATTATTTTAGTTATTTATATTGCAGGAGTAGCCAGAAGTCCCAGTCACAGACCAGGATCCCGTTGTGCTGGGCGCTGTACAAACACAGAACAAAAAGACAGTCCCTGCCATCCCCTATATGAATCTAAGGCTATGTCTACTCTACACTACAGATTTCTGCCACCGTAGCTATGTCAGTCAAGGGTGTTAAAGAGAGTTGAGCCTTTTTGGTGCGTGCTCCAAATGTAGATGCTTTTACCAATATAGCTTGTTCAATTCAGCGGCGGTGAAATAAACTACCAGTAAAAGCATCCACACTTACGGACATGGTATACCTAAATACAGATTATCAGTTGGGAAACTTTTCTTTCTTTATTCTAAGAGCAGCTATATCAACCCTGATTTGAAGCCAATTAAATCCACCATCCATCTTGGTCTTTCCTGACTTCCCCACTTTAGAAAGGGTTGAAAACAGATTTCCATAGCTGAATGGGAAAATAAAGAAGCATACAAAGCCTGTTCTCTGCACCTTACAACGACTCCTCTGATCCTCAGGGTTACTCTGGATTCCTATTGTTACAAATCTTTTTTTTTTAAAGAAATGTTTAACCCACCTAACCCTCTGCTATCTCTGCCTCCCACCCTCTTTCAAACCATTTGAGGAGAGAGAGCTAAAATCTCCATCTAATCCATTTGCCAGTATATAGGGGCCAGATATCTTGGTAGATCTCTGAGAAAAGGGGTGTTGAGTTGATTCTGCTAAAATGAATCCTGCAGCTGCAGTCTGAGTGCTTTGCTTCTCCCAAAACTAATGGGCTTCCCCCCCTGGTTGCATGGAGACTCTCTCTCTCTCCGTCTCTCTCCAGGCGGAGTTTTCAATCCCCTGAGGACGCATATCATTCTCCGGCGAGGAAAAATCCACCGCTTTCTCTCTCTCTCTCACACACACACAGTCTCAGACAGATACGCACACACCCCCAGCATCTGGGCACCTGCTTCCTTCCCTCTAGCATCTGTAGCTTTGCCTCAGCCTGCAATTTCTTTATAGAACAGTGCTGAGCCGGAAAAAGGGGGTTTTTTAATTGCTCCTCCTTTTTTTTTTTTTTTTTTTTTTGCACATCTGGCTACACCTTGCAGCCCCCATCCCCTCTTCATGCGATGGAATAGAGACCTATTTCCAAAGATCAGGATCACCCAGCCTTCAGCTCGCTTCCAGTTCAGAGACACCTAAGCCAAGGAGGGGTACCATAAAACCAGGAGATGCTGTGATGACTGCTTTTGACGAAATCGTAGCTGGTTTCTCTCTCTTTCTGTCTCTTTCCCCTCTCCAGTTCCAGGACTTTGAGCAGATGCAGGAAGATGCAACTAACTAAAGGTGAGTCAATTTCACCTGACCGCGGTTAATGCAATAAGGTAAGAGATGAGGCTCAGGGGTTGCCTCAGACATGCTCAAGCCAAGAAGGAAAGAAAGAATGAGACAACATTAGATTGGTTCAGGGAAAAAGCGTGATGGCCGGATTCTGCTCTGAGTTGCAGAGGTGTAAATCTGGAGTGACTTCACTAACTTCCTATTTACACTGATCAGAATCCGGCCCGGTGATCAGTCATCTGGCAGAACCCCCTAAAGATGTTATTCCACGTGTTGGTATAAAAGGTAAAACCGAAGAATTAGGTAGAAACCGGCTTGGCCGCTTTGACCTTCTCAGAACGGCTTTGAAAATGGGAGGCGGCGGCCGGGGGAGAAAGGGGAGGGGGGACAGGGAGAAACATGTTTCAAATCCAAAGCGAAAGGTAAAAAAAAGAGAAGGGGGGGGGGGGGATCTGCTGCCTGATGCCAACAAATAGCTGGACTCGGGGGAGGGGAGAAGTTGTGTGTGTTCAGTTTATATCAGCTGCTCCCTGAGTCTCCGTATTCAGAAATGAGATGAAATCTCAGCTCACCCAAGAGAGGGGAGTTCAGTGTTGTATGTACATCCAGACCCGAGGAGGTGCAATTTTAAATATATCCCAGGTTAACCCGCTGCCGGATTTGCTTTCCCCTCACTGCAAGCAGGGAGGGTTCTTCCTCTTCTGCCCTAACTTTCATTGAGATGCTGGGGGATCCCGGCCATAAATTGTCAGGGTTTCTTTTTTCCCAGAGCTTCTGTATTGGGTCCGGAGCAGATCTGACGCCCTCTTCTGGGGATGGGGAAAATGGCATGGTCTTTCCTGAGGAGCTAGAGGGCCCAGAAGGCAGGGGAATAGTCAGAAAAGAGGAGGGAGTAATTTTTTTCCTTGTAATTTAGTTGAAAGGTTGAAAAACCCAGGAAAACCCCCAGATCACAGAGCGGTTGTGATTCATTCTAGCACCCATACATATGCTAGACCTGCTCGGTACAGAAACCCAATCCCTGCCCAAGAGAATTTGCAGCTTTGTTCTCTCCGTGTCTCCAGAGCAAACTGAGCTTTTGTCAGGGTGCTGTCCCCCGTCAGCTGTAGTCCAATCCATCGATGCTTTCCACTCCCCCAATCATGCTCCATGCGCCGCCGTTGTGTTTGTTTTCGGTCTAACTTTAGATGGTAAATCCTTGGAAGAGTCTCGACTTTCTGTTCCATGCACATCTAAGGCGGCAATAAATGCTGATGATGATCATATGATAGTAATGGGACAGTTTCTTTCTCTCTCCTATCAGTGGGATTGACTCCTGGCAAAGATCTGTTTGCTTGAAAGGCGGGAGATAGGGGTGTGTGGGATACAACTTCCCTGGTTCATCTCAGAAAATTCAAGAGCAAACTGCCTGATAAAACACAGGCAGGAGTATTGTTCCACTTATCCTGCAGAAGATTTTCTGATCTGCAAGGTGATTCCCACTGAATGTCACTGGGTGGTTGTAGTGAAGACAATCTTCTTCCTGGAGGACAGTGGAATATTAAGGCAGCAGATATTGTAGTTATATTTGTTTTAAATTATATAATTTATTTTTCTTTCTTTCTTTCTCTCTCAGACAGAGAAGGGTTAATGCAAAAGGGATGCAGCAAACATGTCTATTACATTACCCCTTTCGGCTTCTTTTCACTGCTCACAAGGGGTCTGGGGTTTTTTTGGCTTCATTTGAACACACTGGACAGATTGGGGATGTCAGGAATAATTCACAGGTGCACCTCACTGCTGCAGGGCTTGTTGCTGGATGTGCAGCGATCTGGTTTGCAACTCACTGGAATATATTTCTTGTTTGGTCTCCATGCTCTGTCTGGCTGCAGGTATCAGGAGATAAAGGGCTCATAACCAACATGAGACAGCCAGTGTTTGGGGTTACCAGATCTCCTCTATTTTCCATATTCACTTCACATGCCCCAGCTAAAATATCCCACTGGATGGTATCTCCTTCTTCTCCTGAAGAATGCTGGATGTGTCTCCTTCTGAGCCTGTCAATGGTCCTCTGACCACTCAAATGATGCTGAATGCTCTTGTCCCATGCAAACCAAGGAATGAGGGCCAAAGCTAGAGAGGAAGGATGGTGCAGTGGTTCAGATGTTAGCCCTAGGACTTTGAAAACCTTCATGCAAGTCCTTGCTCTACCACAGACTGTGTGTGTGACCTTGGGCAAGTCACTTAGCTTCTCTTGGCCTCCGTTCTCCTTCCGCAGAATGCAGATAATAGCTCTGCCCTACCTCACAGGGATGTGATGAGACTAAATACACGAAAGATTGTGAGGCGCTGAGATACCATGGTAATGAGGGCCAAAGAAGGCTCTCAGATGCTGTTGCTAGGTTGTTTGGCCAGTCCCAGAGAAGAGGGAGCTGCAGTCCTATCATCAGAGATAATTAAATAGCAACTGGCTAGGTAAGAACTAATATATCGAGAGAGGAGTTTTCAACACACGTATTTAAAAACACCTGCCGCTGCTTCGTGGCCTCCATCACTGCAAATAGTGCTGGTGCCTTTCTTCAGGGGAGCTGCCATTTTACAGAGGTTTCCCAGCAGGAACCCCATAAAGCTGCATTGCAGCCTGAGACAGGCACTGGGAAAACCAAACCCATCCAAACAGCATGTCTGTGGGGGATGATTATCAGCATGCAGGTTTCAGATTCACATTTAAATGTACAGTAACTCCTCACTTAAAGTCATCCCGGTTAACATTGTTTCGTTATTAGGTTGCTGATCGTTATTAGGTTTCGTTATTAGGTTGCTGATTGTTATTAGGTTGCTGATCTATTACAGAACATACTCATTTAAAGTTGTGCAATGTTTCGTTATAAGGTTGTTTGGCTTGGCCCTGCTCTACCTGCCCGGCGCTGCTGCCGGGGATCGGGGTTGGGGCGCGGGGGCTTGGCCCGTTCCACCCGCCTGGTGTTCCACATGGGGAGCGGGCAAGCTGGGTTGCCAGGCAGGTGGAGAGGGACAAGCCCCCGCGCCCCGACCCCGCTCAATGGCAAGAGCGCTGGGTGGGCAGAGCGGGGCAAGCCCCCATGCCCTGACCGCGCTACACCCCTGCCTCAACCAAGCTTCACAATCATCATTTGTGTGTACAGTATTGTTTGTTTAAAATTATTTAAAACTTATACTGTATATGTATATAATGTCTTTTGTCTGGCAAAAAAAAAAAAATCCCTGAAACCTAAGCCCCAATTTACATAAATTCTTATAGGGAAATTGGATTCACTAAACATTGTATCACTTAAAGTAGCATTTTTCAGGAACATAACTACAACGTTAAACGAGGAGTTATTGTAGAAGCTCAGAACTGGCGTGGGATGTGGATGGATGATACCTAAGAGTTGCCAGTTGATTATTAATCACCGTCTCTGCAATCAGGAGGAATTGTACATCCACATAGTGCTGTTTCCTTTAAGGTTGCAGGAATGAAAACCAGGATGAAGGTTTCACTGATCATTGCTTAAAAAAAATCATGCAAGCAAAAAACAATGAAGCAGCATATAGGTGAATGCAAGTGCTGAATGTTGCCTACTTTGAGATCCCTTGGGATAAGCTACTCTATAATATCTAGAAATTTACATTTCATAGGAGTTTAGAGCTGGGTTGACAGCCCTGGAGACTAGTCATCTACAGAACAGGAGAAGTCCAGGCAGAGAGTCTGCAAACTTCCACACGTGGCCCCATCACTGAGCTGGTGAACTCACCATGTCTAGATAATGCTTAGTCCTGCCTCATTGCAGGGGGCTGGATTAGATAACCTATCGAGGTCCCTTCCAGTGCTACATTTCTATGATTCTATGATGGAAGTAGCAGCAACACTGACAATTCTGATGATGGGGTTTGCTGTATAGACAACTCTCCAGGCAGAAATTGAGTCGAGAACCCCAACTGGAACAATTCACCAAAGATTATGGTGGATTCTCCATCACTGGCAATTTTAAAATCAAGACTGGAAGTTTTGCTAAAAGATCTGTTCTCATTCTAACAGGAATTACTCCGGGGGAGTTTTCCCACCTGGGAGATCGGACTAGATGATCACAGTGCTCCCATCTGGCCTTAGAATCCCTGAATCTCTGCAATGAAGGGACTTGTTTACACGGTCCATTCGTTTCTTGGTCTCTCTTCCGAGGCTGCCAATAAGGGGCCAGTTGCAGTGCTGGATTTCGTAATGGGGACCCTCTGCCCAACGGGAACTGAGCTCGGAACACCAAGCTGCTTTTGCACAAATCTCTGAGCAGGGTGTTAAAAATCCTCAATTACTACCAAGCCGGGCTGGATTTGAACCGGTGAAATTCTCTATAGCCCAACGCCGGTTCACCGAGCCATCCAATACCATGATAACAATAAACTGCTTGGATAGATTCTGTATCTCTTGGAGGAGCCACGCTGCAATTAGCCCGCCGTAGGTGGGCAAGTGGGGAGAGGGAGCAGAGCTTACTGCTTAGTGTGAAATGCGCAGCTACCACTAGACTGGGGAGTGAGGGCACTACATTGGTTCATGGCAGGGCTAATCATGCAAAACAAAGGGTGGGAAGGAATTAGGTGAGAGTACAGGGCTGGCATCCGGTCTGCAACCTTTCAGGGATCAGAGATACCGTATGTCCCTCACCCCTGCACAGGCCCCTGTCTCCTCTGGAAGTTCCAGATGGATTCTGGTTAATCAGCCAGAATTCTTCCAAGAGTTCTTTTAGTAACATGTCTCTTCCTCAGCCTCACCCCAATAAAGCCAGTGGCTAGACGCACACATTGGGTCCTTATCGCACAGGGTAATTTCTCTGCCTTAACACTGCCACTGGCCGTGCAAACTCCTTGCTGAATACATCCTTGTCTGTAGCATTTTCTTCCAGCTTGGAAGTCTGGTTTGCATTTGTCTACATGTTTTTGCAGACTGGGTTTCCTCTTGCCATTCTGCTGCTGTAGTTTTTAGCAAAGCCTCTGTAAAAGGCAGCCAGCTATGTGAGCAGCAGGGCACAGATCTTGAGGGGCCTGTATCTGGAAGAGATCAACTCACCAGGCAGCCCACATCAGCTTTTCAAAGCATGCCTCACCCCTTGCCCCATTTGAACTGTTCCTGGGGGACCCCACCCAGTTTTTAAATTAGTGACTATGTGGGCACCATTTTGTGTATAGTCCTTTAATCATGGGACGAATCAGGCAACAGTTCCTGTGTCTCGTTTGGATTGTTAGTGCTGTTATGATATTGAAGTTGCTGTCAGGCTGAAAAATATGAGGGCTCTTTCTTTGCAGTGTGGAGGCTGGTGTTGACAGGCTGGTAACACACTCGTAGATTTCACAGAGCAACCCTTATCTGCTGTATCCACCCTGGGAACATATTGCAAGCTCTGCTCAAGCAAGTTTCCTTTTTTTTGTTTTTGTTTCTCCCTTGCTGACGTTCTTCCCTTCTGGAATAAAGGGCTGGATGGAGAAGGCGATTACAGCACTTCGTGGGGGCCACCCAAAGTTGGTGACACAACGGGATGTATTGGCCAAAAGCCAGGCTTCCCAGTGTGTGAACCAGCTGGGTTGGGGTCAATGGCAATCTGGAAGCTAACTTTTGCTAGGACCGGGATCAAAAGCAAATGCACCCACCGAAATATTTGCTTATGCTTGCATCTTCCTGGAGAGATGAATGGAAATCGCTTGTTTGAGTTTGCTGGCATTAAAAACCTTGGAAAGGTCAGCTGCAAGCTCCCACAGCAGGGTGATAGCAGCCCTGTAGATGAATCTTTGTACCCCCAAATCAATCTGTAAGAGACCACATAATTAAAGAGCAACAGACAAATCCTGGACAATTCTGGGGGCCCATTTTGCTTCTGTCTCAAGTATTTCTGCATTCTGGTCACCTTGTTGTCTTTATTAAGAGGATGATTGCCTGAACACAGGATTTTGCCACTGCTGCGGCTGCTTATTCACCACCTGGAGTCCCAGGGTGAAATCCTGGCCCAACTGAAGCCAATGGCAAAACTCACATTGATTTCAGTGGGGTCAGGATTTTACCCCTGTCTTTGGCTCGGGCTTAACCCTGTAAATTCTTTGTAGCACAGGCAGCTTGCAAAGAGGAGATGTGTGCATCCACTGAGCTGTGTACTCATCAGGGGGTGAAGTTCTGAAGTACCTCGGTGAAGTTTTGCCATTGATTTCAATGGGAAGCATCATCAGCCCCTATGTGCATATGCATTCAGTCACTATGCAGTGCAGTGCAAAGCACTGTGCATATAGGTTCGCTAGACTCAGAAGGGGGGGTGCTGGGGGAGCAGACACGGGGCATGCCTGGGGCAACGGTGTTGAGCCTTTATCCATATTATGGAAATGAGAGATGCAATAGCCATCTTTTGGCCCAACCTGGTGCTTTTCCTAGGGCCAGGAAGGAGTACAGCTCAGTAGCACTGGCCTTTCAGGGAGGTGAACAGCCCTGATTCTCCTAACCTGCCTCTCTCTGCTCCCAGGCATCACTGTCATTTCCACAGCAACCTGCTGGGATGTCCCAGTTCTGACCTGGTTCAGTGGATAGGGCATGGGACTAGGGGGGCAAGACGACCTTGGCTTTTAGAGTCAGCTCGGGGGGGAGGGATAGCTCAGTGGTTTGAGCATTGGCCTGCTAAACCCAGGGTTGTGAGTTCAATCCTTGAGGGGGCCATTTAGGGATCTGGGGCAAAAATTGGGGATTGGTCCTGCTTTGAGCAGGGGGTTGGACTAGATGACCTTCTGAGGTCCCTTCCAACCCTGAGATTCTATGATTCTAAGCTGCCTACTGGGGGCCAGGACTATCTTTTTGTTGTATGCTTGTACAATGCCTGGCACAACGGGGTCTGGGCCCATGACTGAGGCTGCTCAGCACCATGGTAATACACATAAATAATAATAAATATGATCTTGGGCCAGTCGCTTCACTTCTCTGTGCTTCTGTGAGATGGGGATGGTGATACCTGGCTTCCTTCCGTGACGCTCTCTGAGCTCTCCAGACAGAAGTTGCTGGGTGTGGCTGTTACTCAGGTAAAGTGCTTGGAAACGCTGACCACAGATCAAGGTTTGAGAGCCATTGCCCTACAATACATGCACGTGCTATTTTTTCAGTGACTCGAGTTCTGGGCCTAGGCACTTCTGATGTGTCAAGGACAGACCTCCATGTCGGAAGCCATAATTCATCTGTCGTGTAACAGGAAGGGGTGCTTAGGTACTACAGTGGTGGGTGCTGGTATGAGGCACCAGATAGAGAGAACAAAGGACTTGGATCACATAAAAGTCACACTGTTTCTCCCTGTCTAGCATGTTTGATATTTCCCCCTTGCTATCTCTTACTCAGATATGATGACTCCAGCGGCCCGCTTGAGAGAGAGAGACAGCTGATAAGCAAGTGGCCACGTGATTATGCAGACACCCCACCATGCCTCTAGTAGACTGGTTCCTCCGCCACTCAGTTACCATGTGGTTGCTGCTCCAGAGCTTTGTCCTGATGACCTTTTGTTTCCATTCGGCCACTACCTTTCCCAAGGGCTGTTACCACGCAGAAGAGGACGGTTACAAAACCTTCCGGTGCAGCAACGCTCAGCTCACAGAGGTCCCTAAGGACATACCCAACGACACTAACAAGCTCTACCTGGATTTCAACCAGATTGCCTTCCTCCCCATTGACGCCTTTCGGAACCTGCCGGTCCTGCTGGAGCTGGATCTGTCTCACAATGCCATCGTCAGGATAGAGAGTGGGGCTTTCCGGGGCTTGTCGGAGCACTTGCATTCCCTGGATTTGTCCTCAAACAAGCTGGTGTCGGTCAATAAGGATGTCTTTAGCAATCTGAAGGCCAAGGTCAATCTCTCCAGCAACCCTTGGCTATGCGACTGCAGGCTCCAGGAGCTGATCAGGACAGTGGACCTGGTTGCTGCGTCCTCTGGGAGCATCGTCTGCGACTCCTCTGCTAAGGAGGAGCACGTTGGCAAGCCCTTCCTGCAAGTGGTCACAGACACAGACTTCTGCAGCGTTTACAAAAAGACCACGGACATAGCCATGCTGGTCACCATGTTCGGCTGGTTCGCCATGGTGATCTCCTACCTGGTCTACTATGTCCGGCAGAACCAAGAAGATGCCCGTCGGCACCTTGAGTACCTGAAGTCCTTGCCCAGCAAGCAGAGGAAGTCAGAAGAGTCCTCCACCATCAGCACCGTGGTGTGACTGAAAAACTTCTCCCTCCTGCCCCAACCCCAGCAAACGTAGGACCCCCTGGGGGAGTTCGTGGAAAGACTCCTGCTGAGTTTCACGGTTATTCAGTCGACTCCATAGACACACAATGGCTGAAGAGGCTGTTAGTTAACAACAACAACAAAATTAGTTTTGCTCTTTGGAAAATAAACAGATGGTTTCAGGAGACCCAGACCCGTGTGCTCAGAACAAAACAGGAGCAGAGAAGGCTTGGGCTCTATCCACAGTTCTGCAGAACAAGAGCCAAGAGGGCTGTGATCTAGAGCACTTAGCGAGGGCTCAGTGGAGCCACGGGGGATTTGGGCATCTGTTTATTGTGTTGAATAACAGAGGGAAAAGAAAAGAAACCCAGTGTGTCTCCTCAAACATACAGTAATTACTCAAATGATACCCCTTTCAGACGTTAAACTCAATTTTAAAAGAATTTTATATACTTTACAGAAATCCATTAAGGTGTTAAAAAAAATCAGTGGTTCAGACACTCTGTGTCTACTTCCTTCACTTTCAGGAAGGGATGTTTCCAGCAACCTGGGATGCCCCAAGAAGACACTGCAGAGTCTCAGAGAACAGTGTTGTACCCTTACTGTAGAGTCCTCCTGGCTTTTGAGGAATATTGGGAATACTGGGTATCACATCAAACTAAAGAGATTAAAGCAAATCCCAACTGCTGGAGGGTGGTATGAGCTAATCCCTATAGGATCTTGAGTTAAAGTTCTACCCAAATACATGCCTCTTCTTCCATCAAAGGACCAGTAAGGTCAGTGGGAGCTGAAGATGCTCTGCACCTCATAAATTTGGTCCCTAATACAGATATGAGGCAGCAAGGGATTTTATCATTAGAGATCAATGAGTCTGTTAGGATCAAATAAAATCCATCTCCTTGCCCCTAAAATATCCCCCTCGTTTAGAAACAAATCTGAAGTGAGCTTTTTGAGGTTCGGAAATGTTTACTTCACTTCTGCTCACTGGGACTAGAAATGTCAAAATGCCATAGGGCGAGCCATCCTCAGTTTTTCCCAGCACATGCTGGGAATCTGCTGAGAGATCCTGTCCCCAGGAGATTGTCCACAGACCTGGAGGGTACCCCCTGGGGTCTCAGTCATAGGTAGGATATAGGATATACACATAGCAGGTCCAGCCACTGGATGGAGGACTCTGTGAATTGGTAAAGTCCTGCTCCGGTGTGTCTCTCCACCATTGGCACAGGCAAAGGAAGGGACACACCTTGTGGCATGAGAGGGTCTTCACATTTGCAGTAAGGGTTCAAACCTGAGATGTGAATAGCATTCAGTGGCTGAGCCTCAAATCTTACTCCCCTGCCCCAACCATGTGAACTGATTTATATTGTATTTTGGGGGTAGTGCTCTCTGTAGCTTAAACATTTACAAGTCAGCCTGCTTCGGCCCAAACCACTCAGCTGGCTCCATATGTCGAACCCTTTGGGTCTCCTACTTAGTACTTTCCCAGTGGATACTGGTCATGGCCAGAAGGCATTGCCTTGAAGTGGGGAGATTCCTCACCATCTTGTATCTAACTGCCTCCAGAAGAAAGGACTTTGGTCATCATGTTTACTTTAGGACTCACAAGTTTGTCGACCTATCACTGTGATATGTTGGGAGAAAAAAGGATGTGGTGGGTTAGTGAAGCCACAACAATGTTTCTTTCTTTTTCTTCTTCTTCCTCTCTCTCTCCCCTCTGTTGGCAAGTGGCCTCATCCCTCACACTCATCAAAAATACCCAACATCTCTTCTCTCTGTTTCCAGTATTGGGACATAGAATCCACCCAGCCCCATGTTCAGAAACAATATTTTAATATCTAATAATTAGGGAGGGGCCTGAACCACTAAATTTTGGAACTGGGTTGAACTATCTCCAAGGTTTGGGTGTGTATGTGTTTGGATCAGAGGTTTTGGGATGGCCTTTGATGGAGGACAGCTGCAAAGTTTGAATCAAGATTCAGCTGCTGTTTAAAGAAAGAAAAGCCAAACGGAACCAGAATCTTAAAATTTAGCAGCTGGATCTACCTCTGGCCCAGGAGGAAAAGGCTGCAAAGCTGTTTTGTTTTGTTGCATCCAGCCTAAACGGACTTAAAGGCAAATTGCCTTAATCTGTCAAGGTCATGAACCAAAGCTCTTTGAACTCAATCTTTGCTTTGATTTGAGTGGGTTTTGGATCAGGCCCCAAGTCTCTCTCCTTGCTTGTGTAGTTCTGACAGCAACCAACCATTATATTATATTACTATTAGAGATGATCCTACTGCAGAAAAACCTGGATTCAAATCCTAATGATGAACTGAACTCTCACAACATTTTGGGGGTGTTTAGATGTTGGGTCTAGGTTCAGACCCCTCCCTGACAAGCATGAGTCCAAATTATCCAGAATCCTCAAAAACAACATTTGAGTACTGTGGGGAGGGGAAGTTGGTGAAATCTCCAAATGATCTGGACGAGATTTAGAGGTGGGAAGCAGCGAAAGTTCACTTGGTGCTCGTGAGAAAATCTGATGTCCCATGCACAAATGCCCTCAGAGCTGCTCAGATATATTCAGAAGTGCCTACTTTCCAAACATCTGCAGGGTTCCTGCATCACGCACAAACACCTTTTGACTCTGTCTGATGCCACTTTTGTGTATTGACAATGAAGATCATTTAACAAGTTTTCCCTTTACAAATCTCTCTGATGTGCTGGAAAATGGAAGGCTGAAAGCAGCTAATTCAGTAACCTGGGTTGTTCAGATGTCCACATTAAAACCAAATGTGAATGAATGAACTGCATATTTCCCCCCCGCCATCAACCCCACATACCCTGACATCTATGCTCTGTAACAAAAGCCCAGTAGAATTGTGATCTTCTGGGTTGCCAGGTTTAAAACATGGTGGTCAGGGCATGCTCACTGTGTGGGATTATGTCTTGATAACATCTGACCAAATGATGTGCTTAAATAGACTGTTCATGTTCTTACTTTATATGAGAATAAAGTTGAATTTTACTTTGGAGTTTGTGTCCCTCATCTGAACAGTATGAAATGTTGCTTTCATGGCAATTATTCCACCTGCCCAGCGAGGCCAGGATTGGAGCTAGACATTTTGATGCTTTAGGTGCAGTGTAGACATAGTACTGGGATCAGCCCTAAAGGAGAAGACTCCCCCCCCCCCGCCCAAAAAAAAGCTCTCCTGGATGGGGAGGAAAGTTGTGGGCTGGAGCTATCCCTAAAAAGTCAGCGCCCTCGGTAGCTGCCTAAGTGGCTTGACCCTTATTTAGCAGAGAAAGAAATAATAAGAACCCATGGCTGGAAGCAGAAGCCAAACACACAGAAATTAGAAATAAGACAAATTTGGAACAAACTCTCAAGGGAAATGGTGGATTCTCCATCTCTTGAAAGTCTTCAAATCAAGACCAGATAGGGTGACCAGACAGCAAGTGTGAAAAATCGGGACAGGGGGTGGGTGGTAATAGGCATCTATATAAGACAAAGCCCCCAAAAAATCGGGAATGTCCCTATAAAATCGGGACATCTGGTCACCCTAAGACCAGATGCCTTTCTGGAAGATGTTAAGCCAAACATCAGTTATTGGGCTCAATACAGTGCAACTGGGTGACATTCTGTAGCCTGTGTTATACAGGTTGTCAGACTAAGTGATCTAATGGTATCTTCTGGCCTTGAACTCTATGAATCTGTGCATCTTACATCCAATCCTGGTCTCGGCACTTTATCCCTATCAAGACAAAAGCAAAAGGTTCTTATGTTTTAGCATTAGTGTCACAGTTTTGGTGACTGGAGGTCATTCCACTACCAACCCTTGGGAGCAAGACATGGCGATGGTGCTGTTTACAATTGTGATTTCCAGGAAAGATAAGGCAAGATTTGTTAAATTTCCTTTTTTTGCTATTTCTATTTTAAAGGAAAAAATGAAAATCTGCCTCAGGATGGAAGGAGATTTGGAAGTGTGATCTGATCTACTATGGCAACTCCTACATTCCTTGGCGCTTCTCTTCCCAGGGTCACTGGCTAACCCCATCCACTTCCTAAGAGGCATTAAAATCCAGTACAGGATTTGCATATGGCTGGTGAAAAATCCTAGGGAGCGAGCCCTGCACTCATGTCAGACTCTGAACTTCTCAGTCAGTTCATCCATTTGACACAAATAGTAGAGGAAGTTGGACTGGATCTTTTTATGTGCTCATGGAATCCAGTCTGGTTAGAGCCACTGGGAAGACAAAATCCTGAACTGGATTTCTTTGCCCACCTGGAATATACTAGGTACTGCCCCTATATAGGAAGCTGGGGCAGGAAGCTCTAAGCATCCCTTGAAGTTGTGTACTCTCTATGTTTGCAATAACAAATGAGTCACTGATTTTTCCGTGATCTGGTGACGGAGATAAGTGGAAACCTTTTCAATTACCTTGTGGTGTGTAAGCCACAGCTGACTTTGTGACCTTAGAATTCACAGCTAATTGGCTTCTTTTTGAAGTGCCACACCTGCTGCTTCGGAGGCATTGTTGACAAAAGAAGGAAAAAAGATGAACAAGTTTACTAAAAGGCCCCGTAGAGATCACAATGATTAACACACCCACAGGATTTCAGGGAGGCTGAACGACAGTCAGTGCTTTTGTCATATCTTTTTATACACCACTGCACCTTTTGCGACACCATCAGGACCCCAGGGCAACTTGCCACGAAGTCAAAGGCAACACCGTTTACTTGTATATTGACATCATTTTAAGTACCAGATATAAAATATATAAAATTATATTTGCTTGCACTTCTATCTTCCTTGGGAGGCCTAAAAAAGAGCTCTGTAGATCACTGTAAAGAATACCTTTCCCTCTAGAGTGTTTACACCCTTCCAGTAGCTGTAGACATTTACCACATTCCCCACCATTTAGCTGTTGTTTAGACCAGTCATAACTTCCTAACTTTTAAAATCTTTCCTCATTCAACTTTCCTGATCATTTCTAGGGCTCTTCTCTGAACTCCTTCCATTCTTTTGTCAACATTCTGTTTGGAACTGAAGTGCCCTGACTGAATACAAGATTCCAGGAACTTTCCCATTCAAAAGTGACCCTGTGAATTAATGCTGCTGTAGAGGATCTTGTTTTGGGTGTGTGGGATAAATAGTAAGGATACAGAGGAAGCTAGGAAGAACCTATCAGTGTTTAGAGAGAGCTTAGTAGCAAGCTGTGCATGATGTAAGCTGATAGCCTGCTGTGGGATTTGAGGAAGGAGCTTCCCCCCCACTCGTTATGGCCAGAACCAAAGTCAATGGGAGTCTTTTGATCTGCTTCAATAAAATTTGGATCCAGCCCTGCATGCACAATTGACCTGGTGTATTTTGGGCCTGAAGAACTATATAATGCAGAATACTGGACCATGGGTATGTCTGCACCACAAAAAAAAAACAACAAAAAAACCCAAACCAAAACAACCCAGAGTCTCAGAGCCCAGGTTTGACGGTGCAACACTCTGTCCCTGTTCTCTGATGCCCCAGAGACTGCTCAGACCCACTTTCTTTTAGAGTTCAGTTTGTATTTTATTCTAAACCCTTCTACCACTACAGTGCAACATCACAGTTTTACATCCATGCAGCTTTCACCCCTTCTTTACTAATGCCCTGGTGGAAGAGAACTGTCCCTAGGGAAGCTCTTTCATTCTAGACTCAACTAGCCCTGTCCTCCTCCACAACACTGCCTTCCAGGTTTTTATCAGGTTAGCCAGCTGAGGGCCAATTAGTTCATTACCTCCCCATCCTCTCCTTTTGATTACCTAATTATTCAATCAGCCCTCACTGGGGGAACTAATTGAGGCTACCCTGATCAGAGGGTGAACCCACCTGTCAGGTCTCAGCACTCTGCCGCACCAGATTAACTGACTTGGGTTCCCAGGGCTCATGCTACAAGGCTAAGAAGAGCAGTGTAGACTTGCACTGTGCTGGAACCTGGGTTCTGAAAACCCCTCAGTGGGACGGGTCTCAGAGCCCAGCTGCAGTCTGAGCGTGGGAATGGCTACGCTGCTATTTTTAGCCTCAAAGAGCAAACCCGAGTCAGTTGTCCCAGGCTTGGCAACTCACTTCTGTGGTTTTTTTGCAGTATAGACTTACCATATATGGACAGCAGCATTTTCAGTCCCTGCCAGACCTTTGGAAGATGAAGGCCCAAATTCAGAAGATCTGTCAATGTTTTAATAAACCGTCCTTCCATTCATTTAATTTAAAACTAGCAGCTAGAACTCATCCCTGAAGGGATCTAAGGAAGTGTTAGGGTGGTATTGTTAGAGTAGCCACATGTTCTATACAATATTATTTTGATTAGCTGGCAAACAAAAACATTTTGCTACTTGTCCTTGAGAGCCAGGGTAAAAAAGAGTGGTGTTTAAATACTCTTTTTTTTTTTTTAAAGTGTTGAACAGCTGGGCAAGTACAGCAGCAGGAAGGAAATAAAAGAGGAAGTGGCCCAAAGAAAGAGGAATAGGCAAGTCCATGGATCCGAATGTGAGTGTGTAGTCACGTTCTGTGTGAGAGAGTCTCTGAGTGTATATGCATGGGTACTGTATGTATGTCTGTGTCTCCTGAAGTGTGTGTATATGTATTGGTTTCTTGTGTGCATATGTTGGTGTTGTGGATACGTGCGTGTTCATGTAAAAGCATGTCTATTGGCTTTTTGCGTGTGTCTGTATGAAATGTATACATCGGTTCCCTGTTCGCATCCCAGTGTATATTGGTATTAGGGGTGGTACTGTCTGCATTGCTTCTGTTTGCATCTCCATGTCCATCTTGTGGAATGCAGGAGGTCAGACTAGTTGATCATGATGGTACCTTCTGGCTTTTGACTCTCTGTGTAGGCGCTGGGGTTGTACATGCAGAACAAGGCTTCCCTGTGAGCAGAGAGAGACTTCCTTTGTCTCTACAGCCAGACTGAGCAAAGGGCAGACAGCGATGGTGGTGATTTCAAATCCTCCCTTAGAAAACATTGCCTCTATCTGTTTCCAATGCCTCCCACAAAGCTGATAACATAACTTTAACATCATAGGCAGGAAAAGCTGGTTAGTTTCCGATGGGGTAGGCCTCATAACATTTAGAGAATGCAAATACCCCTATCCTTCATGCTGGTGGAGCCCTGCTCCCTGGCCCCAAAACCCTACCTACCCTACTCTTCTGGATCATTGTTGGCATTCTGCTTTCTGTTAAAAGGATGGAGCTTTTAGAAATAAGATCCCCCTAATCTCAGGTTGTCACCTAGTGGTAACCCTACCTTAGCTTTGAATTAATGAACACACAGCAGTTAAGTTTCTGCAGACAGGAGACCATGCCCAGGATCAGAATAATTCAGGTCACTTAGAGGTTTGAAATTAGATAGGCAGCTCTTGCCAAAGCAGGGCGTGGGAGGGTGAGCCAGCCAGATCAACAGCATTTGTTTAATTTGTTCTTATTGTAGTTGGCCTACAACAACTGGAGCGAATAAATTCTATACCCTGGAGGGGAGTGGAGACCATAGCTTGGGGGAATCTCCCATGTGTTAGCACCACACAGTGGCATGCGTGTTTATTTATTTATTTTTAGTAGTGCCTAGCAACTATCACTGCAGTGATGTTGTTCACAGCAGAACTACTGGGCTACATAGGGTGACCAGATGTCCCGATTTTATAGGGACAGTCCCGATTTTGGGGTCTTTTTCTTATATAGGCTCCTATTACGCCCCACCCCCTGTCCCGATTTTTCACATTTGCTATCTGGTCACCCTAGGGCTACAGGAGGGGGGAAACTGAGATCCTCATTTTTAATGGGACTGAGGTGTGTCTTCTGAAGCTGGATGTAAGCGAGCGTTGGCCCACAAAGGGGAGCCAGTCTCTGTGACGCTGAACTACCCACAGACAGAGTATGTACATATATATATCCCTGGCTTCTTTCTTCAATGACCTCCATTAATGAGAGCAATTCTCCTCTCAGACTGGTGCCCACAGGCACTGCCAGACCCCAGGGAGGCTGCTGTAAAGTTACAGTCATTCATGTTCCCCTCTCAGAAAGTGAGCGTGCCAGCTCTCACCATCGGTTCCTCTGTACTGTGCATAGCTCTAGCTATGGCATCTGTTCAGAACTGTTAACTATAGGCCCAGGAAGCCATTTGTTTTCCCACTTTGCAATTTGTGTACATAGAGGATTCATTTTGGCTTCAGCCACGTGTGCCCAGTGCATTGCATGGCATGACTGATTGCATCTGATTGGTATACGAAGGATGGAGAAGGAAAATGGGCCAGATTTTTAAAGGTATGCAGGTGCAGATAGGCACCTAATGGGATATTCAAAGCTCCTAGGTGCCTAATTCGCATTGTAATCAATGAGAGTTAGGTGCTGACATGCTTTTGAAAACCCCACTAGGCACCAAATTTTAGGTGCTTAAAATCTTTAAAAATTTTGCTCAATGGGCCTATTTGAACCTACCCCCATCAAGGGCTGCAGAGAAGTCAGCAGGTGGCAGGAGAAATTACACCATCCGAAAGAACTGTTCTAGCTTATAGTAGAAGAAGGTATTGTTGCTGGTGGCAGATCCATTGTCATCTGTACTGCAGTTTGCAGGTGACCTTTCCTCATCCCACAGAGGGTAAAACTCATGACTTTATGTGGAACAACAGCTCCCATTCATGAGAAATTAGCCTCCTTTATCACATGGCTTGCTCCAGACACAACCATGATGTGACTTGTTTTGATGGCTGCACTCCTACAGATGATATGCTCCCAGACAGATGGTGGTTGTTTCCCTTCTTGTCTACACAAGTTAGCCTCAAGCACTTTCCTCTGACTTTTTAGGGATCAGCTGAGGTGGATGTGTGTATGTGAAAGCACCCATCTGCCATCACTGGCCTGCCCCACTTGGTGCTTATGGAGATGGAGAGGAAAGGTCTATGAGCCCTCTTCTCCCTCTCTGGGTTTTCTGGCACCCATAGCAATGGATGGCACAGAATCTTGGACCAACATGCTATTTGCTGGGTAATTAGCTTTGGAACAACAGGCTCATGGTCAGACACTGTGGACTCTGCACAGGTGAATTCCCTGTTGGGATTTTCTAGCTAACAACCAGTTTAATTCAGTCTCAAGCGGGGAAGGAGCGGAACCTTTTTGACATACTCTGGTCTCTTTCACTTAGTGCAGGGGGTGCTAAAACTTTCCCCCTACTGAAGGTAACACTGCCAACCCGTAGGGAATCCTGTGAGCTGCACCTAATCTATTGTTCCAATGCTTAGAACAGTAGCTCATTGTCTTCTGTTGGAAAGCAAATAGACTTGTTTAATTTTACACTGTCTTCAATAAAAGGGACCCTGTTTTATTCACAGTGCCATTGGTTGTGTATATAAAAGAACAACCGTACTAGCTCATCCATGGAAAAATAAAAGAATCCAGATCCTATAAATGGGATTTATTACCTATGTTAGTGGTGTTAATAAAATATATTTGACTTAAGAACAGTCTCATCCATTTTTCCTTCCCAGTCTCCTGTCCATTACTCCCCATGTTTATTTAATTACTCTATCCCGTCCTCATCTTTGCAGATGATCACCAAAACTCCCCCCCGCCCAAACTCTTAACCCAATTGTGGCGTTCCAACGGAAATTTGCTAAGTTTCTGAGTCATGTAGCCAATGATTTTAGTTTATTATTCATTTATTGTGTGATGTTATAATTAACTAACATGTTATGTTATATATAATCATTGAATGCTAAATAGAGTTAAGTTGTAGGATTATAGAAGTATAAAACTGACCAGTAGTGAGGATGATCATGTATTATTAGGAGTAGGGTTGAAACGCCAGGCCTGTAGCCTGAGGCCTTCAAGATTTTAGCTTAGCTATTTCAGGCCTTGCAGCTAAGAAATGCTGACATAAGTAAGTGACCAAAGAATAACCCAATGCCCTAAGATTACATGAAAAGATGTACCAATGCATGATATTGCGAAAAATTAACAGTAAGAGTCATTTTTGTTTACAAGATACCCAATAATCACATTTTTCTAACACATGCCCATGCAGGGTGCATGATGTGCATAAATGCTAATGAGGTACAGTCAGAATTACATTGTAAAAGGGGGTGCCCAGAGCGGGAAAATTGAGCTCCCTATGGGAGACTCCAGCAGGAACCATCCCTCTACTGATGATCAGTCCATGAGAGACCCATCAGACCCTAACACAATTGTTAAGAATGCGAGTATAACTATATTTCCAACTTGTGCATAGGTTTGTATAGAATTTCTATATGTTTGGGTACTCATAACTTTAATTGTAACTTTAATAAAACTTGCAAAACAGATACATTCACAAGTACAAGGTATGTGTGGTCACCATCCTTGCTCTTTATTTGTTCCTACAGACTCTAAATCTAAAGCAAGTAGCAGAGGTGACTTTCACTCTGTTAAGCTTGAAACTATACTGACCAGAGCTGAGCCCACAGTGGTGCAAAACGACATTACAAAATTCACTTTAAATTAAAAAAAGGCTACAGTCATGTGGAGAAAATAACAAGTGAAGCAATCCAGTGTCAGTGAACTACTTCCCTTTGTGGATAAGCACAGCCTAGAACTTAAAGCAAGTCACTGCTTGGGGATTTCAAGTTCAGTGGCAGAAGTTCGCTGTTGCGAACGTATTGTACAGTCTGGTGCCATCATACGTCTCCTCTCCTCGCAGTTAAAACGGCTGGGAACTTTCTCCACATACAGGACAAGCGAGGCGTGAGAGTCCAGGTATGTCAGTTTTTTTAAACGTGCTGACAAATCTCCTTTTCATTCCCATTTTCAATATCTGTTCTTTCAGTCCTGGGACTCTCATCCACCTCTGCCAATTCATCTCAGTCCTGACTCTTTCCCACACTTCACCCTGCTATTCCAGTCCTGGGCTTTCTGCACAGCTCTCTGTTGGTGCTCCTCGATCCTTCCTGACCCACCTCTTTCTTGCTATTCCAATCCTGGGCCCCCTACATACAGCCCTACCAATGCATCTCAGTCCTGACCTGCAGCACCTTGCTATTCCAGCTCTGGGCCCTGCTCCTGTATCAGTGTGCCTTGGTCCTGATCTGCAGCACCACCTGCTTATTCCAACCTATTCCAGTCCCAGGCATCTCCTGAGCAGGCACTGCCAGACATGCCACATTTTGCAGGAAATAGTTAGTTTGCAGGAGGTGGACAAAAAAGAAAATCAACTATGGACTCCGACAAGACCACGATATACATTACTTGTATAGCTAGTCCAGCCTGAACCTAAATTTCCATAGGAAATGTGTCATGTATCGCTCTTCAAACAGCAGTGTTAACAACTCTCATTATATTTGGTGGGTTTTTTTAAGGCCACAGTTCCTGGAGTTAATCAACTACCTGAAGGAGGGTTCCAAAGAGGATGGAGCTCGGCTGTTCTCAGTGGTGGCAGATACAGAACAAGGAGTAATGGTCTCAAGTTGCAGTGGGGGAGGTCTAGGTTGGATGTTAGGAAATACTATTTCACTAGAAGGGTGGTAAAGCACTGGAATGGGTTTCCTAGGGAGGTGATGGAATCTCCATCCTTAGAGATTTTTAAGGCCCAGCTTGACAAAGCCCTGGCTGGGACGATTTTAGTTGTTGTTGGTCCTGCTTTGAGTAGGGGGTTGGACTAGATGGCCTCCTGAGGTCTCTTCCAACCCTGATCTATGATTCCAGAAGCTCTTCCTATGGAATGTAAGGAATAACAACAACAATAATAATAATACATCACATTTATATTGTGCCTGGCAGCCAAAGATTACAAACCACTATGTAGACATTAAATAAGCTTCAGAACACTCTTGTGAGTGAGGTAATGTATTGATTATATTATCTATTTAGAATGTAAACTCCTTGGTCAGGGACTGTCTCTTACTATATGGTGTCAAGTATCAGGGGGTAGCCGTGTTAGTCTGTATCCACAAAAACAACAAGGAGTCCGATGGCACATTAAAGACTAACAGATTTATTTGGGCATACTGAAGAAGTGTTTTTTTACCCACGAAAGCTTATGCCCAAATAAATCTGTTAGTCTAAGGTGCCACCGGACTCCTTGTTGTTCTCTTACTATATGTATGTACAGTGCCTAGCACAATGGCGTTTTGATCACAGCTGATGCCTTTAGGTCCTGCCATAATACAGACAATAACTAATAATAGCCTCCTTTGTAAAGTGCTTTGCAATCTACAGATGATAAGAGATGAGCAGGATTATTATGTTAACTTCAGGTATTCCAATCTGCCTTCAACAGATGGTCCATTGTTAACCCATCAGCTACCCCCTTCCGTCCCATCTTTAACCAGATTTGGCTACAAGTGGCTGGAAATGTTTGCTAGAGCGGCCAAGCAGCTCACAAAAGAGCTGGACTCTGATGGGAGGCTCATTCCTATATCCAGCTTGGCTAGTGCCGATAGTTACAGACCCTTCTGTTTGGTTATGAAACGGTCCAGGCTGCTTTGGCAACCCAGAAAATATCTTGCAACCCCCTACAAACTTCCAGACATATTCAAGGAAGGAACAACTATGGATGCAGGTATGACTTGAATTAATTTTTGGGAAAGGATCGACTAATAACTGTGCCCCTCTATAGCATCTTCCATTCAAGGATCCCAAGTGCTTTACAAACAGTAGTTCATTTAACCCTCACAACCCTCCTGGGAGGTACACTAGGTAAGTATTTTTTATATTGTTTCCTCTGATGCGTAAACTAAGCCACAAGGAAACAAGCACAAGATCACACGGCAGGTCAGTCTCAGAGCCTGGATTAGAACTCAGGAGATCCGAGCTCTCAAACCTTATGGTCTGACTGGCCACTAGAACTCGCAGGTCACTCACAAATCCCTCCCTGGATTTTGGTGCTCGCCTGCAGGGTACCCTGGGTCAACTCCAACTTCCTTGGGAGAGACTAGTTTCCAGCCATCTAAGAAAGCAGTGGTTTTGTTGTGTATATTGAGGGTTCATGAGTGAGAGTATGAGGTAAATCTTAAAGAAATGAGTACAAATAAGAGTTTCTGCAACAAACAAAACCTGATTAAGTTTGTTTCCAAAAGAGGTGAAATATGATGATCTGTTACGATACTCCGAGACCACAGACCAGAAAGCAGGAGCAAACTTCAGCCTTAAATTACAGCCCACCGAGGTGGACTTTGGTGGCTCAGGGAAGAATTCATTCTCAGTCTCTCAGTTATCCGTGAGAAAAGCCTACGTGGTTGAAAAAGGGCAGTGGTGAGTATGGATTTTTATTTTACCTCTTCTGGGAGTGACTTGCCTTTGCAGCCTTGAGATCTACTTCCCACAGCCAGGCACTGTTGCAATAACTGGGCTTGCAAACTGACTAATTGTGAACTCAACGGTAAAAAGTGAGTGAAAGTTTATAAAATGTCACAATGGCCTGTTGCAACAAATGTTAATGGGAAAAGGTACAAAAGGGAGACAGACTGAATTAGTACGAACAAAATGGCCTATTAATATAATTCAAGGAGTATGGAAATATTAAACCTGGTAAACAAGGGAAGTGTGAGACCAGAAATCAATAAACCAAAATGGGTGTGTCAAAAATTAGGCCTAATTAGTGAACGAAATAATGAGGGGAGGGGCTATTCCACCCACCACTCCCAATTTGGGGTCCTTAAAAGACCTCGGGGAAAAATCGAAAGGTGTTTGACAACTGCTGTCTGGGAGACTGGTGGACCAGAAGGAGTGAGATTTACCATTATGGTTGTCACCTCCACCATCTCCTGGGAACCCAGGATCCACTGTGACATCTCTGGGCCTTTATTGTCCTAATCTCAAGAGATGTCCCAACCAGACTGGGCCAGAGAGAGGGACCCAGATGATAAATCCCAACGCCACCTGGGATGTGAGACTTGGTTATCCTCCCTTCCCGGACCCCAGTGTTCCTTTCCTTCCCCATCTTATTTCTTTTCTTTCTCTCTCTCCTTTTCCCTTCTGTCTAATAAGAGCTTGGGTTAGCCTGTCCAGACTGCATATTCTGCAATGCTGCTGTAAGCCTACGATCAAAGAGGCAGTTAAAAGCAATGCCCCAAACAGCCCGCGGTTGATATAAGTTTGCCAGGTCTCATAGTGGCTAATAAAACCATGTTCCACACCTGTGTTTCTCCATCAGGAAGAGTGCAAATAAAAGTCAACACCAGAGACAGAAGTGGCATTTTCTATCTTTGCTGTTGTTTTCCCTCCCATCTTGTGTGTGTTTGTCTTGTTTTGTCTTTTAGGAAACATGATCGGACAGCACCAACAACACCACCAGCCCATTTCAACTCTTCGTCTCTTTTCCCCCAAACAAGACCCGTTATTAGCATTTTGAATACCATCTAAAAGACTGAAAGTAGGAGGGATTTCCTTCTAAAAAATCTCTCCAGATAAAGGGAAAGGGAATAAGGGGTAGTGTTGAAATGAGAGCCTTCCTGAATACTTCACATTTCAAATGCTTTACCTATTTTTCCTTTTTTTTCTGTATCTTTAATACAAGTTTCTAAAAAGTTAATACTGTGTTTGCCCTGGTAATAAGCATGCAGAAGTCTCTATGGCCCTGTGGAGTCCTGCAGGGCTGTGCAGGTAGGAAGGAAGGCCTTGTGGTTAAACTGTGTGCTAGAATTGCAGAGGCCTAAGCTCAATTTATTGCTTTACCACAGGCATCCTGTGTGACCTTGGTCAACTCATTTAGCCTCTGTGCTTCAGTTCCCCATCTGTAAAATGGGGATAATAGCACTTTCCTGCCTCACAGCGGTTTCATCGGGGTAAATACATTCATAATTGTTCGTCATCATAGTGCCTGAGTGCCTAGGCCCATGTATGTTCCTAAAATAGAGCATTAATCAAAAGAAGGCATAAATATTTCCTCCTGCTACACTAGGAACAACTTGCTCATAATCGTTTTTTTCCTAACCGGATGCAGTTAGTATTTGGCAGATGTCCTGAAGCGCAAGGGCTGAGACCCTTTGTAGTAACAGCAGATGATGTTCATATTGTTACTCTGTGTCCTCTGCAGGAAAATTGACATGTCGCACAAGTTCATAAAGGAGTTCTCAGGCTCCCCTAGGACGCGGCTGTATGTCGTGACTGAGGCTTTTGAGATAAAGGAACCATTGCACATTGAGGAGATAAGCCAGGGAGGAGGCAAAGTCATGATCAGAGCAGGGGAAATATGTGGAATACAGGTTTGTGCATTTGTACTGTGTCATTTCAATCAGCTCTCTGACTCAGCTGTGGTTGGAGCCATTGTATTAACATCTGTGTTCCAACCAGCTTGCAAAGAGCATGATACTGGGATCACCTTGTAAGGCACCTGGAGCACTGAATTAGTGAAATAAACAAATGAAATCAACAGTAAAAATAAATGTATCTTCCTTCTTATTCTATGTGCCCACCAGAGGCGTTCATTTCCAGGAACAGCCTCTTCCATTAGTCAGTCACTAGCAACATGGAGGAAGTGGCTGGTGTCATCGGCACCCCACACACTGTAGTACATGTTGCACAGAAGTGACACAGCAGTAGAAGAACTTCACGGCAGGGGTGTGTGTGGGTGTGTGTCAGTACAACATTGGCATTCATGTATGGCCATCATGCATGAGATTCTGGTTTAATTTCCCATCCTGGTATATTGCTGCCCAGTCTGAGAGTGCTGCCAGGCACCTCATGTCTCCTCTGGCCAATTAAAGGTCTCTAAAGGTCACAGATCCAGTGCTGTGCAGTAGATATGAATGCAGCCACATCCGCACCAGGCCTCAGGGAGTGGGAAAAGACATGATGGTGGGGGAAGGAAAGGAAGGTAGGCTTCTCACTCCTGGACAGGTATTGTCAAAACCAACAACACAATTGGCTCTAACTGGCCCACTTATAGGCAGACTCCAAAGATAAGCCCATGGCTTGAATGAGAACTCCTCTCATTCCAAGGGACGGTCTCAATAGGTGAGGTTTGAAGCACACCAGCAGGGGGCAGTGTGGAAGCACAGCCTGGGATGCTGCTGGTGCCCATCATGTCCAAGGCTCCTGAGCTATCCACTGGCCATACTTTCGCCAACACTTAAAGTCACACAAAGATTTGGAAGGGTGCGGGGAGAGAAGAGACTAGGTTTACATGGCATTTTGCTCTGCTGAAATCAGGCACATAACAGGAGGCTATTTCCTGCAGCTTGTTCCTTTCTCCTGACAAACTTGCTCCAAAGCAACCATGTCTAAAAGCCATAAATAAGCAAAAGCCTGTTTCTGATGAAGGAGCTGGAGAACTGCCCCCTTCCCTCCCCATAGACTCTGCCAAGAATCAATGCTTGTCAAGTACCCACTTGAGGATGTATTGACCTGCCTTGGGAATCTTACCAGAGTCCTCTAACTGTGTTTGACTCCGCAGGGGCGGGGCAAGAGCATTAAAAAGAAGATGATGCTGATTCCTCAGGGCACAGTGCTGGCATATGTCGTACAGCCCCTGAATATCCAGAAGGAAAGAATTCTCTGTAAGTGATCTAAGCTAAGCCTTGAAACCATTAAGTCACATGTGGCATGGGGTAATGGGTCCAACTTTAGTGCAGTTATATTCACCTCGATTTCTACATCCCAAACCACAGCTCATTTTCTCTTTCCTCACAACAATATGAGATGAAACATGGCAATTGTATCTTGTAGCTAGAGTTGGGGGCTGAATGTCCCACCTGTACTAAAAGTATGATTCTCAGAAGTGCTGGAAAGGGATTGGTCTCTCTTTCCTGGCCCCAATTACATAACAGGGGTCAGGGTTACACAAGTTTATACCACTTTCATTTGGTAGGGGGTCACATTTCCGCTCACTTCAGATGCTACCATTACAAGGACTCCTGGCTTGTATGCCTATATATATTGACTTGCTCAAGGTCACAGTATATCAGTGTATATATATATATACAGTATATATATATACTGATATACTGTGACCTTGGGCAAGTCACTTACCCTCTCTGTTCCTCAGTTTCCTGAGCTGTTGACATCAGGATAATAAAATGTACAAGGATTACACATATGCTGAGGGCCTAATTAGTGAGTGATTGGAAAGCAATTTGAGATGCTAGCATGAGAAGGTCAAAATATCATTAATAATAATTTCTAATTTCTTCTCCAGGTCCCTATGAGTGTTTACAAACCAACAAATCTTCATTTGTTTCTGATGGTAAGCAATTTATTTTATTGTTCTACTCTAGCTACATGTAACTTCTATCTTTCTTAGCTCTCTTTTTTACATATTTATATTCCCCTCCTCTCCTTCTCAGCATCTCTCAACTAGCTGGTTCTCTGCAGCACATCTCAGGCATGTCTCATAATGGCTGAAGTCAAAATGAGTCAGCATGGGTATTTTGTTGAGCCAGAAATTAATTTAGGCTGCTTTACCAGCCATGGGTCACTCCAGAAAATGTTTCTGGAACGGGAAGAAAGGGAAATTTGGAGTGGAGACCTAGAAGGATAATAGAAAGACACTCTCAAATCAATCACTGTGGTTGAAAGAATGACATCTGCACTTGAGTTCTTAAGAGGGACTCTCATATGACAGCACCAATGGATGGAGGTAAATGATCAGTTAGGAGATTTGCTATGAGTGAAGACCCCATAAGATACAGCTATAGGATAAAGCTACATGGCACATATCTGGACTATCATTAGAAGGCAGGTCTAGTGGTTAGTGAAAAGGAAGGGGAGTCAGGAACTCCTGGGCTGTGTTCCTGGCTCTGCCATTGAGTCGATGGGTAGCCATGAGCCACGTAACCTCTCTGGATTTTAGTAAACTCCGGTGTAAAACGGGTATAACCACACTCCCCCATGACTATTTCTAGCTCCTAGAGAGTTGTGAAGCTCAGTTAATGGTTGCTTGTAAAGTTCTCTGACAGTCTTGAGAAAGGGCCCCAGAGCAGGACATGTTATTGTTAAGCTTCTGTTTCAATTTAATGTTAGTACAATGATAAAACTGGTGTTTTTCTCATTTCAGGCTTCAAGGATGAGTCAGAGTTTTCACTAACAGGCAAGCAGCATGCTCTTAATTCCTTTCTCCATATTTTGTTTCTGTTCTTCTGATCTCAGAGGGCTTGAAAAGGGGCTCAGCAGAAGTAATAATACTTTTCAAGTAGCTAGCACCCCACACAGTGATTAACATACACAAGTTTAGTCAACACAACACCCTTATGAGGAGGATATCAGCAACCCTGTTTTACAGATGGAGGAACTGAAGTGACTAGCCCAAGTTCACAAAATGAACCCATAACAGAGCTGGGAATGGAACCCAGGAGTCCTGTCTCCAGTCACAGGTGCTCAGCACTGCTCAGTATTTGGCTGTCTAGTATTAGCTCTGTTATTTTTATTTTACTGTGTTTTGATTTTAGTTTACATTTTTTCCCCCAAATAGGTCAGTATCATTGCAATGAAAACATCATTGCTTGACTCCCCTCTCTTGCTTTAGCGCTAGACCACAATGATGTATGCATCACACCATTGTCAGACTTGGTAGAGTAGCTTACTGACACGTTAGGTGGGTAGGCTGGCTGAGTGCTGATGCATGTTGCTTTTTACCCACCACCAGCATTTCAGGAAGCGAAGGGCACCATCAAAGAAGAATGTGCACAGCTGATGTCTCTGAGTCAGGATTTCAGGATCAAACTGCTGGGAACCTTTAAGAGCTTTCTGCAGGATGGTGATGTTATATCAGATGTTAAAACTGTGGTATGTGCTCTTTAAATTTCATCTGACAAGTTCACATTAAGCCAAGAAACACATTGATTGGTGCATTTGTGAAATGAATGCAGGCCAAGTGCCACTTAAATAGAGATTAGAGACACATTCATCACTCCAACTGCTTGGCCACTACAATACTCTGTAACCCACAACAGATATAACAGAGCTATGGGCTAGATCAGCGGTCCCCAGCTTTTGAGGGTCACCCCGCCATCCCTGTCCGCGCCTCCCGGAGCCTAGGCCGAGAGCAGGGCCGTGGCTTGGGGTTGGGGGGGACATGGACAGGGGTAAGGGGGCCGAGGCTGGGCCCACAGTTGGGGGTGGGTCTGGGGCCAGGAGCGGGACCAAGGCTGGGGTGGGAGCAGAGCTGCAGCTGGGCTGTGGTGGGGGCCAGCAGCTGGGCCTTTGGCCAGGTGCGGCTCCGCTCCCAGTCTTGCCCTGGGCTGGGAACGGAGCCATGGTCAGCGGCCGAGGCTGGGGGCTGGCGCAGGGCTGGGAGCGGAGCCACGCTGAGGCTGTGGATGGGACCAGGGATGGGGTTGGGAGCTGGGGATGCGGCTGGGGGCGGGACTGGAGCAGAGCTGGGGGTAGGGAGGGGCTGGGTGGTGCTCCCTCCCCACCCCCGTGGGGGTTGGCCCGGGCCCCGCTGCACCCTCCTGGACGATCCTCCATACCCCCATAGGGGGGCGCTCCCCACACTTTGAGGACCTCTGGGCTTGATCATGCTGCAACATGGAAAATCCCACACAGAGGTTAGGAGGCTTGGAGGAAAATATCTAAGCTGATGGGTGTGTCTACACTACAGTTGCTGTAGTGTCATAGTATAGACACTTCCTATATTGATAGAAGGGGGGTTTCTGTTAATGTAGTTAGTTAATACACCTCTCTGAGAGGTGGTAACTAGGTCAATGTAAAATTTTTTAGCTGCACCTATACTGGGGGTTAGGTCAACCTAACCACTGCGCTCAGGGAGCAAAATTTTTCACAGCCCTGAATGACATAGCTACGTTGATCTAATTTTTAAGTGTAGACCAGGCTGTTAGACAGTTGTGAGCTACCAAAAGGAAGGGTTTAAAATATAGAGCCTGATTTGCATTGGCACTAAGACTCCTTTACACCACTCTGGCACTGTAAATATGCCTTAAAGTTGATGTAAATTAAAGGAACGTAAAGGGGCCTTAATGTAAATGAGAATCAGGGTCAAAAATACTTTAACCATTGCATTCACTGTGGGACTGGATGGTTCAGGAAATCAGTAATGGGATTTAGAGTGCAGCCTTTCACCTTTACGTCACAGTTTTGCATCCTGCCTGATGGCTAACGTCTGAGAGTTGTTCTCATTTGTTTGGTGGTCCCAGTACAGTGCTAACGGGACAGGTATCTATGTCATACATGTTTGCACACACACAAAATGCCAGTCTTCTGGGGGAAGGAACTATACTTTGACTGACAGCCGTCCCTTTTCCCCTCCTCTTCTTTTATTCATTTTACCACCAGCTGGAGCTTTTCTTGGCAGGGGGTCAACCTAAGCACTCAATGCTGGACTCGTTAGATGAAATTCTCCGGCCTCAGGTGGAAAATTTGCTTCATGATTTAGGAGTTTTCTGTGAGGATCAGAGAGAAGAGAACCTTCAGAGAGAAGAGAAACTTCAGAGAGAAGCCCCTTCATTATTGGAACCGGTACACTTCCTGTGTTCTTCTTTAGAAGGTACGGAGACTTCAGTCAATGCAGAGACAGTCCCAAAGTTGATTGAAAAACTTATGGCTTGGGGAAAGCATGAATAATTGTCCTTATCCGTGAAGAACTAGGTTTTCCACATAGAGTTCTGTAGTTTTATGTGTTGGATCTAAATAAGCATATACCCATCTGCTCATCTGAGCTTCCTGGGTTGATTTTTTTTCCAGTGGGATGTAGAATTTCTATTGGCCTTGTGTTTTCTCAAAATCAGGACTGTATCTTCTATTGAGAACTTGAGAAAACCAAACCTGAGATGTCTCTTCTACTGATTCTTTAAGCAACTGATATTGCTGTTCAGCCAGCACTGTCTATATTCTAGTACACAAATCTGGCTGAGTTTCTGGGATATGCTCAGAAGCACATGCAAGACATTCCAGTCTATCTTGCAAGAAGTCCAGCCTATATGCTATCATGGAGTCTTACTAGAAGTATCAAGCTCTATAGTGAGCAGTGTCACCTTATCCTTATCCCAGGAAACTAGGTTTTCACAGGTTGGAAGCAGCTGGCTTTGCACTACTGCTACATCATGTCAGGAAAGTACAAACCCAGCATAATAAGGCAGTGGAAGGGTCAGCAGTATATTGAACATCAGAGCAAAATCGTAGAATCAGAGAAATGTTGGGCAGGAAAGGACCTCAAAAGGTAATCTAGTTCACCTCGCTGCGCTGCGGCAGGATTAAGTATACCTAGACTATCCATGAGAAATGTTCATCTAAGCAGGCCCTATTTGATGTTTTCTGCTTCATATCCCTGGAGAAATGGACTTGGATCTTCATAGGTTAAGCGTCTTCCAAGGCACCGATTTCAAATATGTAACCCATACATGACAGACAGACCAACCACCAGATGTGTTCCTTAAATAATTGGATAGGCACCAGTCTGACAGCACTGATGGGCCTCACATCTTTGATCTGAGACTCATGGAAGAGCAGCTGCAAAACGGATTTAGTTTTGTGTGTGCTAAAGCTTGTGAATGAGAGAGATTCGTAGAGCTCTAAGAGGAGTCAAGGAAGATTGCAGCTTGCTATCTGAGTTGTATAATTGTTTCATACTGCTAGTTATGAATTTGGAAAATTTCTTGGTGAGAAGGAAGCAAAAAACGAGGGGAAGTTTTTGCAACTGAAATCAGAATAGAAATTTGTGCAGTGAAGTGTTGGGAAGGCTGTGTAAAGAAGTGGGATTAGTTTTGCAGCAATGTTTCTCAACCAGTGGGTCATGACAGAGTATCAGGAGGGTCATGACGTGTGGAAAATTTTATTACAATCTAAAGGAACCCCCTCCCCCCAAAAATAAAAACCCACCTCTTTACTCCCTTCCAGATCTAGTGTTCTTTGTAAACCTCTCAAAACACACAAATAAATTATAGAGGCTTAGCATTGTTATCACTGATACATTTTTACTCTTATTTTTAAAGTAAATGTATGAGGAATATGAAAACTTTTTACTTTGAAAAAGCATCCAGCAACCTGAAAAGGCTGAGAAACACTATTTTGAAGAATCTCAGGGGATGGAATGCACCTTAGCAAGTCCCCTCTGCATCTTCAGAATGGCTCTGGGATTTGGCTTCACCTTGATCCCAATGTGTTCTTGTCCCTCCATTTTTCTCTCCTGCTTGTGGTATTCTGCAGCTTTCCCCTTCTCCTCTACGTTTTTTACCTTCCAACTCTTTGCCATGGAACATACAGAATCTGTGTCAGCCATTCACTAAAACTATTGCTTATTTCACCAGTTCTATGCCTCAAAGTCCCACTTTGGGACACCTGGTCATGGTGAGACATTGACTGCTTCCAGTAAAGTGCAACAGCATTCTCCCACTGACACAGCTGTGAATTCTTGATTGGAAGGGCTGTGGTCAGAAAACAGTATCTCAAGGATCTGTAGGTTTAGAGTGGAGATCTTTAGGGCTCCACAGGAAACAAAGAAACAAGAGGAAGAGGCCAGCTCAGAGGATTGTCTATGGCAATTTGAGACTTTCATCTCTATAGTGAATCGCTACTCACATTCAGCACAAATTATTACCCCTGTCGATGGCTAGTGGCCTATTGGTGGGTCTCAGTCCAGTTCCCAGTGGACAGGAATACACCTCACTTACACCACCATTTAATCATGACCAGAACTGAATGGACATTGGAGGCTGAATTCCCCTCTCATATCAAGTAGTGGTCCCTTCAGATCAGGGCTGAGGTGCATCAGTGAGGAGATGGGCACAGACGCTTGCACATCGCTGCCATTTGCACTCTACCTGTTCGAGCAACAAAGGACTCTCAGCCTCAAGGGCTGTTAATCTGGCATTTTTCACCAGCACTGAACAATTGAGAAAAGAAAATATTTTGCATTTTTAAAAGCATGAATCACATTAATGATGTGCACCCAGAACTTTCAAAAGCTCCACTCTAAAGCATACCACACCGAGCATATTTCTTTTTCTGACTCTCCCTGAGGTTCTGATTTAATTTTCACAGATCTGGACTTTAGAGTGCTGCCCCTGCTTGTGACCTGCATAGAGAAGAACATGATGGCCAAGCAGCTTGCGCTGGTAAGATCCTCCCACACTCGTATCTTTGCATATTTACTAGTTAACACTGCAATAAAACTGATGGATAGAGCTCAGGACGGCATCCAGCAGGATGTTTGGCAAGCATGGTACATCTGAGATTCACCAAGGTGCTATATGAGCTCAAGATGCTTCCTTTATAGTCAAACCAAACTGCAGAGCAACCATGCCAAGCCATTTTGACTTATGTCCTCACAGCTGCCTCTTGTGTGTATCAATATCTAGGGCTGGATTTTTTAGCTGGAGGTCGAACACGTGTAGAAGCTGAAAGAGGCCCCATTGTTCATTTTGTGGGGCCAGATTTTCAAAAAAGCTGGGCACCCAGCAGATCCCATGTGTCACGCTGGTGGCTGGATTTTTCCATTAGCTCAGCCCTCAATGTGCTGACCCCTTTGAAAATGGGAACTGAGCTCTAGAAAGTCAGGCCCTTAATATCCAGTTTATCCTTGCAGGAAGCCATGGACTAAGATGTGGACAGAGACCATGATGGGTCAGAATCCACCAAACCATTGCCTCCACCTCCACTAAAATACTTCAGTTGATTTCTTCCCTACCCCCATCCACAATGAGAACCAGCAGCATTTGCCAGGCATGTTAGCCAAGCAGAGTTATAGGACACCCAGTTCCTTCTATTTCCCCTCCCCTCCCCTCTTGCTAGGTTTATACCATAGAATATCAGGGTTGGAAGGGACCTTAGGAGGTCATCTAGTCCAACCCCCTGCTCAAAGCAGGACCAATTCCCAATTTTTGCCCCAGATCCCTAAATGGCCCCCTGAAGGATTGAACTCACAACCCTGGGTTTAGCAGGCCAATGCTCAAACCACTGAACTATCCTTCCCCACCCCCATGACATGACTCAAAGTGGCTTGGGATGCACTATGAACGCAGGTATTTCCTGTTCCCTAGATCTTACAACATTATCAGGTGGCCAGAAGGCGGTGATCACCTGTGAATCTGGCTGACTAACTTTGGGCTGCATTAGGTCTCCAATAACAGTAATTGGATCTCAAAGATCTACTCCCTTAATATTCCCAATACAGGTTATAGACTGTTGCTAGTTGTAGCCTGTCTCACAGTATTTCAGGTGTAAGGAAAAGACTTAATCTACCCACTTTAGAATCTGTCTCCATGTATCTTCTGCTAGGGATGGTTCCTTACATCCGTCACTACTCTATTGCAGACATATCTGCAGTAAAAAGTGATGGACTGAGAACATTCTGGATTTATGCTCCTCTACATCTGTAGTGAGCCTGTTACTTAAAGGAACAAGAATAAATACCTAGTCTGCTCAAGCGTAGCACACAGCAGAGTATAAAAGCGTTGGCTGTCCCTTGCTTGGTTAGAAAATATTTATCAATACTGTCTGTGATAACATCTTTCACATTAGGACTGGTAGCTAGCTTCTATTTATTGTACTTTGGGATTAATTTAGTGCTGGTGAAAGGCATCAGATAAGCAGCCCTGGAGGCTGAAACTTTTAATTTTTTCTCAAAACAGGTAACACCTTAGAAATATCAAAGATCCAGGTAGATACACTCACAGATAAATAGCACAATGACAGTACAACCTTCCACACACTCCAGTCTCACCATTATTCTGCTCACTAATACAGAGCTTGGTAAGATGGACTCAAGCAAACTATATGCATTTACAGCTAAATGTAAATGTATGCATCTTGGAACCAAGAAAGTAGGCCAAACTTACAGGGTGGGGGACTCTATCTCAGGAAGCAGTCACTCTGAAAAAGATTTGGGGGTCATGGTGGATAATCAGTTGAACATGAATCCCCAGTGCGATGCTGTGGCCAAAAGGGCTAAAGCAATCCTGGGATGCATAAACAAGTGAATCTGGAGTAGGAGCAGAGAGGTTATTTTATCTCTGTATTTGGCACTGGTGTGAGCTGCTGGAATAGTGTCCAGTTCTGGTCTCCACAATTCAAGGATGTTGATAAACTGGAGAGGGTTCAGAGAAAAGCCACATGAATGATTAAAGGATGAGAAGACATGCCTTATAGTGATAGACTCAAGGAGCTCCATCAATTTAAATTAATAAAGAGAAGGTTAAAGGGTGACTTGATTATAATCTAAAAGTTTTAAATCCCTTAATCACTTTTGAAAACTGTGGCCCATTGCTCTCTAAAGATCAATATAACTGCTTCTGCTCTCCTCCTCTCCCTGCATGTTTCATACAATTACAGACTCCAAACCAGCAAGGTAGCCATTAGGTCAGTAAGCTGATGTACCAGCTTATGAACAAACATTTCATTTGCCTTTTCAAGTCATTTTTACTGTCTTCCCTTACCCTTTGTTTCATGGTTCCTTTTGTGTGTGTGTGTGCAAAGATGGATGACATCTTGGAGTGGATTCTTTCCAGTGGCAGAGAAAGCATCTTCAGCCTGGCCTCTTCTCTGCCAGAAGAAGAAAAGAACATAACTGCAGAAATGATGTATACCTGCGGACTGATTCCACAGCCAGACAGACCCTCTCTCACCTACCTGTGGAATAAGGAAGCCCAATCAAACCTAACTGCAATGTATGCAGCCTTGTATGCTTTGTGGATTCTAAGTGAGTGATACCAGTTTAAGTGGGAGGCTGTAAAAATAAAAAATGTGGATCAACAAAGAGCTACAAACCATCACCCTAAAGCAGGGGTGGGCAAATTACCGCCTCACGGGCCACATCTGGTCTGGCATTGCAGGTCTATCAGACAAAGGTCTAGAAACTGGATATAAAATACTTTAGTTGCCTGTAAAAAGGAATCATTTCCCTTATCTCAACGTGACTTTAATGTGGTAAATTGCAAGGACTGTCTTTCATTTTGGTGCGCACGCAGTGTGTAACAGTGAGAAAAGGGACAAATTGCCCCATGTACTACCAAATAAGGGTGAAGGGCATCCCAAAATCCTGTTTGGAATGGTCCTGCACAAGTGCACAAGAAATTAGATCACATGGCATACCATCTGAGCCCTGGTACATGCCTGCCACCGTGTGCAGGAAAAGGTGGTGAGGTTGTAAGGATAAGGCCTTCGTCTGCAGCCAGATTAAAAGAGCAGCCGAGCAGCAGCCATTAGCTGAGAAGCAGGAAGCCACATCCTCACATTCCATCTAAATTACATTAAAACAATGTAATATCAAGCTGTTAAGAAGGAGACCCCGTCCTAATGGCACCCACTATCACCCGATAAAGAAATAGATCTTAAGATGGTTAAAGAAAGCTTAGTTTGACAGCATCCTGTCGGTCAAGAAATCACTTTTCAATAGTTGTGGTTGTGAAATTCTCATTTCTTTGTTTTGTCATTATGGTCCCCACTTCCCTATTGTTTATCTGTATGATCTCTGTCTGGTTCTTTAATTGTTTGTATGTTACATAATTAATTTTGCTAGGTATACATTAATTAAGGTGGTGGGGTAGGATTGGTTAGAGAATTTTGTTACACTATGTTAGGATTGGTTAGTAAAATTTTAGTATAATGATTGGTTAAGGTATAGCTAAAAAGGACTCAAATTTCACTATATAAACTGAGGTCCAAAAAAAAGTCCTTTGGGAACCAACTCTGGGACACAGCCCCAAAGATCAGAGCTGCCAGACCTCAACACTCTGCCAATAACACCGTGCAGAAACTGGAGTCCCCCAGATGGACCTGATCCTGACTGGCCAGCAAGGAAAGTTCATCTGCCTTATTGGGAGTGGTGAGCACTGTATGTGTAGCGTGTGCATTCTGTTGTCGGTGATTGAGAATAAATAGAGGTGATGTCGTATATTACCGTGTAAGGCTCTTTCACTGGTAAAAGGTCCTGCACACCTGCAGAAGTAGTATACACCCGGAGCCCTACCTATTGGGAAAGGATGTGGGTACTTAAATTGACCAGGTTAGTTACACCCTGAGGCCTACGAATTGGGTACAGGTGGCCCTGAGCCCTACGAATTGGGTAAGGGTAGGTGCTTTTCGCCTGGAGCTCTACAAATTGGGAAAAGGTGAGGTACTCGAATATGTGCAGGTAACAAGGTCGATGTAAATTTGAGTGTGGCCATGGGAAAAGAAGCAGCTTGGTACCAAACCCAGCAGAAATGAGCCCAGCGGAGCAGTGTAACTGGTGCACAATGTAAACCAGCTTCAAGTTGGTATGGATTATCCTCACTCCACAGTGCACAATGGAAGATGAGAATCAGAGCTCTAAGAAGGGGAGAAGCATTTAAAAAAAAAAAGTGGATGCAATGACAAGATGCCTTGGAGCCCTTTCCAGACTGGTTTATTGTCAGACCTCAGGCTGTGGGGGGCTGGGGCTGGACAGTGCTGAGAACAGGTCTGTTTATTGGGAAGGCGAGGGTATACATTGCAGTTATTATTGTGACTCCTGGACCAGCATAGGGTTTTGGTGGTGATGCTTCTTAGAGCATTTTCCCTTCCTTAGAAAGCAATATCTAGCTAAGTAAAGATTTCCTTTGTAGATCACCCATTGTATATATTATATACATCTCTCACTCAGCATTTATACCACACACTTCACTGTGGGTGCTATGTGTGCTCAGTATGATTAGCTAAATTATTTAGCAAATATTGTTTGAGTATTTTTTAATATTTGTAAGTATCATCAGCTTTCTTACTTACCCAGGGTTTTTGGTTCAGAAATATATATTTTATGTCAGTAATTTTCAAACAGAGTGGAATATTCAAGGTACTCAAACCAGAGTGTGTTTTATCACTTGTAAATTTCTCTAATTTAATATTTACTCCATCCTTTGTAATTTACGTAAGGGTTGGCATCTGAGTCAAATCTGAAACCAGACACAATCGGTGCTGGGTGTAGCTAAATACAGGAAATTGCCAAACATATGGGTGAACTTAATTCCAAGGTAAAATTATCAACCACAGTGACATAGTAAACACTTTTCTTTGAACAAGAACATATGTTAATCAATTTTAATATCATATGCCTGTAGTTTTATTTGCAATTATATTGTATATTTATCTGTTGCAATCAGTAACAAGAGAATTAGAAGCATAACCTCTGAATGTATCCTTTCATCACACAGCTAAATCTTGGTTATTAACTTCTAAAGAATTCTTCTTCACTCAGATGAGTGGGTAATCAGTTTGGCACACCCAATGGAAAGCAATTTTATTCTGCGGCTGAGGGAGAATGTATTATTGGAAAGAAATAAAAAATCATGACCTGGCTAGCTGTGAGCTAATCACCGCCCTTGCAAGCCTAGAACTCACGGCTTATATCCTCTCCACAGATAAAAATCAATGTGGTTAGATGACTACTGCAGATTGTGCCAGATCCTGGAATCCTTACTTAGGGTCCTTACTTAAAGGGAAAACCTTCACAGGGAGAGGAAACATAGTAGAATTATACTATGGATGACTTTAGCCCACATACCCTTGATGACCTATTACAGTGAGGAGAAAATGGAAGGCTACAAGAACTGGTGAAGGTAAAGTAACGATGAGCAGAGTTTAGAGTAAATTACAGCAATTGGAAGAAGGAAAAAGAGTTTTAAAATTTTGGTACAGTATAAATAAAAGAGTAATTGCACACTTTGTGGATATCACAGGCAGGAAAGGAGAAGAAGCTAAGCCTGGAGGAGCAGAGTGAATATACAAAAATGGTCAGAGGAGTAGAGTGAAGTAATTCTATGTCACATTATTTTACACAGACTATATAGAAAAAGTTCATGGGCTAAAGTCATCCATAGTATAATTCTACTGAAGTAAATGGAATTAGACAAGGGACACATTTGACCTGTGTTGTTCTTGTTTTATTATTTTAAGGTTAACTTGAAAAACTCGGGGGAATAATAAAGAACTAGTTATGACCCCATTAAAATAGTAATACAAAATAAAAACAGACTGCTGCGCATTACTGACTCACTAATGTCTACTTATTGTATTTTCCCATCTAATTTATATATGTTGCAGTTCTCTATGAGATATTCTGCTGTGAATTAGGCCAAGAAATGTACTGTGCAGTCTCAGAATGCCCCTTTGTTTAATCTGTATAAACCTGATCAATGCACAAGCTGTCCAGCTGGCAAATAAGATAATCAGCCTACAGGCAATTTAAATGCTCTTGTTAAAGTAGATTTTATTCATCAGTGTTTAATAAGTAATGAATATGAAAAGGTTGAAGTATGGTTTCTACCCATACCACTTCCTGCTGCTATCCTGTCAAACTGCATAAGCTAAACTGGGTTGATCCCAATCAGTTCTTGGATGGGTGCCCACCAAGGAACTTCTAGATGCTGCAAGGAGTGGTGGTTGTTCAGTAGGTGCCACTCTTTCTCATGAATTAATATTGAGCCAATGCCCAAGCACAATAAGAGGATGAACTGTACAGCAGAAGAGATGCTGGGCCTGGTTTTCCATTGCCTTACATCTTTACGCATTGGCAACATGGGTGTAGAACAATACTAAGTCAGAATGGCAGTGTTTCACATCCATTTTGCACAGATGACTACATAAAAGTGCAAGGCAGTGGTCAATCAGGCTCACTGTACTTTGAATGAGATGTAAAACTACCTTCCTGACCCCTTGTAGTCACTTTTTTTGGTAGTAGGAAAACTCTTCTACTGAGTGTTAGAAAAGAATTGCTTCTAGTAAGATATTAGGTTTACAAACTAAACCATTTTAAAATAAACATAGCTCACCCTATTTGGACTCAAGAAATACCTCAGGCCAACTTTTTCAGAGGCTTGCAAGGTACATACATATTGTGTATTATGAAATTACTAAAAAACAATGTTACTTGAAAAGCACTTGTATACAACAGTGTAGTATTAACACAGCTTCTATTTTATAGGCAATACAGTCTATCATTGTAGATATCTTCATTATATACGATAACATTACCAAATTTGCTTTACTTTTGAAAGGTTAGATTCTTTCTGGGAATAAATACTTCCACTTTATCTTAATATTTTCACAATTTGTTCCTGGACTTGTTTACTGATACAATAAAATCATGAAGAGTTCAAAACTGCTGTGAAGAGAATAAGCTTCTGTTCATACAGCATGGCACCTAGGACCTCCAGCACATGCCACAGGTGATATGCAGAGAAGAAGAAATAGCTACAGAAGCAAGCAGATGGAGTTCAAAATGCTCAGCACCCTTTTTGTTTGCTTTACATATAGTTTCTGAAAGTACGATGGAAGCAGCAAACATAAAAGTCATATAAACAGGCCCCTTATGTTTCCTGATTCCAGGACAGTGGAATTTGTCAACATATCTTGCCTTAGATATGTGATCTGGAATCTAAGCTTTTATTAAAAAACAAACAAACAGAAAAACTGTTTTTCCAGCCTTCATTGGCCTATTCTACATTAAGCTTTTTTTAAAAACTTCCACACTGTTGCACTACCATATAGGTCTCACTGGTGATGGCAATGGTGGAAGCTCAACTGGCTGTCAGTGTTTTTACCATCATACTGCCTAACTTTGCAGAGCAGGCTGGAATGGAAGGATTTCAGGCACAACATAAATGCTGAGATTTCACTTTGATAACAAAGAAATGTGCAGGAACTTTCTACAGTGAATTAAAGTTAAAAGAAAATAACCATTTTTATTTTTGGCAAATCCCTACTCTAACAAAAATTATGATTCGATCTTTAATATCTACAGAGAACTTTGCTTTTTAGGAACTCCAAGAGACATGTCCATTACATTAAACAACACAAAACTTAATTTGTCTGTCTCAGAAAGATGAAGAATGGAGATGATCCTCCTTGAATTTGGTACTGTGGTTGCAGAGAGACTTTTTCAAATTGCTGATGAAAGCAGACTGTACTTTCTGGAATCTGATATGGTCTGGAAACCCTTTCTGTATAGCATTGTGAAATTTTCAGTATAGTAAATATTTTAGCTACACAGAATCTGCCAGAGTTTTCACTGTAGATTCCGTGTTTAAAGGGGTTTATAAATGAGTTCTAACAACATGCTCTGAAACATTTAGCTTGCATGGCTAATAAATATTGGTACACTGTATCTCATAGCAAAATCAGTACAATATATTAATATAAATTATTTCAACCTCCCTGACTTGAAAAGGAGTTAATATGAAAAGAGGAAAGTTGTAACAACCTTGTTTTTTTCCAAAAAGGGACAAAAAGCAAAAGGAAATACTATAAATAGTTTTATTTTTTACATTATAGAGGTTAAATATGTACTTCCAGCCTACAAGAGTAATTTCTAGCAAACACTGATGTACATATGCTTCTACTTAAAGCATTATAACACATTAATATGCTTTTACAATCATTCCACTATACTATATCACTTCTCCATGAATTGTTTATGGCTCCTTCATTTATTTAAAGTACAGAGCTATGCTGTGTTCAGTGTCAATACCACAAACCAGAGACTTTTCTGTAAAAAACACATATTAATAATTTTCTTTGCATTCTTTGTTTTCCATTGAATTACTCTCCCCGGTATGAACATTTTATACTAGACATTTTTTAGAATCTCTATCCACAAGTGGCTCCTGAATACAGAAAATGTAAAGCTATATCAATTTTAAGAGGATTGGCTATTGAAATACAAGAGCCCCAGGATTGGAGGTAAAAAAAAGGGACATCACAAAAAAATAATAATGCTTTCACAACTTTTCTTCAGTTTTCCAATTTCTATTTTAAGTTTATTAGCAAGATTTTGCTCCATAGTGTTTGATTCGAATGCTTGTACAAATCCGACATCTCACTTCATTGTTAGGACTGTATGTTCCAGGGTCACAAACCACTGCAACCAAACAAATATATAGTATTTCAGTCAGATGCCTTCCATCTTGGGCTGGGTAATATACATTATGGAATTTTCAAACTTGTATTAGGGACATTCAGCAGATCACTAAACTAGGTCCAGGTCACTAAACAGGTTATATTTGTGCATGCTGAATATTTCATATGGAGCTAAGTGATCATATGAAGGAAAACTACATTCTTAATTTTAACATATTTTATATCAGTTACTTTTCATTTAATATTTTAGTGCTCCATTCCGACATACCCTGTAGGATACTCTACCTGTATTATAGAATGCTTTTTTCAGTTTCTCTGAGATCAACACACTTGGCTTCACTTCATAACACAGTAGTCTGAACAGAACGTCTGATCAGAAATTAAGGGCTCAATCCAGGGGCTGAGCACTTTGGCCTGATCCAGCAATGCACATTTACTTTGCTTGACATTGTGTAACATTGACTCTAGGTGGCTGCTTAGCAAATTTCAGTTGCCATGAGCAATAGATGTGACTATTGGAAATGATTAGTGACATGCACTACACTTAGGGTTAAAAAGATATGGACAAATTGGAGAGTCCAGAGGAGAGCAACAAAAATAATAAAAAGTTTAGAAAACCTGACCTATGAGAAAAGGTTAAAAAAGCTGGGCATGTTTAGTCTTGAGAAAAGCAGCATGAGAGGGGACCCCAACTGATAACAGTCTTCAAATTTGTTAAGAGCTGTTGTAATGAGGACAGTAATCAGTTGTTCCCTATGTCCACAGAAGCTAAAACAAAAAGTAATCAGATTAATCTGCAGAAAGGGAGATTTTGGTTACATATTAAGAAAAACTTTCTAATTATAACTAAGGCTACAATTATGTCATGGAGGTCATGGAAATCATGGAATCTGTGACTTCCATTGACCTCTGTAACATTTTCTGCCTTGGGGCTGGAGCTCTCAGCCAGCCCCCCTGCAGCTCCCAGTCCCCACCCTGGTATGGGAACCCCCCGTAGCTGCCCAACCACAGTGGGGGAACTCTGCATCTTGGTGGGCGGACCCCCCGCTGCTGCCCAGCCGCGGGGCGGGGGGGATCCTCCGCAGCTGCCGAGCCTCAGCGGGGGGACCCTGCAGCTGCCCAGCCGTGGCAGGCAGACCTTCCGCACCTGTGCCCAGCCATGGCGGGCAGCGAGGGGATCTGCTCCCAGGCACTGCGGGGCGGGCGGAAAGGCGAGGGGACCCAGCAGCAGGCCAGCCCCTGTGAGGGGTGGGGAACCCCAGAGCTTCCACTCACTGCAGGTGGCGGGGGACCCCAGAGCCTCAGCAGCAGCGGATGCTTAGCTGAATCCACCTCCCTATTTTGTCAGGGATATTTTTAGTGAAAGTCAGGGACAGGCTGTCGTGAATTTTTGTCTATTGCCCGTGACCTGTCCCTGACTTTTAATAAAAATATCCCTGACAAAATTTTAGCCTTAATTATAGGAATTGTTAAGCATTGGAATAGGCTTCCAAGGAAAATTGTGGAATCCCTGACATTGGAGGTTTTAAGTACAGGTTAGACAAACACCTGTCTGGATGGTCTACGTATATTTGGTCGTGCCTCAGCACAGGGGGCTGGACTAGATGACCTCTCAAGGTCCCTTCCAATCCTACAGTTCCATGATTCTATAACTCAATTCTAACTAACCCCTGTTTAACCAGACAGCCTTTGCACTGTGTGCTGAAAGTCAACACAAATAGAGGCTATGTCTACCCTGCACTTTCGTCAGTAAAACTTCTGTCGGTCAGGGGTGTGAAAAAACCCCCATCCCTGACCGACAAAAGTTTTACCAATGAAAAGTGCTGGTGTGGACAGTGCTTTGTTGGTGGGAGACGCTTTCCCGCCAACAAAGCTACCGCCTGTCTTTGGGGGTGGTTTTATTTTGTCATCAGGAGAGCTCTCTCCTGCCCACAAAGAGAGACTACACTGCGTACCTTACAGCGACACGGCCGTAGTAGCACAGATGCTGTAAGGTGCACAGTGCAGACATAGCCCGAGTGCAAGAACTAAAGACCTACTGAGAACGTCCTGCCTCCAGTAATCCAAAATTCAGAAATAGATACTGCTGGCAGGAGTACTCCTAGAACAGTTGAGCATTTATTTTAAAAAAGCAGTACTATGAAAGTGACAATTTCTTATTGATCCTATGTCCTGAATACTATAATTGATCTAAGAGCAAGAAGAGAAAGTCATTTAGCCATATTTCCAGATGGGCCAATGACAGCAGTGGTTGCCTTTATTACTGTATGATATGCATCAAATACTATCAGCACCTTTTTCTTGGCTGTTTCCATTCCTGCCAACTTTATTACCTAGAATCTCAATGCCTCTCCAAAAGATAAAGAGCAGTACACTTACTTTTATCACCAATATTAAAAATATATATATCTGGCAGAAAAATGTAAGCAGGGTTAATATGCAATAATCTTTATATTGCTTGCTAAAAATATGGATACTTTATTTTTCTATAATTACCACAGCAACTAGCGCAGTCATTGTGGGTGTCATCATTTTTTCCAAAACCTGGACGACAGCTGTCAATGCGAGTAACTTCAAAGCTATGGTCTATATAATGTATTGCAGGTACATTTCGAAACTCGTGCTTCAGAACATATGTTTGTTTATGGAAAAATTCTTCAATGAGATCTCTTGCCTAAAATTTAGGAACAATTAAATGATAAATGATAAATATGACAGTGGGATTTTGTTTTTTGTAGATTAGATATATCAATAAATATATGCTGTCCTAATTCTGCTTGAATATGTATGTGATATGCAATACAGGCCTGATCCTGCACCCACTGCACTGCATCCTCATCCAGAGTCTTTTCATTGGCTTTAGTAGGCTTAGGATCAGGGTCAATGTGCAATATAATGTATATCATAAACAATCACCATGAAGCTAAATGAGCTATATATAAAACAGAAGCTACACTTGATATTTTCTTTAAACTGCATTACAGCTACCAAATCATAATCCAAAGGTCTATGTTCTAGGAAAATTGAAATAAAAAATACAGTACATGTTAACATATTGCTAATTTTCATAATTTCATATTTTAGAAAGTAAACGTATAAGAAACATTAACACTGGCCTCAGCAAATTTTGGATAAATATGACATTTAAATACAGTTTTCTATCTTGAGCTGAGTTATTTAAAATCCAGACATCACACACACATTCCTGCTCTTTGCATAGGGTGGACTGCAACCAGTCAAAATCTGTAGATACTAATGGTGAAATAACTGTAGCGTGAAGGGACCACAAAAGCCTTCTATAACACTTAAACCCTACTGATCCATTGAATACAATTGTGGACAGACTACCCTGAATACAAAGAAAAGTACTTAACAGTGGGATGTCTGCATGGATATCTGCATGTCCTTTTTAACAGGAGGGGGGGAGAGAGAAACATTCCACAATGGTCCAAAATTGGTTATATAGGGGACCACTGGGGATGGATGTGTGGAGGGGCCTCTAGTTCCCGTTTACATGAATCCAGTGGGCTAAAATATCTGCATAGGAAACATGGAGTAGCAGTGGCTACTATTCCCTACCACATCTAGAATAGCTGCACCAAAGCACCACGGTCTGCTTGTGGACTGATGGAATAGATTCCTTCTCCATGCTGCGCTTGCTCGTCTAGATTTCCCTGCACAAAGCCCAATTATCTAGGGTTTGTACAGGAAAAAGTAAATTTCACCTTTAACTAACTTTGTAGTCCATATTTTACAAACCCCCTCCCCACAGGGCTCCTTTCCTCATTTTGAGTTCTAGAATATTCAAGGTATGCTTGCATTAAAAAAATCCTACCTCCTGAACTCTTCTGTTGGTTACATCTTCACAGTCATAAGAAATCTGTTGGCAAACTGCTTCCCATCCTGGGGCAAAAGGATTTACTATAGAGAAAAGGAGAAAGGGTATAAAGGCAAAACTGTATTGTAATAGCTCATCACAAATGCCTTGAAGAATACATTACAAAGGAGCATGTCGACTTCAGCTAAGTTATTCATGTAGCTGAAGTTGCATAACTTAGATCGATCTCTCCCTGTAGTGTAGACATGCCCTCAGTGATATGTGCGAAAGATTGTGAGACCCTGCAATCCAACTTTGAACAGTGGCAACACAGAGCAGACAGGACTTAGAGTGAATGTTAGCAAGACTGAGGTTATAACTGAGGGAAGAGGACGCACCATAAAGGATATTACAGGCAGAGAGCTTAGACAAATGAAAGAATCTGAATACATAAGCTCAGTGGTTGCTGATAATGGTGCCCTTCTGAGTGAAGTCCAGCACTGTACCAAAGCTGCTTGGTGCAAATGGTGGGAGCTGACTCCAGTCATCTGTGATAAAAGATGCCAATAAAATTAAAAGGTAGAGTATGTAAAACTGTAATTCTACCCATCCAAATGTGCAGAACAGAGACATGGCCAGGCACAAGTAAATAAATCAGTATGCTCTCCGCCACGGAAATGAAGATGCTGAGATGGTAAAATAGTTGGACACTCCATGATAGGAAATGAAATGAAGTTATGAGGGGCATAATGCGGGTTGCCCCAAATGAAGACAAGTTGAGGGAGGCTAGGCAACGTTGGTAGGGACATGTCCAATGGAGACCTGAGAATTATGTTGATAGGCTGGGCCTTGCAATGATCATGGATGGAAGATGATCAAGAGGAAGGCCAAAGACTTGGTATATGGACCGGATATCAGTGGACATTAAAAAGACCAATTTGCATGACAACCAGGTGTACAATCATGAGTTTCGGAAGAAGACTATAAAAGTTGCTGAACCCAAATAAGGAAGTGGCAAGAAACAAGAAGAAAATAGCAAGAAAGATAAATCTGATCATTTTTCTGACAGAATTACATGAACTATATCTGGACTTTAGTAAATGATCTTCTGGGAATGTGCGACAGGGATGGATCACTTCATGATTACCTGTTCTGTTCATTCCCTCTGAAGCACCTGGCATTGGCCACTATCAGAAGGAAGGATACTGGGCTAGATGGAACTTTGGTCTGACCCAGTATGGCTGTTCCTATGTTCCCTAAGGCCCTTTGCAAACAACACCCCTGTTAGAGAATAACCTTTGCCAGTAAGGTTGTAAAAAGTACAGTAACTATAAATTCAACTAACTCATAAGCTGCATTATAGCTCCATCTGTGGGCTAACAAGAAAAAATACAGAAACTCTGAAGAAAAGCAGAGAAGCAACGTACAAGGGAACATGTGACTTTGATATAATTGCAAATGTTATTTATATTGTCCTTAATTTAACTCTTTTGTTAATAAAGTAACAGTGTGACACTACGTCTTAAACAAATGCTTAAATCTGTTACCTTGAAAAGTAACAAATAGCTCATCCAGGAGGCCATGTTTTGGCATCTTGATGACATGACATTTGTATGATGGTTCTATAACATGACATGTCAAATCAGAGATTAAATCATTCAAGATTTTCTTCAGCTCTTCAAAGAATTGACCATTAGCTGCTAGTCTGCACTCTTTTGTAGTAAACCGAACAGATATCTGGTATGTGTAGTCAGGCTCCCGATATGCTTAAAAAAATTAGTATACACATAAGTCCATGCAATATAATGTCTGTCTCACACATAATATATTTCCTATGCAGTACTATTCTTTCTATCTTATATCTTAAACAGACTTTTATTTAGAGGCAAACCAATTTGTTTACTTATTAAGCATGATGGGCCAAATGCATCCTTGGTATAGCTTCCCTGACTTAAATGGTGTTACATTATTCATTTAGTTTGATATGCACAACAATTTTTGTATTTGTACATACTATATTTTTATATGACTCTGTGCCTAAATACCAAACACGAGAAAATGTTATATGTCAAAATAGCTACAGAACTAACATGGCCATTTTTGAGCCTGGGCACTTGCTTAAAAAGTAGACATAACTGAAATGTGATGAGAAATTGTTAAAGAAAGTACTTAATGTACCTGCATTTTAGGATGGAGAGTTTTGAAGTCTGACTGGAAAAAGAAATTACATCTGTTTCTTTCTCCTTTCATGTACTTTTTTATAATTGTTTTTGGGAGAATGATGGGGTTGCTAAACTGCACAATCTGTCACCCTTCCACCACTTGTAACATATGTCATCAACTAAGATCAGACCAGGACAGAGGCCCATATTTGACACCTCTTTGGAACAAGATCACGGCCACACCAGAGTCTCTTCTGACCTTGGGTACCTTTGGGGGAAGGCAGGAAGAAGGCAATGACCTCATCTATTTTTCCCAACGGTAAAGATTATTTCATTCTAAAGGACAGTCACCACATGCTCTTGGCAGTTGTGTTGATTTGATTGAAATCAAAGTTGTATTGAACTGACTTTTCAAAAACTGGTATTTAGAATAATAAAGATGTTTATCACCAAGGTGCTTGAAAATGTAATTTACAATCTGGAGTACAGTGCTAACTGTGTTTAATAAACCAATATTCAGAAAAGTCACATGCACTAGTTTACCAGCAAATTTGTACGGTCTTACCATAAACCATAAATTTATATGTCTTAAATTTCTCTCTCTCTTCTTGTATGTCAGTTTTGATGGTTTTATAAGAAAGAGTGCAAGTATAAGATCCAGACATAGACTCCTGAAAACCTCTCACCATCAGTTTTCCTGTTTCCGTGAGATTGATGTAACTTTGTCCTAAAATGGGAACAGGAAACTACCTGATTAATACTGGAAAAATACTGATGCATAATGTATGTAGTATACTAACAGACGAGAGATGGATTATTTACCTTTACATAGGTATATCAATTTACTTATAGATGTTGGTCTGAATCTAATGACCTTCAGGACTGGTTGCAAATCTCATTTTTTCTCATTTATGGTATTCATAATACCATTGTTGGTATTCAAACTAGTGGAGTGGGGAATGTTTGTGTGTTTACATCTGTAAGCTGATGGAGTGGGCCAACTGGGCCAGCTACAAAGTCTTTTACCAAGTGAAGCTTTTCTCCACAGCTTTATTCTTGAGCCTGTCTGTACAACAACAAAAAAGGAAAATATAGACTCAAACAGAAAAATCCTAAATCAAACAACAACCCAGCCCACTAGGCATGGAGCTCCACCTTCTCCATAATCTCTCTCCCATTTGGTTACCAAGCAGTGATTTTTAATAGTGCTTCCAGTTTCCCCCTAAGTGCCTGATTGGATATTCAATCCTCAGCCCTGCTTCCTTAATCTACTTTATAGATCTGTGTCAGTTATGTGAAGAAAATTACTTCCTTTCTTTATGGAAATCAGGAAGAGCTCCAAAACAAATTCTGACTAATCACACATTATTATGGAAAATGTCTTAAAGAAATGAAGGTTAATGAAAGCACCCATGAAAAAATTCATAGGATAACATGACCCACAAGTCACACCATCCCACTGATGATAGGTTTCACCAAAAACGTAGAAAGCGTGATCTCACATACACAATTCTGAAATCTACTCAACCATTAGTGATGGAATTAATTTTTTCTGTAAAAGAGGAGATAAACAGAAAACAAAGCTATCTCAGCAGAATTTTTCATTTTTGCCATCACATATGGATTGCTTCTAGTTATGTGATATTCATAAAAACAGATTCTATGGGTTAGTAGGTGATGGAATAAACATGGAACCAGTAAGACTGTATATAAACTATAAACTTGCCTTTTAGATTCTTTCCATTTGGTCCAATCCATAAATAGTTTGGATCTATTACTTCTTTTTGAGAAAGTGCCAAATCCATGCATACTAGAAATGGACTATTTGTATACACTTTAACATAAATGTTCACTGCAATACAAGAGAATGAATTAAATAACCAGCAATGCTGAAACTGAATGAAATGACTAAATATCAATTTATATATACATATACATTATTTAATTCTTTACTTTTTTAGGTCCAACTTGCAAAAGTAGTTCAATGTTACACTAATCTTTTATTGGCCTTATTTATTAATTATTATTATTATTATGTATTAGTTTGTACTGTGGAACTGTCCACAATGTGCTTTGTACTGTCCAGATATACTGGAAAACATGGTCCCAATCTCAAAGATTTGACAGCCTAAGAATATCAGATCTCCAGTTTGCAGCTGAGGTGGTGAGAAGGCAAGTAGTACCTGAACCCTTATACTGACATTAAATGCTTACAAAATTCTATAGCGACACCACAGGGGAAAAGTGTTTGTTAAGCCACAGCTCTGCATCATGGGAATAGTATTGTTGGAATCACCAGCAGCTCAGCAGCACGTGTTGTTCCCATGGTGTGTCCTGATAAATGTTAGTGCTAAAATACAATACATTGACCACTGCCACTTTTTTACACCCCTGAAAAACATAAAGATTCAAGGTCATTTTTCTAATATGATCTGTTTAATTTTTCATTAAATAATAAATTGTGCCCCCATTGACTTTGGCTCACCTCCCACCAAATTAAAGTTCTTCTTTAGAGTTTTTCTAAATCAGTTTCCATTGTAACTTTAATAGGCAGTTGTAAAAATGTGGTGTTAAACTTTTTGTAGAATAAATCTATTATATTAATTCAATTAACTGTGCTGACCAATCAGATACTTTATGGAGTCAATCTTGTAAATGAACAAAAAGGAAAGAAATTAACAAGTACAGACTGGAAACATATGGGAATGAATAAGCTATAGCCCTACTCTATATCCCAGGTACAGAATTAGTGGGATTGTTACAATGGATATGGAATAAATACATTTTCCACTGGTGTTGGGTGTGTAACAGGTTTCCATCCATGCTACTATGCCAGTAACTGTACTTGTTTCCCACCAGGCACGACTATTCACCATCCCCAAATACTCTGCCACTCTACCCACCATGTAGTAGCAAACAGGTATTTAGAGAGCAGTTTGGACTCTCTGCACCTTGGCACAAAGGCTTTTAAATCACTGTTTACCTCAAAACAAGTTTTTTCTCAAACCCACCTCCATGTGTGTCAGAATGGGACCCTGATTAAGGAATTCACACCAGAACTATGTCTAATGTATATGCCGTTCTTTGATTAAAAATGCATAATTGTTCTCTTTTATCTTTCTTTACTGTGATTCGGTTAAAAACATTATAGCCTAGGCCAAAAGACAGTTCTGCATACTTGACTTATATTCCTTACTGAAAACAGACTCTTCAAGATTGTGCAATGTTGATAGCTTGTAGAATGAACTATCATTCTGCCAATACCTTTTTCATTTTATATAAAAACCCATAAATGCACATGCTACTGCTCCATGCAATCACGTAATTCAAAGATCTTTCTGTTTACAATGTCCTTTATTGCACAGTGGTTATGATTTGTTGACAGCTTTCAGATTACAGTAATTGAATTGTTCCAGTTGGGAATAATTTGAAGTAAAAAATTTAGTAACCTATTTTACGATATCCATTTCCTGTTTATATGCTTGAAGAATTATGTAATTTTCTATATAATTAAGATTTGAAATTCTTGGTATAATAACACAGCTCAAAGTCACCTACATATGTACATTTGTTTATATGCTTTATTGCTGTATTTATGATCTTTGTATTAATATTGCATTAAAATGCTTACTTAGATCTTAACTATAAAAATAGTCACCTTGACGTTTGATGTTGCCATAAATGTAATTCTTTTTAATTACTTTAACAGAATATTGTTCTTCATCAATTGCAGCTTCCACTGTTGAAAAAACACAGTAACACTTAAAAAACATTTTAAAAATCAAATCTGAATTTAGTTTGTTTCCCCTTTTATTTTATTCTTGCAGTTCCCCTCCCTTCCATCCTTTTCTTAAAACAAGCACTCCTGCTTACTGTTTGAGAAGTAAACCTGTCTTGACTTTGGAGCCTCCAAACTGGCTGAATATTTAACTTTCCAAAAAAATGTAAGTAATTAAGGAAGTGTTTAAAAATTTGAAGCTCTTCAAAATAATCTCAGCTACAAAATTTGTCAAGCTTGCATCAAATTTACAGAATGGGCATTTCTTCCCTGATATAAATAAATAATAAACAAAAACATGGAGTTTGGAGCCAGAAGAGTTATCTACTGGTTTGATCCATTTTCTGCTGTTTAAAGTCCGGGGTTCAGTTTCTAATCCCAGTCATTCACTACCCAGGTCAGAAAGTACTGTGGAAACAGCACACTCCACCCAAAAGGTGAAGGAAGTGCGTTGCACCGCTTAGCTAATCAATAGCAGTGCATGTGATAATCTATTGGAGGTCCTAAACAGGAATATTTTGGGGGGCACCCCCTTTACAATAGCTACTAATAATTAATAGCGGGCCCCTGTGAGTTGCTCAGGGCCCTTAAGCCATTGCTTTGTCTGCTTATGCCTAGCACTGTCTTTGATGAATCCCAACACCTCTGAATAGTTACAGATTTCAGTGAACAGGTTAGAGATTTGCATTAACAGTCCCTCAAAGGAATACCATTTATTTATAATTTGGGGCCCACAACTCCCAGACACCCCATCTGACTTTGGGACAAAAGAATTCATAACTACGGTTATGTAACACCCACTTCAGAAGGGCATCTCACCACACCTGGGATTGCATTAGGGACGCACCCGCTGAGGTTGCTGGAGGCCCTGATTTCTCTGACACAAGTGGGGTTCAGGGAAGCCACAGCATTAGTGATCTTGTGGAGGGTGTGGGGCCCATGTTTCTGTGCTCCAGTTTCCATATCCATAGAGCAGTTTAAAGGGAGTTGGCCCCCTTTTGATGCACACTGGGGCCCAGTACATGTGCGAGGGATTCTCTCTCAGGAGAGCCCCAAATGGGTACGAAGACAGCAGTCCCAATATTTTGGGGGCCCTCAATGGCTCCTGACCAGGGTTTCACTGAAGGCCTCCAGGACACTAGGATGGCCCCTTCTGATGTCTGGTTGCACAAAGAGCGAGACCAAGAGGTAAAGGGGTATTGGCGGTGACCCACATGGAACATGAAGCCTTGATGATTTCTGACCTCAGGGAATAAGGGGCTCTGGGAAACTACAATGGTGGCCTCTTATAATCTCTGACCTCAGAGTTAGGGCCACAGGGAGAACAGGGCGTGCCTCTGCCATCCAGGGTTGCAGGGCAAGAGCTGGAGACGCGGGAAGCCCCCACAGAGAGTGAGGACAACATGCTCCCCCGGTTACCTTGGGTCAAAGCAAACAAGGCGTTCAACAAAACCCCCAGGGACAGGAGGGAGGCGCTGTAGAGAGGAGGGCTCAGGCCCCAGCCGCCCCCCTGCATGGTCAAGCGCAGCCCCCTCCCGCGCGATCCTCGATCCCTGCCAAGAAGTGGGGGCGGGGCAGGGCACGGCAGTCAAGCGCCCCTCGCAGCCCCTCCCCCGCCCGCAGCGTTTTAACCGCCGCGGCACGTGACTAACAGCTGTGCGATGCCCGCCTTTTTTTCGCCTGTCACGGCTACAGCGCGAGCCTAACCGCCTTGCCCGCCTTTTTCTGCCTGTGGCGTCGGCAGCGCGAGGACAAATGTCCTTCCCGCCTGTCGCCCATGCAGCGCAACGCCAAATGTCCTTCCCGCCTTTTTTTTCCCTTGTCGGGTCCGCAGCACGAGGCCAAAAACCCTTCCCCGCCTTTTTTCCACTGTTGGGCCCGCAGCAAGAAGCCAACAGCCCTTCCCGCTTTTTTCTCGCCAATCGCGTCCGCAGCGCCAGGCCAAAAGCCCTTCCCGCCTTTTTTCCACCCCTCGCGTCCGCTGCGCGAGACCAAATGTCCTTCCCGCCTTTTTTCTCTCTGTCGGTCCGCAGTACGAGGCCAAAAGCCCTTCCCGCCCTTTTCTCGCCTGTCGCGTCCGCAGAGCGAGACCAACTGCCCTTCCCGCCTTTTTTCCCCAATCGCGTCCGCAGAGCGAGACCAACTACCCTGCCCGCCTTTTTTCCGCCTGTCGCGTCCACTGCCCACGGCGCGAGACCAAATGCCCTTCCCGCCTTTTTTCCGCCTGTCGCGTCCGCAGCACGAGCCCAAGCGCCCTACCCGCCTTTTTTCCGCCTGTCGGGGTCGCAGCGCGAGGCCAAATGTCCTTCCCGCCTTTTTTCCCACTGTCGGGTCCGCAGCACGAGGCCAAAAGCCCTTCCCGCCTTTTTCTCCCCAATCGCGTCCTTAGCGCGAGCCCAAATGCCCTTCCCGCCTTTATTCCGCCTGTCGCGTCCGCAGCGCGAGGCCAAATGTCCTTCCCACCTTTTTTCCCACTGTCGGGTCCGCAACACGAGGCCAAAAGCCCTTCCCGCCTTTATTCCGCCTGTCGCGTCCGCAGCGCGAGACCAACTGCCCTTCCCGCCTTTTTTCCGCCTGTCGGGGTCGCAGCGCGAGACCAAATGGCCTTCCCGCCTTTTTTAAGCCTGTTGCGGCGGCAGCAGCGCGGGGGCCCTGAACGCTGTTCCCGACTTTTTTTCGCCTGCCGTGGCAGATGCATTCGAACCCTACCAGCTCTTTCTGCCATCTTTCTGCTCCCATTTGCTACCTTTATGCTCCAGAGAGGCGCCTCTTTCCTCCCTTAAGGGGAATCCCTCTCTCATGGGGGGAGGGGCTACCTCAGTCAGCTGCCCACTTGAAAGGCCAGATGGGGCTGGCGGATAGGAGATGGCTTTGCAGGAAACCTGACTGGATAGGACAGCATCCCCCCTCTTTAATAAAATGACTGGGGGTCTCCCTTTACACCTCCTACCCCATTCTGCACCCCAGCACAGTAAACCAAGTGGCAAAGTGCAAAAGCTGATCATAATAGCATAATTCTCCTTTCTAGAGATTGAACCACCCAGACAATCACTATGCCATCTATCCTCAACACTATGTGCCACACACCCGTAGAAACTATGTTATAACTACACCAAATACAGTGGCTCACACAACTAGCAACAATATTAGAAAAACCTTCAGGGACCCTGGGAGAACTGGGACATGGTGATGTCTGCCCCTGCTTCCCACAGCTAGAACCAGCACAGCACTATAACCATGTTTAGAAAGCATTGCTAGACACAGTGACGCTGTGGTTTGTCCCCATTCTGCTGTGTCAGCTTTCACAATTTAATTGAGAATCTTGCAATGTTTAGTGTTTTTCTTAAAGCCCCAGCTTCTGGAGCCATGTGATGAGTTGAGAATCTCAACGTCTTTTTTTAATTTTAAGTAAATTTTTAGCACTGTGGCAAAAAGCTTGAAAATGTGATCTTGTATCAAAATCTAAAATGCAAACAAAAAGAACTTCAAATTTATTATTTTTTTAAATATCATAATTTTAAGCCAATCTCATGATTTTAGGGCCCTGTCTCAACTTTTTTGAACATTTGGGGTTATATTGGTAATACCACATTTCTAAAAACAGTGTTAAAATAACCACTTTCAGAAAATGTGCTTGGACACAGTATTCATATTTGACATTGTTAGAAACAGCCATATAACTGTGTTTGGAAAACGCCCAAGACCTTGGCTAACAGTATTAAGAAAGAAAGAAAGAAACCTCCCAAGGGGATAATATTGAATTATGAAAGGAAAATGTTGAGATAGAAAACACAATTATGGACTAAAACATTAGTGTTTTTAAACTATTTATCCTCCAATTTTCATGTTATTTAAAGTTTCCTGCCTAAACATTGGTGCTGCTTTAGTTATTTCAATTGACTCAAGTTCAAAAACACTTAACGGTTATGTCTAGACTAGCTGGCTCAGGTGTAAGGAATATGTCAAAAGGGGTTCAGTTTTAGTTTCTATAAGTAGTTGATTAATTTAAAATTAGGACCATCTCAAAAAGGTTTAGCATTCCTCTGTGTCAAAGATTTTCAGTTTTACTCAAAGTTAACTTTTCACACTGATGCGATATCGGCAAAGTGATTCAGTTCTAATCTGTGTCCGTTATATACTAGTCATATCTCAGTCTGTTCCAGAGGATGTTTATGCCCAAATTTAATTTGACTGTCCCACACAAACTTTCATTATCCCACTTGTTAATTATTGTAAAATAAGAATCTCTTCATTATAAAGCTTTGTCTGCAGTTTTGGATCTCTGTAGACTGAGACTTACGATCTATGTCTCTAGGCAAATGACTCATTCCTTTCAAAGTCAGTATGATATTTCTGAGTTAGAAGCAGCTAGGTCATCTTCTTAATAGATCTGTAAACAGCATTTTCATCTTAAAAAAGATTCTTTGTTAACCAAAAAATAAGTGATATAGTTTGGTTTATTTCCTTAAACACTATTTATTTACTTATTATTCTTGTGATAGCGCCCACTGGCCCCAATATGTTATGTGCTGTACAAATACATAAAAAGGTTTTCTGAAAATGAAACAAAACTACATTCATCTACTAAACAAACATTCCTTAATATAGAGCATTAATATACAATATACAATAAACTTATTTGTGCATCTGTCTCTTGGTGTATTTTACTTTCTATTGTAAGAATTAAGTTGTATTTTAGAGTCAGAACACTAGTGTTCAGATAATGCTTCTCATCTTACTGACCCTTGATAGATCAATAAATATGTTATAATACACAAACACCCAGGCTAAAAAGTCTCATCTTGGATGTTTTCAATAATAATAATAATAATAATTTATACTTGTAAAAGTACACAGAGATTTACAAAATACAAACTAAGCCAAAGTCGCTGTGCCAAAGAGTTTACAATTTCAGACAGCAAAACGTGTATATGGAAAAAAGAGTTCAGGTGATTAAAGCACTTTTTTTAATGGCAGTCCCTTCTCAGACCCCTGAAGAGACAACCCAATCCTTCCCTGCTTCCACTGAAGCCATCCCATAACTTCTACTAGTTTCTACAGCTTTGACTTTTCTGTTGCAATGGGTGTTTCAGGGCGCAATGAGTCTAATTTTGAATTTATTACAGGTAAACTAAACATAACAATAGTTACCCCAAGACCCTGAAATACTGGCTAACTGCTCAGATCAAAAGGAATAATAATAGTATTTTATTTGATAAAGTCTCTTGTAATTCCACCTGTTGTCAACATTCAGAGTTTTAATAATCCTTACAAACATGGTTATTTCTATATTATTGATATTTTCTATCTTTTTCGGGGTTTTATACTGTCATCCAATACTGTAGTATCTCAGGACCTTTGATACCGAACAGACTGGGAACAGTGAGGTGCTCATGGACTTTCATGGAGTGTCTAGCTCTTCTCCCTTTTTGGGTTATAGAAACTGGATGGACATTCAGTCAGAATGCAGTCTTCAGGATGTCACAAAAAATAAATTAGAATCAGGTCCCTGTGCTGTATTGTTATCACACAGCAGAGCCATGTTCAGTTTATGTGTTTTGAAAGATCTGTTCAGATCACCTTTTCATTCACCAATACCTTAGTCTCTCGATTTTGCAATCATTGAATGAGTACTCTCATTGACTTCAAAGGGACTACTTGCAGAAGTATGGGTTGTATGACTGGGCCTCCATAACCTTAGAGATGTAATCATTCCCATAAAATGTCAAGTAACAACATAAATTAATTCTCAGTCCAGTTCTTACTCCAATGCTTTTATTTAATTTCTCAACTGTCAAATAAATAGATCATAAACAAGCTGCAAGTACTAAAAACACAAAGGCTGAACTAAGTAAAATATATTTTTTTAAAAATTAAGTATTCCATATTGACAATAATCATAGAAGCCTCAAACTAAAGTATTCATTTTCCCCCCTTACTTTCGTTCTACACTATTTTTGTCTCATCAGAGCTTGAAGTTGCACATACAAATATAAGATGATGTCAAATCATGTCATGAGCTGATTGTTCTTGTGATGATGCTGGTTGCTGATGCGTAGATTGTAATATCTAGGCCGTTTAAAATTTCATGACGCCATTTCTTCGTAAATAATTCTGAACTCTGATAAAAAAATTACAAAACTATTTTTAGTTAACATGTGAATTCTTGTACATTCAAAACTTCAGCTGATTTGGTTCCCAAGTGTTTATTAGATCCAGTTTCATGCTATTTTTTGTTGAGTTGTAGGAACAAAGATAATTCATGGTTAGCAGCATAGGTTTTTGAATGGAGTTAATCATTACTGGTGTTTACTAGGCATCTTTGTAATTTGTAATTTTTTAAACAGCTGAGTTATTTTTGCTTCTTTTTTTTTTTAAAAAGCTAACTATCATTGACTTTCCTTTATTAAGACTAAAGAGAGTCCTAGTGTTGTCTCAGCAATATCATGTTAATATATATGCAAGCCTGTGAGGGTGAATAACACAGAGAAAAGTGTTGATGAAAGTCTCTGAAGATCATGTCACCATGTTTACGTGATGTAAAAACAGTACCAGTCCAAGTTACACATAAAGGAAATTAAATATAAAGAAATAAAAATATTTGTTCATGTTGAGTGTGGGCATGCTGGCATACTGTTGCAACACTCATTCAAACAAAGTCCTACACTACCCTTGCCAAATTGTAAGAAATGAGTCACAAACCCACCAAGGCAAGGTAGTTCTGAGTTACTCCTGTCAAATCCTTCTTAGCAATACAGTAGTTACTGTCTTTTGAGTAACTAATAGATGACCAAAACTAAGTAGCCTCCAAATGGCTTTTAAGGGGTATTGTGGGAATTAATACTTGTAAAGGATTTCAAAAAGGAAAACCACTGTATAAATGATAAGCACCATTTTTAACTGGAAAAGTGTTTTAATAGATTATGGGCCCATTAGACCACCTGCTTTATGGAAGGAGTGGTAAACTATTTTCAGAAATGCAGGCCACAATGGCAAATTGCTTGAATGGAACACATTGCATCTGTCTTTTATGTTTAATATTGAGGCATATATCTTACAGACAACAGCAGTTCAACTGGACCAAGATGGGTCATGCATGCTGGAAACTACTATCTGCTGACGTCCTAGTTGTGTTAAAGATGAGGGCAGACATGGGACATGTGGAATTCCTTGAATGCACTTTGGCCATTCCTTTAAAAGAACAACGCTTTTTTAATCTTAGTGTTGTGCATGTGAAGAAACTTCCCTGGAACAAGTCACTGGGAACTAAGAAAGATATGTAAGTGTCAAGACATGTGATGACTTAGTACACTACATTTTAGGGGTGTTTATAACATCCTCAGCAACTCAGAGCCCAGTTTCCCTTTCGGGTAATGGGATCATGGAGAGGGGCAGTCACATAAGACCTTATTCCCTGTTTCACCAGTGATACCTCCAGGATGGATCCCATGCTTTTCGGAGTCCTTCAGAAGCTTCTGGGGAGACAATGTAATTCAGGGAATAGGACATGGGTTTGGTAATCAGGATACCTGGCTTCTATTCCCAACTCTGCCACTGCTGTAGCTCCATGAATGGCAAGCGTTATTATTCTGTCTTGTACACCTTACTCCTCTCTCCAAGTAGTATCTGCATGTTTCTGGGGACCCTGCCATTGCTTCTTTACTTAGCAAGTCATAAAGCCATCTCTGCAGACACAGAGATAAAGATCCATGGTGTTTGTTGTGACCCTTTTTCTAAGAGTAGGGTTTGCCATGGCACTTTTTGAGCCACTGGTGCTTTGTGGGGGAATAGGAGTTTGCCCTTCTATCCCTACCAAAAATTCCCCCTTCCTTTGCAGTATTATTAAGCATCCTGCACACAGATTGGTGAGGCAGGACCCTATATCCCTCAGATATCTGCATTACAAGTGCCTCAGCATTGTAGGTTGTTTGCAAAGCACTTTGGGATAAAGGGTGCTGGAGAAAAGTAAAACGTTATGATGTTTATAAATCTCAGGTTACAGGACTATGAAGAAGCCTTTTAAAAAACCCTAATGACATTTTAAATGTTTATCTTAGCACGAGTCCAACTGCCTCCGCCTATCAACATGCATGGTCTTAAAAGTTTAACTCTGAAAAACACGCCAATTTCCTCCCACTATAGATAACTTGCCGCTAACACATTGTAGCTGTCGAGGTGGCATTTTTGGTGCCTGAAATTAAACATATTTCAATCACATGAAATGAATGAATGTTTAAATTAGTTAATTCACAATAATAATGGCCAATTCTGAAATGTACCCGTTTCTCCTGCCAGAGGTTGAAATTTTGCACCCAGACTCATTCAAGGGTTACAGGGGCTGTGTGTGTTCTCGCAGCAGTTTTGCACGAGGTTTTCAAACCACCACCCGGCGCCGCTCTAATCACACAGACAATGAGTTCCTGTCCCTTTAAATGCCTGATGTCACAGTCTCCTATCCAGAGCGGAAGCCCAGTCGCTGGGAATCTCCCGCCTGCTGCAGTTGAGAATCCTAGAGCCCTGGACCAGCACGTGGAGTAGGGAAGGGGGAGCACACGTGGAACAGCAGCATGGAAGGTGAGAAGAGACTCCACTGTTTTTACAAGGGTGTAGTGCACCGGTTTAGGGATCCCTGGGGGAGTTTTTTGGTTGCTTTAGTCGTATTTAATGGAGTATTTTATAAAGCGTGATTGTCCTCGCGGTTAATTGAAAGTTTCTCCTTTTTCCACCTTTTCTGCAACCAGATTGCAATCCATAGAGGTAGAATCAAATCGTGTTACAATAAAACAGGAAACGAGTTGAGCCTCTTTCTACGTTTAATTTCAGAACCTGTGCAACATGTATGTTAAAGTTAGGTTTACAGCCCAGTTTAACTACAGCTCATATTCTGGGTTTTAACGAATTAAGGGCGTGTGGGTTTCTTTGTGCTTATAAAAAGCGCACGCAACTTTCGTATCCAGTTAAAAAGAAGTTGCAGGTTAATTTAGGTTCTAGTATTTAAAACGAGGCAAAATACTTTTTCTTCATATTGTTAACAACTTTTATAATTAGCCCCATTCACTAGTAGTTTGAGAAAGAGATTATTAATACATTGTTTGGATTCTTCATGTTAAAAAAGCCTCAGAGTAAAATCAGCTCTGCCTAGTCTCACTCACTTGGAAGGGGAGACCTCCTTATTGTAGGTTAAATTAAAATTTTGTTTTAACAATGTCTAGCCCTCTTGTGATGAAAGATTTTGAGATGTACATTTCTGCGAGACTCATAATTTAAATACAGTCTGACTCAATTCAGGTAGCTACAGTTTGATAGCCGTGAATGCTTTGAAAGAATGGGTCTAATTGCAGTTTGCCTACTTGCGTGTGTCAGTTAAATTTTTCGTAGTTTATCAAGTTGTGATTACTTACTGTATGTTTTTATTCAGCAAATGAGAACAAACAGTCTCTGAATAAATAATGAGCAGGCCTCTACCTCTGTGAAATGTATATTTTTTTCTCCAAAAATTCGCTTGTCTTCTAAAAACTCTTGCAACTAAAATATATCTTGCTACTGATGGTTCAAGCTTTAATGCTGCCAGTGGATCCTATGTGACATCCTCCACTCTAAAATTCACTTGATGCATTTGAAGTGTACTAAAGTTTCTTATGTTTTCGGATGCAATTTATGTGAAAGATGTTGTACAGAATAAAGTTACACTGTATTCTCTCTGGACACAATAACTGCAACGTTTTCTTTTAGGTGAAATCCTGGCTCCATCGAAGTCAATGGAGCTTTACCATTGACTTCAAGTGGGGCCAGGATGTCTTCCCTTGTTTTTCCTGCCCCCCAAAAAAGAACAGGTAATCCCATGGAAGTCAATGAGGCTTTACTCACATGAATAATAGTTACTTACAAGAGTAAGGGTTTTCAGATTGGGCCTGGTGTTTATGAGCTACATTCTGTAGTCCTTACTTTACCAAATGTTAGAGTTTAGTGGAAGTTTATTTTATTAAGGAATGCAGAATTTGACCTTGTGTGATTAGCATTTTTGCATTTAATGTATTGGCATGAATAAACTGAGTAAAGATATCCTATATACCACACAAGGTCAATTTCTTAAGATAGATGCCAATGTAGATAGAAATTTAAAGTGAAAATCAAAATGTTGTCCATAACTGCATACTGCTAGACATTATATTTTCCAATGTATGTCAAAGTCTAATTTAAAGTACTGTATAGTCCATAAAACTGGCTTGATTTATGCCTCTTTATTCCATGGGGACATAGGGCCTTCATCACAGCTTTCCAATATTGAGCCGAGAAGTACTGTATATTTCTGTAATGGATTTGTTTTTTGCAAGAACAAGTTGTTAGCCCTCATCCAACCTCCTAGCAGGAGGCGAGGTAGACTGCCTTTGGTCTGACTCCTACCCTTCAGCCTATCTGGCATGGGTGGCCCTACCAGTTATATTCCTGCCAGCATAGTTCTCAGAGTCGTGGGCCTTTCCATCATGTTGAGGCACAGTCCATGGGGAAGGATATAAGATTAGCACAATTTTATAGGACCAGATTAAAGTCCCATTGTGTTTATTTTGAGGGATCTATAGACTAAAAACCTGAATACTCTTATGTTTTGAATTTTCAAGGTCATTTTAAAATGCATACTAGTTTTAGCTGAGAGCCATGGTGGAAAAGGTGGGAAAGAATCAGTTTAATCTACTTAGGTTATGACATAATTTATTTATAATATTATTATTATTTCTCAGTTATTTAAAAAGGGAATGAAAATTACTAGGAAAAAGGGGAAAAGAGTCCTGTGGCACCGTATAAACTAACAGATGTATTGGAGCATAAGCTTTCGTGGGTGAATACCCACTTCTTCAGATGCATGTATCTCAAGAAGTGGGTATTCACCCATGAAAGCTTATGCTCCAATACGTCTGTTAGTCTATAAGGTGCCACAGGACTCTTTGTCGCTTCTACAGATCCAGACTAACACGGCTACCCCTCTGATAGGAAAAAGGGAATGCTTTAAAGGGAAAGAGCTTTAATGCCATATTAGCTGGACTCTCTGAGACTTGAGAAAGATACTATTAGGGACACAGATATAATCTAAAAAGTGTAAAGAAATAACTTTGTTTAATAAAAGATGAAATAGGGCCAAGTGTTTTATTCAGGAAGTTATTGAGGTTTGAAATGCCAAATAAGGCACTTCAACCTGAAAATTAAATAGGCTTTCTGTTGTTCACTTGTTAGAAGTGTAGCATGGTTTTGAATATGAAAAATATTGGAACTTATATGACAGTGGCAAAAGAAATTATGTACTATATGTAACAAAGACTGATCTTGCATTAGGACTCTTGATGGATTCAAAATTTAAACTGTGTAGATCTGATTGCAGACAGAGGCCTAGACTGTTGTATTTTTATTTCAGAGTTTCCTTGTACCTATTAAGATTGTATCAAGACAGAGTAAATAGTTTTAATTGTTCTACTACATGCAACAACAGCAGGGATAATTGTCTTTAGAAATTGAAAATACAAGAGAATGCAAATAGTAATCTGTAAAATAGGTATTTGCAGTGAAATGCTGACTCCATTGAAGTCAATTGGAAAACTTCAATTGACTTCAGTGGAGCCAAGATTTCATCCTTGATATGTTGAATTACAGTTGCACTGGAAAATGTAATATACTAATAAAGAAGGCCAAGTCCTGCCTTTAACTGGTGGTGGCAAACAGAGAGAAGAGAACATAACAGTGCCAGATTCACACTTGCCATTCTGCTGGTTAGAGCTGTGTGGCCAATAGAAAGATATTATTCACTGTATATTTAATTGAAAAAATCACAAGTCATTGAATACATGATTAATTACATATGTTCACAAGTTATTCTGCCACTTCTGTATGCTGGTCAAATAACAGAATAAAACGTTCATAAAATAATTTATCTTAAAATATAACAATATTCCTTGAATAAGTTTTTTTGTTAAGTCAGTATTATTTGACAGCTCTAATGCTGGCATAGAGTGAGTCTCACTGCCTGTTGCACTTTACTTCTGTTTTGTAAATGAACATTGCGCACCAAATGCAACATACACTTTAGTCAGCTGCACACTTCCCATGTACCCTAGCCAGCAGTTCCTGCCCCCATGAAGTTTATGAGGACTAGCTGATATGTAAGAGAGCCCCTCCTTGCGCTTTTCTGAGCGCTAAGTAGATATTGTCTTACTGTTTTCATGGAGCACAGAGGCTTCCTATGTCCATTTCTCCTTCTAGCACACCTGAATGGTACAAGAAGGATTTGGCTCAAAATATTTTACTGAGAATGGAGATCTGAGGATATATGAAGAAAACATAAGGGCTTGAAGGAAGGTCTTTAGAGAAGACTAATGTCTGATGAAAACCAGGTGCAGATGAATGGATATTGAGGCCTGAAAGTTATGCAAAGACTGTGATAATTGTGAATGGGGAAAAAAACATGATACATAATGTCATTTTAAATTAATTAATTAATTTATAGTGCCGTATTTCCCAAAGGCCCCAATCATGACCAGGGTCCTATTGAGCAAAGCACTGTACAAATCCACATAACGGGACAGTCCCTGCACTGAGAGCTTAAGGGCTAGTCTAAACACAGTTTTTGTACAACCATAACTAGTGGTTTAAAAATGGATATAGTTAAAATGGTACAGCTCCCTAGTATGGACGCAATTATACCTTTAAAGATGCTTATATTGGTACAGTTTAGTGAATTAAAGTGGTATAGATTATTGAATACAGTATAAAGGTTCTTATACTGGTATAGCTGATTGAATACTATACAAAGGTGCTTATATTATATTATATTATATATAACTTATTTCAATAAGGTATACCTTTATGTGGTATAACTGTGTCCACTCTAGGGAGTTGTATTGCTTTAGCTATATTGGTTTCTAAATCAATATAGTGGTACAAAAACTGTGTAGATGTAGATCATCCCTAGTTTAAGATGGTCTCTAGGTAACTTTAATTTATATTTTGCTTCCCAAGTCCATTAGTGGGCCCTCGAGCAAATAGCTGCCACAGTACAGTGCAGCCACGCCCCCAACATGTTCCTGATATACCCACTCTGTTTAGTTCTGGGAGTTTGGCCCCTGCAGAGTACTTACACCAGTTCTACACCAGCCAGGTGCCCTCCCTCTCTCCCCCACCCCCCATGCCCGCATAGGGAGCCTTTCCCACTCATTTTAAGGACTCTTGATTCTGTCAGAGTGGAATAAAAATATGATAGTGTAACAAAATCAGGCTGTTTGGTACATACGCTAGTTGTTTGTACAACCAGAAGGTATAAACACGCAACTACTGTAATTAGAATTTGTATCAGTGGTCCCAACTGGACATCTACCTAGTTATTATCCGCTGGGAGTTTCCCATAAGTATCACAGTAGAAGCCTGTCATACACTGTTCTAGGCCTTCATATTTAGATATTATAGGGTAAGAAAATGACAACTCAAATGCCTTAGCTGTGAAACTCCTTGATTTCTAAGTCCAATATTTCTAGTAATATATAATTTTTTTGCATTGAACTTTTTGACTGTGACTTTGGAACATGACAATGTAATGTGTTTAATTATGATATAAGACAAATATGAAAAAAGTTGCATTGGATGAACCGATGGACTGCTACCTTTTTTGCTGAGCATTTTAACACCTTTTCTTTTGATATGCTTTGAATATAATAAAATTAGGCATTAAAAAAACAGATTATTGAAGTGTTAAGATTTGTAATAATTTGTTTTTATTCCCATGATTGATGGTTTCAGATAAAATAGGCTTCTGAAGAGGATCTCTTATCACATGAAAATGGAAAGCTAATTCACATTTCACAATTTATTATTACACTGAAAACGTAACTGGAGAACACATTAATAATCAGAGAATTAGCTATTTTTTCTTTTATTATTAATTGTGCTCATTCCCAATGGAGAGTATTTGAGGAGTTTGCATTGTCAGAAGAAAATACTAGCCCTTTTACATTCCTGATGAAAAAAAACAGGGATAGTGCTCATTTAAAAAAAAATAATCTGAAAAGGGCAAAGAAAGCCACAGAAAGGGCATATATATCAGTGGACAGATATTCACTCAGAGTGTCATGAGATACATGAAGGGTGGATTTCTTATTTAGTTTAATGGTGGGTAATATCACATGATGCCAGATGATTCCTTTTTGAGAACACTTCAAGAGATGCCTAGGATCTCAAGTTACTCCAAAAAGGTTATAGAACAGGATGTACTCCATAATTTGCCTAAAGATGAACCTGTTTTAGATTACACATAAGCGACTTTTGTCTCTGGGTAAATTCACCCACTTTTGGTCAAAATATGTTATTTTCTTAGACTCTGCGGTCAAAAATGCAGAAGACATGCAGAACTGGATATCTGTACTGTACGTTTTTGTGAAAGTTAGAGCAGGTCTTCATATTACACACTATATGTTATAGTATATAAAACACAACTTTCTGTATTTCTGAGATCTACATTGCAGATATCAGAGAATTTTTTTCTTTTGAAGTATTGATTAAAAAAATCAAATGTATTGTTTAACATTTATATTGCGGTAGCACCTAAATATCTCCAACAGGTTGGATCCCATTGTGCTAGGCATTGTACAAACTTATAGGGAATGACAGTCCCTGCCTCCTTAGAGGTGGATATTTTTATCTTTTTGGGATCAGGCCCATCAGGAGCTAAGAATGTATGTCATGTAGCTAAAACCAACATTTTATTCGTCCATTCAACTATGAAAGGATTAGAGACGAAACCAGAGCGTGGAAAAATCAAAACAATACATGTGGAACAAGTACAGTAAAAAATACTGCATGTGAACTATACCCACCAGATCAGCAAACGGTTGCCCAAAAAGTCGGAGAGTAATACAAAAGGAAATGAACATTAATGGAACAAAAGTACTTAGCCCTTCTATTTAGTTGATGATCAGCATATCAAGTGGTTATTTGATATCAGTGGTAAATGGGATTGAAGACAAATGTTAGCTTTCCCTCGTGGTTGTTCTTTAGAAGATGTCTTCTCTGAAAGTCTTTGACCAAAGGGATCTCTTTTTTCATTACATAAGGTACCTGGTGAAATGTATGGGCAAGAAAACCAGTGGAAAATAGGTACCAACTACTTATGCTAAATAATCTGTTCCACCTTGCATTTTGCTGTGATGCTGGTAGTTGCTTTCCCAGACCTGAAGAGGAGCTCTGTGTAGCTCAAAAACTCTCTCTCTCACCAACAGAAGCTGGTTCAATAAAAAATGTTACCTTACCCACCTTGTCTCTCAGTGGAAAAAACTGTCATACAAAATGAAGCACCTTCAAGGCAACTTTCAGGGCATTTATTGTAAAGCATTTTAAAGTATAACATTATTTTATAGAAATTAGCATGAACACACAACCCCCACAAAATTGCTTTCCTTCTAATTCAGGCCCCAATTCAGGAAAGCACTTAAAGACTCAAGCGTGTGCTTAAGTTCTTTCTTGAACTGCACATTCAAACATTAACTCTGGAAGACTTTATTTTGCAACATGAAACTCTATTCAGAAATCACAAAATCATAAAAGAGTCAAATGACCAGGAGGAGGTCAAAATGCTAAATTATTCCCACAGTTCAAAAATATATATTACTGAATTATCACACCTCATATAAATCTGGACATGGTATTCAGTTATTAGATTTCAGAGCTGTGACATCCCATAGCCGTTAAATGAAAAACAAATGATTATGAGAGGGAAAGATATTACCTCTTTATGTTTAGGAATTACATTATGACATCTTTGTCTTTATAAATATCTCTGCTTTAGATCTTATATAGAGATCTCATGGTGACTTAGAAGGGATGAAGAGACATGAATAAATTAAAGCTGTCAAGCGATTAAAAAAATTAATTGCGATTAATCACGCGATTAAAAAAATTAACCACACTGTTAAACAATAATAGAATACCATTTATTTAAGTATTTTTGGATGGTTTCTATGTTTTCAAATATATTGATTTCAATTACAACACGGACTACAAAGTGTACAGTGCTCACTTTATATTTATTTTTGATCACAAGTATTTGCACTGTAAAAAAACAAAAGAAATAGTATTTTTCAATTTGCCTAATACAAATACTGTAATGCAATCTCTTTATCATGAAAGTTGAACTTACAAATGTAGAATTATGTGAAAAAAACCCCTGCATTAAAAAATAAAACAATGTAAAATTTTAGAGCCTGCAAGTCCACTCAGTCCTACTTCTTGTTCAGCCAATCGCTCAGGCAAACAAGTTTGTTTATTTTTGCAGGAGATAATGCTGCTCGCTTCCCATTTACAATGTCACTTGAAAGTAAGAACAGGCATTCTCATGGCACTGTTGTAGCTGACATCGCAAGATATTTATGTGCCAGATGCGCTAAATATTCATATATCCCTTTATGCTTCAACCACCATTCCAGGGGTCATGCATCCATGCTGATGACGGGTTCGCTCAATAACAACCCAAAGCAGTGCAGACAGACGCATGTTCATTTTCATTATTTGAGTCAGATGCCACCAGCAGAAGGTTGATTTTTATTTTTGGTGGTTCGGATTCTGTAGTTTCCGCATCGGAGTGTTGCTCTTTTAACACTTCTGAAAGCATACTCCTTTCTTGGTCCCTCTCAGATTTTGGAAAGCACTCCAGATTCTTAAACCTTGGTTCGAGTGCTGTAGTTATCATTAGAAATCTCACATTGATACCTTCTTTGTGTTTTGTGAAATCTGCAGTGAAAGTGTTCTTAAAATGAACAACATGTGCTGGGTCATCATCCGAGACTGCTATAACATGAAATATATGGCAGAATGCAGATAGAGAAAGGGATATACAATTCTCTCCCAAGTGTTCAGTCACAAATTTAATTTGACCGCATTATTATTTTAACAAGCATCATCAGCATGGAAGCATGTCCTCTGAAATGGTGGCCGAAGCATGAAGGGGCATAAGAATGTTTAGCATATCTGGTATGTAAATACCTTGCAATGCCAGTTACAAAAGTGCCATCCAAATGCCTGTTTTCACTTTCTGGTGACATTGTAAATAAGAGGGCAGAATTATCTCATGTAAATGTAAACAAACGTGTTTGTCTTAGCGATTGGCTGAACAAGAAGTAGGACTGGGTGGACTTGTAGGCTCTGAAGTTTTATATTGTTTTGTTTTTGAGTGCAGTTATGTAACAAAAAAAAATCTACTTTTGTATGTTGCACTTTCAGGACAAAGAGATTGCACTACATTACTTGTATGAGGTGAATTGAAAAATACTATTTCTTTTGTTTATCATTTTTACAGTGCAAATATTTGTAATAATAATATGCACTTTGATTTCAATTACAACATGGAATACAATATATATGAAAATATAGAAATACATCAAAAAATTTACTAAATTTCAATTGGTATTCTATTGTTTAACAGTGCGATTAAAACACCGATTAATTTTTTTAATCGCAATTAATTTTGAGTTAATTGCGTGAGTTAACTGCGATTAATCAACAGCCCTAGAATAAATATTATGGTCTAGCTCAGGCGTGGCCAACCTGTGGCTCGAGAGCCACATGCGGTTCTTAGGAAGTTAATATATGGCTCCTTGTATAGGCATCGACTCCGGGGCTAGAGCTACATGCACCAACTTTCCAGTGGGCCGGGGGGTGCTCTGCCACAGGCCCTGCTCCCACTCCACCCCTTCCTGCCCCCTCCCCTGAGCCTGCAGTGCCCTCGCTCCTCCCCACTACCCCCCAGTGCCTCCTGCATGCCACAAAACAGCTGATTGGGAGAGAGGAGGAGGCACTGATCGGCAGGGCTGCCAGTGGGTGGGAGGCGCTGGGAGCAGAGTGGGGGAGCTATTAGAGGGCTGCAGATGTATTACTGTGGCTCTTTGGCAATGTACATTTGTAAATTCTGGCTTCTTCTCAGGATCAGGTTGGCCACCCCTGGTCTAGCTTGAGAACCAGTACTTTTTGGTGCTGTTTTTGAGTCTGCCTCTGAGTTTGTTTGACCTCGAATGGATCACTTAATTTTTCTATACCTAAATTTTCCCCCATCTGTAAAATATGTATAATAATATTTACCTAATTTACAGGGAGTTTGAGGCCTCATTAATGTCTGTAAAGTATTTTGGGATCCTTGGCTAATAGAAACTATGGAAATGCCACTTATAACTAAATATGAGAGAAGATAGGGCTTCTGATTTAATTTTAAGATGAGATTTTCGTAAATATTTGGTGTTGGCCTAAGTGCTCCCATTTAAGTTCAATGGGAGAAGAGTTAGGCCAGTGCTGAATACTTTTGACAATCCCACTCTTAAAAAGGATCAATTTTTTCTTGCTGTTTACTGCTAATTACTATTTAACCATAGTGGGAGCTACACACATACAATATTTGAGAAATGAAAGCTAAACACAAGCATTTAGGAGACCAAAATAGATCCAAAATTTTTAGCAACTTTATCAGGCAGGTATAAGACTTTTTTTTTTTTTTTTAACTTACTTTTACTATGCTGAACATGTCAGCAAGGTCACACTCACCCAGAACTTTTAGGATAACCTCATGCAGTGCCAGGCATCTTTACTTTTTGGTTACCAAAGCTTTACATTTTGATGTTGCAGAGACCACAAAAAATGTTCCATAAACAGTGGTGGTAAAGATAGATAATTATGGGGTAAATGTCAGTAGTGGTTAACACCTCACTGCCACAGTATGTGCATTTCTGTTATGTAACTGTCAGGAATGAGTTTTATGTGCTCTGGGTCTCTTGTTTGATTGTGTAAAGACAATTCAAGATTTTTTTGACGTGTAAAATAAAGAAACAAAAATAGTGAAGGAAAGAGGAAATAAAGGAACAGGGAGCTATGGCACCATTAAAAAGGTGAATATTAATATCAGCCACATTTGTAAGTTGTCATGACAGTACAGGCATCTAAAAAGTGCAGTACATTGATCTACACAGGCCAGGATTTAAAAAAATCAATGACTGCCTAAGCTACTAAGTCATTTTCAGAAGTGCTGAGAACCTGCAGCTCCCACTGATTTCAAAGGGACCTAGTAGGTGCTCAGCACTTTAGAAAACCACACCACATATATATGTTCCTAAATACAGACATAGGAGCCTATGTTTAATCTCCAGTTTTTTAAAATCTCTGCCCCAGTATCCTTGTGAGAATTCAGAAACAAAAAGTTAGTTTTGCACCCCTGTTTAAACAAATTTGATGTAACAAAAATAATAGGAGCTTTTCCCCTTTTTGTTAAAGGGAATTTAGGAGCGGCTAGTACTCTGCTCCACAGAAATCCCCCCCATACATAGCTACTACCATCAAGCTGCATTCAGAATGAGGTTTTAAATGGAAAACATAGATGATTTGATTTGGTAATATTGAGAAACTGTAAAAGAAAGAATGCTGTTTGCTTGTTTTGGACACCTAACACTGGTTGAGCTATAGAAAAAGAATGGGTATAAATTAATTATTTTGTACAAGTTCCACTTGATAAAAATAATTGTTTGATAGCTCTTTCTTTAGATTATTAATGTGTCAATTTGCTGTTTAGGTTTATTCATAATATATTATACTCTTATAGCTTTGTTAGAGCAGAGATAATTTAAAAAATATTATTAGCCATTTAGATTGCTGCTAGTATTTACTTTCTCTGTGTCTTTTCCAGATACACAGTCAGGTATGGACCTAAGTAATTCTCAGGAACAGTCAGTGGCTACAGGTACTGTACCCTTAAGCTTTCTCTCACCCTCCTCTTTAAAATCTTAATTAATTTTAACTGGAAAAAAAAAAGAATTGCACAATGTACTAGATGATAAATTACAAACCTGAAGATGGGCATTACAGGACAGAAAATTAAACTCTGGAGTTGAAGTAAATGCATAAGAGGGTAATAGAATTTTAGAAAATAATGTGATAGAAGAGAAATCAAAAGAATGTATGATAGAGAATTGTCATTGCTCATGGACAAAAGAAAAGGTTTTAGAAATGAAGCTGGAGGTTTTGGTATCTGATTAAGTGATTGTTGGGGCTTTTTCTGCCTGGGAGGCAATTTGGAATTGTGGGATAAGCACATTAACCGCTGTTTCTGCCAAAATGATCATCAGTGAAGTAGTTAACAATTTTCATATTTAAGGGTGTGATTTTTCCAAAAGCACCTAAGTGATTTAGGAGCACACATCCATTGACGTCACTGAGACTACTCGCGTGGTTAAAGTTAAGCATGTGTTCAAGCACTTTGCTAGATGGGGGGCCAGAGTTTTCAGCACTTTGCAGGATTGAGCCCCATATGAACAAAGTACATCTTGTGATCATTTTCTATGCTTTATTTAAAGTTCTTGTTTATTTATCTGCTAATTCATAACATTAATTAATTTGCAATGGGTCTCCTAGTCATTGGGACACATTAGAAAGGTCCTACAGCATATTACATATAATTACTTATACTTTCAGTTTATATCTGTTTTAACCTGACTCAGAACAGTTCCAGAATATTTGTCTGAATAATAGATTAACACTCCTTTTAGATGTATTCTATGGCATTGGTGATAGTTGCTGTTTTAGCAGGGTGTGTGGTTTTGGGGGTTTATTCCCAATTCTGTCAGTGACTCAGTGAATGACCATAAGCAAATCATTGAGCTGTGTTGCAATGTTGCCCATCCATAAGATGGGTACTGACATGAGTGTTGTGAAAATTATTTAAAGTTTGCAAAGTGCCTTGAGATAATCACATGGAAGGTGATATTGAAGAGTTAATTATTATTATTTAACATTTTCTTTTCTTCAGAAGGACAGGAAGTTTTGAAAGACTGTAATGTGAACAAATTCCAGGAGATGGAAAACATGGATAGTAGGGAAGATATGAAAGAGCACAGTCAACCTCATGAAGAAACTGGAGGTAAACAGGGTTTGCATGATGAAAACCAATAGTTAAAGACCTTATTCCTTTGATTGTGTTATGTTCGTGCCTAGAAGTTTTAATTAGGATTATGCTCCCGTGTGCTACGTGATGTACAAATATAGAAATATGAGTTTGAGTTCTGAACATTTTAACAGATTCCCAGGTGATATGGAGATTGGAGGAAGTACTACTATTTCCCATCAAACAATCTCCATGTGCAGATTACACGTAGTGTATGTTTCATGGGTCCTGTATAAATGACCTATCAAGTACATTCTCAGATAAACGCTGTACATTTCAATCTTGGGTTTGTGAATGAGTTCATGGATTAACTTTATTTATTATTTAGGAAGTTCTAGTAGTGCTCAATGCTGTACAAAAGCTGAAAGAAAAATGGTCCCTGCCCCAAAGAATTTATACTGTATTACTTACACAAACAAGGGGTTACGGTGGACGAAAAGCTGAATATGAGTCAACAGTGTGCCCTTGTTGCCAAGAAGGCTAATGGCATTTTGGGTTGTATAAGTAGGGGCATTTCCAGCAGATCGAGGGACGTGATCATTCCCCTCTATTCGGCACTGGTGAGGCCTCATTTGGAGGACTGTGTCCAGTTTTGGGCCCCACACTACAAGAAGGATGTGGATAAATTGGAAAGAGTCCAACGGAGGGCAACAAAAATGATTAGGGGGCTGGAGCATATGACTTATGAGGCGAGGCTGAGGGAACTGGGATTGTTTAGCCTTCAGAAAAGAAGAATGAGGAGGGATTTGATAGCTGCTTTCAACTACCGGGCGAGGGATAGTTCAGTGGTTTGAGCATTGGCCTGCTAAACCCAGGGTTGTGAGTTCAATCCTTAGGGATCTGGGGCAAAAATTGGGGACTGGTCCTGCTTTGAGCAGGGAGTTGGATTAGATGACCTCCTAAGGTCCCTTCCAACCGTGATATTCTATACCTGAAAGGGGGTTCCAAAGAGGATGGATCTAGACTGTTCTCAGTGGTAGAAGATGACAGAACAAGGAGTAATAGTCTCAAGTTGCAGAGGGGGAGGTTTAGGTTGGATAGTAGGAAAAACTTTTTCACTAGTAGGGTGGTGAAGAACTGGAATGGGTTACCTAGGTAGGTAAAACCTTCCTTAGAGGTTTTTAAGGTCAGGCTTGACAAAGCCCTGGCTGGGATGATTTAGTTGGGGTTGGTCCTGCTTTGAGCCGGGTGTTGGACTAGATGACCTGAGGTCCCTTCCAACCCTGAGATTCTATGATTCTATGAAAACAGATCATGCACATATAGTAAGTAATAATATATCAGATACCAAAACTGTAGAAGAAGGGAGTGTTATGTAAGTGTGGGTGCAATTTTGTTGGGAGCCATGACAGACTTTCATATAATGAGAGGTAGGATAACCCTGCTTAGCTGATATTTAGGTAATGTACCTCATGCAGAATCATTCACTCAAAGTTTTGTTGTTGAAAATCATACACTGAAATGTTTTGAAATAGTAATTTTCACATGAAAAGATATATACGCTAGCAGGGCATTGTGCATCAATATCACTTAGCCACTTTTGTTAACTCAGAATATTGTGACAGCTTTCAGCTTCATTTTCTAAAGAAAGGGTAGATTATTCTAAACTCCTGGGACAAGGGTGCACTGTAGAATCTTAAACTGCTGCACATAGTAATCTTTCCCTGTAACCGCTCAGTGAGGAAAAAGCTGAGCAACTCCAGGTTTTTATTGACAGTGAATTCAAACAACAAACAATTTCTATATATCTCTCAAGGAAGATACAAGTATAAGCACAAATATTACACCCGTGTGCACCTATTTTTAATTGAAAAAATATCCTATGTACATTTATATGTCTATTTAACTCTTTCTATCTAGAAACTGGTATGGCTTCTTCTCTGTAGTATCAAAGCACCTAATAGGCAAAAAAGATAAAAGATGCAATCCTTGGACTCCTGGCAATCTGTCATGGTGTGGCCTTTAGGATTGCAAAATTTGAGAGGGGGGGGGCCTTGAAATAGGTCTTTGTATCTAGATGGTCATAAAGTGAAATCACAGCATTAATAAACATTCCAGCTATTCTGAGTAGAGCATGTTCATTTATGCCAGTTCTCAACCACAGACAGTGAAAAATACTGCTTGGCAGAGGATGTGGTAATATATACTGAGGAAAAGGCATGTGGTGTTTTAGCAGTTTCATATTGCCTCTCAAATACAGCATGTCCATGAAAATATACTAGTATCAAGACAAATTATGTCTGTGGCTTCAGGTGACAGTTTTCTGAATCAGGATTTACTTAAATCATGCCATTTTAAACAATTGTCTCTGAATTGGTCACCTAAATCAGGGATTCTCAAACTTCATTGCACTGTGACCCCCTTCTGACAACAAAAATTGCTACATGACCCCAGGAGGGAGGAGCGAAGCCTGAGCCCACTCGAGCTCTGCCGCCCTAGGTGTGCCAAAGCTGAAGACCAAGGGCTTAAGCCCCAGGCTGGTGGTCTATAACCTGAGCCCCACCTCCCAGGGCTAAAGCCCTGAGGCTTGGTCTTTGGCCCTGGACCCCAGCAAGTCTAAGCCAGCCTTGGCAACCCCATTAAAAAGGGTCCCGGCCCACAGTTTGAGAACCGCTGATCTAAGTGAATAAAGTTAGACGTTATCTGTTTTTGACGTAATGTGGAAGTAACAGTTTTACTTTTGTCTACAATGAACTTTCACATTTAGAACCTTTGAGTAATTAAAAATAAAACCGCTTTAACAAAATAGAAAACGATACATAAAGTAAATGTAGTGCTAAACTGGTGAATGAGGCTAGAATGACCATATTGGAGACAGAAGTCCTATTTCTCCACAAACTATGTACAGCACAGGCAGCAGGAGTAGAAAGTGCTTCCATACCACAGCCTGCAATATGTTAAATTCTGCCAAAGAATGGGCTACTTAGGCTTTGGCCGCACTTGAAAGTTATTTTGTATAACTACATCAGTCAGGGGTGTGAAAAAAAACCATACCCCTGACCAATGTAGTTATTCTGACATAACCTCCAGTGTAGAGGCAGCTGTGTCAATGGAAGAGTGCTTCCATTAATGTAGCTAATGTTGTTTGGGAAGGTGGTGTTCTTACACTGGCAGAAAAAACACTTCTGTTAATGTATGATCCGTTTACACTATGGGGTTATGCCAGCATAACCTAGGCAGACATAGTTGTGAAAGTATCGTCTGTATAGTGTAGACATACCCTTAGAGACTGAGGACCAGATTTTCAAGGGTATTTAGTCACCTAAAGATGCATATAGATGCCTAATGGGATTTTTCAAAAGTGTGTAAGCAAGTTAGTTGCCTAACTTCCTTTGAAATCAATAGGATTTAAAAGACAAAGCTGCTTAGGTGCTTTTGAAGATCCCACTGGGCACCCCTTTGCATTTTTAGTCACGTACATATCTTTGAAAATCTGGCCTGAACCTACAACATACCACCTGCCCAATATCCTGGCATCAGTCAGGACATTAGTAGTTACTTGACTGCCCCCTACATTTAACTCCTTCACGACATTTTCACACCAATGCACTTCACCAATCTGCAATAGTATGGAAAGGAAAAGATATATCTAAATAATATATTTTATGTGCAGAGAAGATAATATTTATGATGAGCCTTCTCTTGTACATATGTTACATTATTTTATATGGCAGCTGACCTGCTGCAAGCCTCTTTTGTGCAACAACTTTTATTCTTGAAAACAAAGGTCCTGTGAATTTTACACACCAAAGATACTGTTATTAATATCAATACATCATCAATTCACTCTTCAATAAACTACCGCGCCATTATAATGTCCATCCTTCATGAAACAATCCAGAGTATAAACCCACTACAACACCACAATAATCCACTCCTCTATGAAGAGCTTCAACGTACAAATAAAGAGATTTTGAGAAACAGGAGAAGGATGTTTTTAATACGTAAAAAGACATACCACAGCATCACAACATAAAATGACATTTACTACTTAAAAACATAACAATGGCTACAAGTCAGACCAATTGTCCATCTAGCTCAGTGTCTTGTCTTCCACCAGGGGCCAGTGCAAGATGCTTCAGAGGGAATGAACAGAACAGGATAATTATCGAGTGATAGGGAATATATCGTCCAGTTCCAGTTTCTAGCAGTCAAAGGTTTAGGGACACCCACAGCATGGGGTTGCATCCCTGACTATCTGGACTAATAGACCTGATTGACCTATCCTCCATGAACTTACCTAATTCTCTTTTGAACCAGTTTACTTTTGACCTTCACAACATCCCCTGGCAACGAGTTCCACAGGTTGACTATGTGTTGTGTGAAGAAGTACTTTCTTATGTTTGTTTTAAACCTGATGCGTGTTAATTTCATTGGATGACTCCTGGTTCTTGTGTTATGGCACCTCTGGTTCTTGTGTTTTGTGTTTGCTTCACATACAGTTCTGCACCATCAGTCTGATAGCGTATGCACAGAGTAGTTCTAATTTGTGCAGCATGCCGAATGTAGGCTATGCTAACAGGCTCAAGCGCAGTTGTTTGTATGACTGTCTGTGCATGGACTGATACCAACCCAGCTGCCTTCGCACTCCATTGTTAATTAAAAACATCACTTTTGCTTTCACATATGCTATACAAAATGCATTGGGTATGATAATTGGAACATTAGTCACTGAACAGTCATTGCAGGTCAACAACCATCTTCATTTTACTTCCAGTTACCTGGATGCACATTCCACCACCATGCTGCACTTGCTGGATTTATTACTGGATGTGCATCTTTTTGGGTTTGTTGTAACTATGAAAAGATTTATTAGCCATGGCAAAAATGGGTATGCAAAGTCATACAGAATCACAGTGGTAACATGGCGGTGTTGTTAGTGGGAATACAGTTCCCCTTTCTCTGATCTTCACAAGTCCGCTGTTTTTGAAAATTCTGGCATTATGCTCTTTGCTGGGCCACCTTGTGTACACATTCATGAACATCCCTCGATGATCCACCAAAGCTTTCATCACCCCTGCAGCTTTGAAGATTAAAAATAAATGTTTAAATGTAAAGAGTTTTAAATGGATTCAGTTAGTGTGAATCAAATGCTACGCTTGCCCCCGTCCCTTTGTGGGTGGAGAAGGTCCTAGAGCAGCAAAGCTGACACAGTCCACTCTTCTGGGTGGGGATGTCATGGAGGAGCTACACCAGGGACCTCCACACCCCATGCAAACCTCAGAATCCTATTCCACAATGTCATGGAGCTTGACTTACAGCAAGATTGGGGAAGGAGGCTGGGGTTCTGGCATGTTCCAGGCCTAGGGAAGAGTTCAGTAGCAGAAAAGATGGTGCCACCATTGCAACTTTGGAAATGGAACCGAGGAGTGCAGATTCAGGCTAAGCTGGGCTCTTTCCATCTTTTCATCATCACCAATCCTAAAAGTTTTACAGGTCAAACCAGGCTTTGATGGCATCTGCTCAACCAGGGATGTCTATCTTCTGGCCTTTGTACTCTGTTTGATCACACACCCTGCAACACATTCTGTATTGCCCTGCAAGTCTCCACAACATACCCGCCACTGACTTCCCATCATCAAACTTGTCCCCAAAAGACCAGGGTGGATGGGGAAGTTTTCATGGGGAAGTCCAAAATCTCTTCCACACTGAAGCAGTGCTCTCATCCTTGTGATCTGGTGCTTCACTATCAAGCTTAGCTCACCAAAGGCCTACCGAGAAGCCTCCTTTCCTATCCTGATGTTATACAGCCGTGGACGCTCATGCCAGGTTTTGAGAAGAACTCAGTTCCACCAGCCTATAGTCATTGTCCATGCCCAAATGGTGTTCTCCATCTGCTGAATGGCAGGCAGCCATCTATTTGCGTGGTGATCAGGCATTTGATAGTTTAGTATTTTTTCAATTAAAATATCTCTAATAATAATAATTTTCCTTCATTACTGCTGTAAGCCAGCATTTTCCCTGTTCTATGATTAAATCATCCATACCTGGTAACAATGATCACTAGTTTACTAGAGTTTGTTCACTTATTAATCTTGCATTATCAGTGGAGGTGGTCTCTATATAGAGTAATGGAGACATGGTTTCAGGCTTTGTGCGAGGTGGGGATAACTGAAATCTGTATATTGTCCAACTCTGGACTGGTTTGTTAGAAGTTTTGGGCTATCTTTGCAGATGGTGAGATTGGGAAGCATCAAGGAGACATTACAGAAAATTAATAATGGCAATAAATGAATTATATATAATGTCAAAATATCTAATCAAAGCTGATATTCTTGTGGCATTTCCATATCACTCTTCACTGTTCTCAATGGAAAACAAGAAGAAGCACCCAGGAACATTGCAAATCAATTGTAAGAAAATCCGCAGTTGTAGCTAGCAGTTTCAAATTCGTACAGTCCCTTGGCCACACAAACACACTGGGGGATATGATGCTCCCTCTGCCTGCATGCTGCATGCTCAAAACATGCAATAGAAAGGTTACACATGGTGAATGAAATTCAGCCTTTCACCCACATGGCCCAAGTAAATGGGCTTCACCCTAGTATGATCACTGAATATAGTGCAAGCAGTTAGAGAACGATAGTAGTAGGTTAATAAAAAGCTTGGTGAAGAACAAAAAAAAACCAACCAAAAAAACCCTTGCTGCCCCAAGGGAATTGAAGTTGTATGCTGTGGTGCACATGGTGTATGCCTGCCTGCAACTATGAAAAAAACCTGTTCCTATGGTGCTTCCTGTAACTAGTCAGAAAAGAGACAAGCAATGAGGCAGATATTGGGGGAAGGATTTAGACTTTCCTTTCCTTTTCATATCCCCCACCATGGTGGCCTTGAGTAGCACATATGCTTAACTGAAGAGTCCTTAATTTAAAAATTAAAAATACTTGTTTCCATGGGAGACACAGGTCAAGCACAAGTATTGTAATTAAAGTCTCAATTCCGTCATTGGTTGAGGCAGACTACTTTTTCAGTGTTATGAATGTTAGCTAGCTTTCATGGTTGTGAAATAAAAAGAAATAGAAGCCACATTTGTGGTTTATGGATGCTAATTGCTGCTGCATTTAGGTGTGTGAAAGAGGGCGGTTAAAAGGCTGGAGTGAGACAGGAGAGGCTGACAAACCCTCGCTTAGGCGCTCACTGAGGTTCCAGTGGTGCTGTTTAGCACACGCACTTATCTGCTTGAAAAGGAAGTGCCGTTTTTTATCAGAATATTACATCTCCCAAGCCTAGATCGAGCCCTGCCGCTCATGGGACTCAGGGGTTATCTCACAACATCAGCAGTACTTTGCTGCAGAAGTTCACTTAACAGGGGATTTCTGTAAGTGTTAAAACCAGGCAAGGAGTCTGTATTGGTTAACTGTGTCAAGTCTGTGAGCTTTGATAGCTATGTATGAACTGAAAGTCACATCTCCCTAATGTTATCAACAAAAGATTCACTCTACTTTGTTTTAACTCTGCAGTACTGTACTGTCAACAAAATGCAATTCTGCCAAACATTTTTAATGACATCAACAAAAATTAGTCAGCTTCATTACAACTTGTTTATGAATGACATACAGTTGCAGATTGTGTTGTACTAGGCACTTATAACAGGGACCAATGTAATTAGGAATTAGAGGTATGAAAACTCAGTAATCTTGATTGTCTTAGACAGAAATGTGCAGCCATTTCCTTAGTCTGTTTAATCCATTATCCTTACCTAGGAAAAAGAGACTACATTTCTTTTGAGGTATGTGACTATCTGTATCATATCTGGTCAGAGAAGGCAAGGCCAAGGAGGAAAAAGGTACATACTATTATTCAATAGATTCTGGAATTTTTTTCCAGTAACATTTTTAGTTTTCAAGGTAAATATATTCTGTACTCACTTTTCTCTGTTCACACTGTATGTATCCCATAGATCCATACAATACAACTGTGAAATTTAAACAGGGACAATTATTTATTCTTTTTGTACTGAAATGAAATCTAGACCAGGGGACCTATTTTTTCCCATGCAGTGTACAATGCATGAGAGATGAAGATGAGAGAATGGCCCTGGAAATCAGATCACACGTCACATTAGACAAGAATCAGTTTACAGAAACATGGGCTAGTAGAGGATATCAGTTAAGATAACTCACACTTCATCCCCAGACCTATTTATGTGGCAAAAAAGGATGAGTTTAATAATGTTTGAAAGATGCTGGAATGCAGAAATTAACCCAGAGGGGTCAAAACTAGATTAAAGTGCAAAAATTATTCATGGATTATATTATTATTGCAACAAAGTAACTCTGGAGGGAAAGCATTTGTGATCTAAAAATCTATATTCAAAACCTGGATTATCTAGAATTATAAATTCACATCCTGGCTTGGTTGACTCACCTTTCATTCTTCCAAAATAGATAAATTGAGTTTCATGCAGTTTAATCTGTTTGGGTCTTTTGGGCAATACCTTAAAAACCAAGGTCCTGTCTTCTTTGCATGTTCATTAAATTTCCACTGGTACTTTTCATAAGAGTAGGAATTAGCCTTGCTTTTTTGGGCCAAAAATTTTCCTTCCTTATGCACTATGGTGTATTGGCTGCTAAACTCCACGCAAGAGTGATTCCTCAGTCCTGTATATTGTGCATAATTTTGAAATAAAATTGGAATCAAATTTGCTATATAAATGTCAGTTAGTATTGTCAAGTGCTATTGGAATAAAGGACATTTGAAAATCTATTTGAGCGTGATTAGCAAGATTGTACTTTAAACGTTTCAGATTTTGAAATGCATTTTAAAAACCAGATGACCAAAGAAAGTCAAGCCTGACTGATCACATTAGTAATATATATCTCTTAGTATAACCTTTAAACACTAACGAATGAGATTATCAGAATTTAACATGTAACCTCTTTCAGTCTGACTGTTATGTCCAGATGTTTTCTGATTCAACTGTCTTACTGAAGTGTGAGTTAACGGTTGTGATTGTATCTGGCTTTCTGGACTTTAGGAATTGTAGTTTTAGAAGATGTCGTCTATGAGTGATGTTATCTAAATAGTAACAGAAGAAAACTCACAGAGTTAATCTTTTTTTTCTTTTTTTAAGAAAGGGAGATTTTAAAGGACACTAAAGTTCAGAAAATCAATGCCAGAAGATCTTGTAAATTAAGCAACACTGACATAGACAGAATTTGAATGGGAGAGCTCAAGATAAAATTCAGGCACTGCAGGTGATGCAGTACGAAGTGGTGTTCTCGCTGAATCAGTAGTAAACTCTCATCCCCAAATAATGCCTGATGTTCTAGTCAGATTCCATCCAGGATGATTACATTCCGCTTCCCTAAATTCCCACTGCAGCTTTAGTTGGATATAATATATAGTTGCCATCTTTCAGTCCAGAGTTGATAGCACTTAGCTTTGGACAATGTAATTCCTGTCTAGATAGTTCAATCAGTAACATTTTGCAGAGTGGTTTGGGATCTTTCTGAATGAAAGCACTATAAAGTGTGAGACCATTATTATAGGGCAGACAGTTGATAATACATGAAAGCTAACAGACATTTAAAATATTTGGGCATAGGATTCTTCATGAAATTATAGGTCTCCACGGGGAAAAAAAATCAGTATGTTAGTCTTTGATTAAAAAGCTCTAAGAAGCTGAGGGTTAGGATTAAGTTTGAATTTCCTGGCTCACTTGAGTTTCCAGCATAATTCTTATGATTTATTTTGTTGTAATTAATTATATTTTAAGATACATCAGGTTCTATTCTGATGATAGGAGGACAGTTATTAAAAGGGAAATTGTTATAGATAGATGTTAAATGTACAAATGCTTGGAAGAGTATTCCTGATTTTTCTACTCTTTGAAGTGCTGTATTTCAGTCTGATTTGCTTCTATTTTTGTCTGAAGTCTGAATAAAAATAAAGAGACTAATTAGCATAGAACATGCATTCCACAGAGAGGAATTATGAAAGTTTCTCTCCTATTTTTAGAAGTGAAATTTCTACCAGGTGCATACTACATTGGCTCATTTAGATATCACCCTTGAAATGTGCTGTATACAGTGTATACGTTAAATGGGTGTTTATTTCTTTATCACTAAAATGTAGATGGTGAATTATAATACTAAGATTAAAGACACTAGTTGCAACAGACAAAAATAATATGATAGCAATAAAGGACAATAGGGCCAGATACTCACTGAAGTCAATGAAGCTTTGCTGATTTACACCAGATGAGGATCTGACCCATAGATTAAATAATTATTTTGATAAGACAAAATCTCAGGCACACTGGCTCAATGCTTGGAACACCTATGGAGAGTGAAGCAAAGGTGGCGTTGTGCTGCTCCACCCAGTCCCTGGTGCAATGTAAAGCAGCCCCAGCCTGCTGGTAAGCACATTGTCTTGTAATGGGGCTATAAAACCTACCGGGATTGCCAGAGTACAGTGAGTTCCAGCCATGCCTATTCTATCCCTAGGATAGAAGGGGACATGGCTGGAGCCAACTGCTGGGGAATCATGAGTTTTGAAATTAAATGGACAATCAGGTGGAGAAATACAGAAAGGTTGTTCCAGACCATGTCAGAGCTGCAGTGGATAAGGGGTGGCTCAGAGAACTGGTATTAGGCAGTGGAACCTTTTACTTCTACTTGCCCATGAATCCAGTCCAGATTAGTAGAGCTCATCTGATGGTTGTTTATGGGACTATGAAATGATTTGAGAATATCATTTCAGTGCTTAGTGGACAAATGATCTCACACAAAAAATCACCAGTCATCATTAATTGGCCTTATCACCATTTTCAGCAGAGAAGCCTCAAAGTCTGACTGGGCCAGGAGGACTTGAATTCCATTCTCATCCTTACAGTTAATACCTGCAGCCACATTGACATAATAGTGTGAAGGAAAGTTCCTCTGCATCTGTTTGTGTTGTCCCTGTCCTGTGAGTAAGGCCAGGCATCACTCTATCAATCAGAGATATGATGAGGTGTGATTTATGACCGACATAGCTGTGTAAGCAAAATCCCTTAGATGCAGTAATACCAGCAAAAGCGTAGTTTTACTGGTAAAAGCTGCATCCACACTAGGAGTGCTTTACCAGTATATGTATTTTCTAAATGGACAACTTACCCTAAATGCTCAGTTACTGAGGGACAATCTACACTCATTCCTATATTTGCTTTCTACAGCCAACTCACTGTACAACTGTTCATGAGTGATGTACCCAAATACTTCGATGCTAATATTTAAACTGTATTGTTAAATGTATTCACCTAAATTTGGGTTATTGCTGATTATGCACTATATGTATCTTATGACTTTTAAACAAACTTTGTATTTGTGGATAATCTAAGCACTATACCCAGATGTACAGACACTCTTTTCTTAACATGTGTATTATATAATTTTTTAACATTAACTTTAATAAAAAAATTATATCTATACTGGCAAAGTGCTTGTAGTTTAGACCTGGCCTAAATCGCAACCTGCCTGGCTGGCACTGTTCTCCAGTACTAAATATACTGGAAAATATTTTTGTAATCTTTATTGAAATTTTTAATGGACATGTAATTTAACACTTTTTTGAATCTTAAGAAAACATAGAAAGGAAAGAAAAGAAGTAATTTATCTAAGGTTTTGTAATTGGATGAACTGTGTGCATCTCCTCAAATATTTGATTATGGATTTTTCTTCTTTGTTTACCCTTTCACTTGACATTATTGAAAATGGTTGCCACGTTATAGAATTACAGTATGTAGACATTGCGTTATGTTCATTGCATAGTGATTGCTGAGTTTTTCATAGACATTCAGGATTGTGAATTCTCTTTAATATGTAAACTCTTATGACTTCTTCAGTTTTGTGGTATACAACTGTGCTATTCTGCCAGCATAGGCTAGAAAATCACACTTTCTGTGAGATGGTAAAGAGTAGTTTTAGTACCTCACAGTTCTCTCTTGTACTCACAATTCTCGGAACAATTTGTGGAGACATTTGCATACTGTATGTAACAATTCATCAGTTAATATCAGTCAGATACAGGTAGTCACAAAACATTCTAATCCTTCAGTATATATATATAGAGAGAGAGAGAGAGAGAGAGAGAGAGAGAGAGAGCAAAAGAGACTTCCTTTTTGTTCTTTAGTGTTCCAAGCTTTTAAATCCTATGAACAGCTGTCAAAATCTGGTAAACTATCTAAATGCTTTCACAATTTGTTTAATTGGATAGTTAGGAAATGGCATACAAGAAAAGCTTTTCCCTTTCTTTTCTTTTTTTTTTTAAGTCTGGCTGAACATCTGTAGCATTAGGGCTCATTATCTCAGAATTGGCATAGCAAATCAGTAGCATCATTAAAATGCCACATTAAGATGATTAAGTTTCTTTGTTATCCATTTGACTTTTTGCATGTGTTGAGGATTTCATTATTATGACCCCACTTCTCGTACAATACTTGAGCAACATCACCCTGTTGTGCTGTTGCCTTTAATGGCTTCTGATTCTTAATCTTTCTGACTTTTGTAACATCAGTAACAAACTTTGCTCACTAACAGCACAAAACTTACATGATTTTCCCTGTGTTTGATGTCAAGGAATTGGATTAAGCATGACAATTGAAGGCTGTTCCCCTGAGAATTCCTCTTAGAGAGTATAGTCAAGACAACACACTTGTTTTTCTTAATTATTTGCTGTTATTGACTTTTTATTATTATTCTTGAATTTACAGAGCATACATATGCGGAGTTTCTGTGGTGACTCAGTCTGATGTTGCCATCACAGCTTTATATTTTGGATCTTTTCCAGAACCCATTGTTTTTACAGTGTTTCAGGTGAAACAAAAATATTACTCTGGAGTATGTCTTTCATCTCATAATCATCACCCCAGGAAATGAAACCATGTGCATCAGCCCTAATGTATCATACCGCTACTTTGTTGTGTAAAATCTACCAGATCCATTCTGCTGTGTGTATTGTCTTCAGGAGGGGCACCAAGAAGGTAGTTACCCAGGCCAGGACAGATTAATTAATTCTTCTCTATTAACCTCTTCTTTCCTGAACATGTAAGGGACAATAATTCTTACACATAAGAGGCAATAATTCTTATATTTTTAACCAAGTGGTTCCTATATGTACTTCAATGAGCCCTTTGAGAATATCCTTGTCTTTCCTCACTTTAATTCTCCTCCCCCATTCTGTGCATTCTCCTTTTGGTTGAGGAGGACTAGATTGGACACTCCGGAACCTGTCAAAGTCTCTCTTCAAGCAACATGAATCATCCCCACCCAACCACCAGTGTTATGATTTGATAGGGCTCCCTGTGCCTGCCAGCTTGCAAAACAAAAAGGCCAGGACTAGAAATTGAATTTGTCTCCTGCATGGCAGTGCAGATCTCTACTACCACTTGATCAATTATTGACCTACTTTTCCTAGGCCATTTCTTTTCCTTGGGAAAATGGCATAAATATTGCCACTTGTTCTCTTCTCCTATCACAAGCACACTGAGGGACTTTGGTAGTACTACTTTCCCCTTAATTATGGCCAACATCTTAAGATCACATTTCTATTCCAACATTCACTCAAAATGAAATAACTCTTCCCTAATAGGTTCTGCTTTCTGCTATCTTTTAGTTGTCAGTAGCTGCAGTTTTCCGTTGAGGTTCTTTTAACGCCTACAAGCAAACTGAAAAGCACTCAAGCTTTGGTGGGATATCACCGACAGCTGGAGTGGTAGTGATGATTTAGGGGGGAGGGCCTTGATCAGAACTCAGGTGCATCCTTCTCATTTATCATCAGAAAACAAAAACATTGCAAACAGTGTGCAATAAGGAAAAAGCAAAACACAGTTATTTTCCATGGTGGAACCATGAGATATAGCCCAAACTATACCAGTCTGCATCATCTGTCCCAGTGGAAATCAGGGACAAAACACATGTATATTATATACACGAACATTGGCATATTTCTCTAAAGAGTAAAAAGATGTGAACCATGAACTTGTGGTGGGAAACAGAAAGGATAAAACTATAGAGAAGTCTTCTACATCAGAGGTTAAGACCAGTTCTGTTCCCCTAAGCAGCTGCATTTAATACAGATGACAGGTAAAACATTAATTAGTAAGTGGAAATTTAAACCTATTTCTGAAGGTATCAACAAGGTGCAGCTGCAGTATGCACTTTCTTTTAACACACTGCGCAGGACCTGATGAATTATTTTGTAAGGATTGCCCTCTTTTATTAAAAAATGAATCTGTGTGGAAGAGTTTTGTTTAACATTCCCCCCAACAACTAGCAGTAAGTATTTTGCAAAGTTATACAACTAGAGGCTACACTGACTTTTGCTTGAGTCCTGTCTGCTCTGGAGAATCCCCCTCTTGGGCGCATGGGAACGGGCAGCAATAGCTTCAAGCAGGGAAACACTCCAAAGGAGATGCACTGTCCAGAGGTAGATAGAGAGGCAGGGTTACTCCCGAAACATAAAGAGAAATAAGTTACCCGTGTAGATGAACCTCTGGTGGACCATTACCCAAGACCGGTCTGGATCCTTGGGTCATCTGTGGGCTCTGAGTGCCAACCTCCCTGCTCATAAACAAGGAGAAGAAACACACTTCCTGCTGACAGAATCATCTAAGGGAAAAACTGAGGGAGACCTGGAATTTTCCTCACCACCAGGACCCTCACAACCACTTGCTACCTCCTCTCTCCCACTCCTTTAATCCAGAAGTAAGGCCAAGGCAGAAAATTGCACCCTAGTGAGAAAGGATTATATTCTTAGACAAAAGCATACTTGGTGCCCATATAAATGCTTGAGCTCACTGCAAGTATTCAGGACCAAGGAGTATTTTTCTTCCATACTTCAGCTGAGAAGTTTGACTTCATGAAAGGCTTTATTGCTTGGTTTTTATTTTTTCACTTTTTTTATGCTGTCACTTCATTTTCACTGGCACCAATTGTTTTTTCTCTGCATCTGATGTAGTTTCTTTATCAGATCCAGAGATAATGCAGTTTTGATAGTCCATGTTCTACACATTTGAGAAAGGGCAAGCACCTTGTTTAGCCGGAAGGCCATATTTAACTGTCTAACCCTCATTTCTGGAAAGGAGCAGGTGGCCAGGAGTGCAATACTTTCAGACAGGAAATTACATATTCTCTCTTTAAGAGAATGGTTGGTCTCCTCATGTTTTTACTCCTGGAGCATCATCTCCTGAGTGAGGGGTTATTATTTGCAAATGCCTGACTACTTGCACCATTGTCCCATCTTACCGGTAGGGTCATATTCTAACCAAAACCTAAGAGGTTGTCTTCCTTAGCCACCCAGAAAAAATGGGAACTCAAAGGACCAGGAGCCTGTCCAGGAATATTTAGGAGAAGGAGGCCAAGTACTGCCCAGCAATAGGGCAGGATGCTGATATTCAGGGATACCTAAATTCTTTGTCAGACACATGCTGTCTGTGGGCAAATATCTTGGGGAAGAATTTGATCCCTGAGATCTCTTTGCAATTTTAATGGAAATTAATGGATGCTTCTAAAAGCTTTTGATATCCTTGGATAAAAGTTGCTATTTGAAGTGATAATTAGTGAAAATCCTTATGAGGATTGTTGAGAAGAATTAAATTAAAAGGGTGTCTCCTCACACTACAATATAGGAACAGCAGAATTGCATACTGGATCACACCAGTGGTCCATCTAGTCAAGTGGCAAGCACCAAATGCTTCAGAGGAAGGGGCAAGAATCCCCTGCATTCTTGGCCTCAATGACACCCTGAGGCAATAATTTCTATAGTCTAATTATGTATTATGTGAACAAATATTTTATTTTATATACTCTATAGTATATATAATGTAATAACAATTTGATATATAGTGTATTATATATTTATATAACATAGAAGCAAAATATCCCCAAAATATAATTACTATATGTAATATTTGTAATGGTTATTTCTTTAAGATTATCACTATAAATGCAAGATCCATGAGGACTGATGTCTTAACTGTATTTCATTATTTCTGTGGATTTACGTCAAACATGTAGAGTTATTTTTAACATTTTTATATTAAATTAGCTGATGTGGATTTGTTTTAGAGAGACGTTATAGCTTCTAACATAATTTTGCATTTTGTGCTTTATTCTTCACCTGCAGATGACTTGGCTAAAGTGAAGGGTGAATACAATGAAAGAGAAGAGAGTGCTTTGAATTCAGAGCCTATGGAAAATGCAGAAGAATCTGAAATACCTTACAGCTATCCAAGAGAATATAATGAATACGAGAGCATTAAACTGGAGAGACATTCTGGTTCATATGACAACATCAGGCCAACTAGTGGAAAGATGAACTGCGATGTCTGTGGATTAGCCTGCATTAGCCTCAATGTCTTGATGGTTCACAAGCGTAGCCACACTGGTAACTATCCCTATATTATCCTTAAAAGAGCTACATTTTGCTGGCATATTATTTGAGTGTGGTCTAGTGATTAAAAGCATAGCAGGAATCACAGCTCTTTGTTCTGTTCCTGAACCTGCAAATATGACCTTGGGCAAGTCACTTAATCTTTCTGTGCCTCTCTTTACCCATCTGCCTAATGAGTACAATAATATTTACATATCTCATCAGGGTTGAATGTTTGTAAAAGCATGTTTGTGAAGTGTTTTGAGAATTTTGGATGAAAGGCACTAGCACTTCGTCATGTAAATACTTCTTAGTCAGTCAAAAACCAGGAGTCAAGCTGTTTTGCTGGTTGCTGCATCTTGTTTGTATGTCATACTTCTCTTTGTACCATACCTTAACACGAAGTCAACTATCATAGTAGGTACAGACTGGGAAGAATTAAAAAGGTTTTTTTTCCTGAAAATTCTCAACATATTAGAATCAACTTCCTCAAGAAAATTTATTTCTAGTCCACAGAAAAAACTATACATTTGGAATATTTCTCATAAATGGACACGTGCCAGATTCTGTCCCCAGCTTCACATGTAACTTCCACTGAGGTTAACAGGAGTGGGGTGTGTGTCCCAGGGCAGAATTTGATCCAGTATCTCATTCTTTCCTCCTCTGAAAAGGAAAAGGTGAGGGGCTGGAGACGATATCCATATAAATATTAAATGTCCTTTTTTTTGTATGTCATTTTAAGGTGAACGGCCATTCCAGTGTAATCAGTGCGGAGCTTCCTTTACTCAGAAGGGTAACCTCCTCCGCCACATTAAACTACATACAGGGGAAAAGCCTTTTAAATGTCATCTTTGCAGCTATGCCTGCCAAAGGAGAGATGCACTAACAGGTCACTTAAGGACACATTCTGGTAAGTCACTACAGAGACACTTAGGTGTTGTAAATGTGTATCACTAGGACATCAGTTGTGGAAAATAGAAAGGGTTAATCAGTAAGGTTTAATCTGCCAATCGGATTCTGGAGACCTAACAATTAGCTATGACCTCTAGTTCTATATATGGGACATTGCACCTAGGGCTTAGTTCTGCTCTTTGCTGCATGGATGTGCTAGTGAGGAGAGAGGCTGTTGGAAGCCTTACTTTCAGGAGAGAGTATCATGAGAGAGACTCAGCTACTCCACTTGTTTGCACTGCATAACATCTAGGTGTGGCCTCTCCTTCAGGAGATGTGGCCATGCAATCAGACTCTCAGTTTTTATAGTTGCAGTAAACTGTGCTCCACTAGGGCTTTCTCTCATTGTTGTCTATTAGAGCTATCCAATCCTGTATCATCAGAATGGCCCCAGGAGTGGTGTCACTCAACTACCAAATAATACTTGCCCTTTTTAGTGCCTTTCATCTGAATATCTTAAAGAGTTTAACAAATGTTAATTTTTTTCAACATCCCATTAACATATTATATCCATTTTACACATTGGGAAATGGAGGCACAAAGCTGTGGGTGACTTGTCCCAACACTGCAAGTCACTCAGAAACCTAGGAATAGAACCCATACGTTCTAATTCCTACTCCTGCTTTTTAACAATCAGATCACACTCCTTTTTATTTTTATATGTCCTTAATGTATTACATAGAGGTTTAGAAAAAAAGCATTTTGAATGAAGATACTATCTATGTACTACCGTATGCAGAAAAAAAGTTTAACCTTACAAAGAATCAAAGTTAAAAATGAGATTATCTTACATGGATAAACAAGATTCTGATTTGACTTTGACCCAGATCAACAAAACTACATGTCCCCATCAAGACTCACATAAAAACATCATGCTTCAAACACATGTTAATCAACAGTGCAGCAACCCTCTTTGGCACAGCTGCCAAACAATATGTGAACTAATAACCTTACAATTGGAAGCTGTTTGTGATTAAAGTTGTTTTGAGAAGCCTGTTAGTGACTAATTAAAAGATGTTAAAATCTTTAAATAAATAAACAAAGGCCCTAACTATACTGGGTTGGGAGAGAGGGGGTTTGTACTGGTATAGAGTGCAAACCCCCAATATATATGTGTTGTACTGATTCAAGAAGGGGTTTGCACCTATGTGCCTTGGAACTTGTCTACACATAGAGTGGCACTAGTTTAATTTAAGGGGCATTTTAGACTAATTCAATTAAAGTACTGTAAAGGCTGTATGGATACTTTTTATTTCAGTTTATACCAGGTTTATTTCAATTTATCTTAAATTGATTAGGAACATGTTTAACCTACATTGAAATAAGCCACTCTGAAACTGAAATAAGAGCATGCACATGAGGGCTTCCACTGGTTTAACTAAACCTGTTTAAGTAAATCAGTACAAGATTGTGTGTAGACATAGCCTCACCCCTATAAGTTACCAGGTTAAGTAACAATGATGCAAGTCCTGTTTCACACAAGTGTAGTGTCTCTACGTTAGGGGGTTACGCTAAGAGAAGCTAGTGCTTAGAATAGGGTACTAGGAATCAGAGCTCCTAGGTTTTGTTCCTGATTCTGCAAATGTGGAGGCTAATTTATTAAACTGATTCTAACAGCACTGTCTCATGTAATCTTAGGATATGAAATGCATTAAGAATAACTGAACAGTTCTAACATGATAAGGATGAACAAAGAGAGACTCTTTATTCTTCCAAGAGGGAGAAGATAACATCTGAATAGATCTTTTAAAAGCAACATGCTAATTAAATGATAATAATTTTCATCAGTGGTGTTAGCATGGTATCAACAGATATGTATCTATTCCATATTTATTTTATATTCTACCAGGAAAAGTCTACCATGCAAAGTGCTGTATTCATTTTGTAAACTGGGCCTAGTTAGAAAATCTCAGACCTATTTTAGAAATTATTTATACATTTATTAACATAAAATTACTATCCTAGGGTGAATTCATATCCCATACACCACAAATTTGATTGATCTGCAGAGGTTGGGTGAGAACAGAATCTAGACCCTGACCTGTGAGCAGTCTGCAGGGTTCCAGTGCAGCCCCTCTGCAGTCATGATATCAGAATTTGGGATATATGAATCTGCGTAAATCCAGGTCCAGTAATCCCTTTGGTCTGCCCCTGTTGGCCCATTATTTTCCAGCCTACTTGACACAAATTTCAGCTGCATGCAGTGCAGAAGCTCTCTGACAGATATTCCATCACTGGAGTAGGGCACTGCTGGACTTAAGTAATCAAGAGGGCCATGTATGGACCCTCCATACCAGGGTGAATTTCACCCTTAGTTAACCTTGATTTCATAGTAATAAAAATAATAATAATAGTTATCAATTATATAGGAATTTAAGGCATTCCCCAAGTGTAAATTGAGTTATCAGTAATTATGTGCTCATATGCCAGGAAGGCAGTGTTTCATCAGTCTCGTGGTTATTTTATCCTGCCATCTTTTCTTTCTAGTGGAGAAGCCCTACAAGTGTGAGTTTTGTGGAAGGAGTTACAAGCAGAGAAGCTCATTAGAGGAGCATAAAGAGCGATGTCGTACTTACTTGCAGAGCACTAGCATGTGTGAGGCTGGTAAGTTTATCAGATTACAGTGCTTGTCTTTGTATGTTACAGTGCCTTAAAAGGGGCATATGGCAAACTGTTAATTTGCAGCCTGAAAACAGTTTTCACTACAATCATTTGCAGTAACCTAAGGGGCTGCAGATCTTATAAAAAGGTCTAGTTTAATACATCCCTCAGGCAGCTAGTTAAAGAACGCTTTTATTTTAATTACTTTTTTATTTCACTGTTACTTTCAATAAAACATCCAGAATTCTTCATACACAGCATTTCTGTAGGTGACACCCACATTAAATTAAATTAGTCCTATACTAGTACTATTATGTGGTTTATTTCATTGGATGAGTTGCTGCTGGTATTTCATTACAGCAATTGTTTGCATGTGTTAGTGCATTCAGAACTATTTTTCAGTAGATTAATATTTGCTGATACCATCATAATCGGTTAGAATTTGTAAGTTTTCAAACTGCAAAAGTATGGGGCATGGGGATGGAAATGGGGTGGGGATCGTGACACTCTTGATGGACCAGCCTCTAATGTAGAGAGAAGTTTCAATGGGAAATATTGAATAATAAACAAGGAGATAGAAATATGCATATTATGTGAACAGAAAGAATCCATGTTCCATTTGCTCACTTTCATGGCACGCTGAAGGGGGCCCCATATGTTATACTTGGCTTTTGAAGGGAAATGGGAAAAGTGAGGTATAGGCAAAGGCAATGGGTATTAGTATGTGATTATGAGTTGCTACTTGGAGAAGAGGTCAACTGATTGAACTTAGTTTTGTAATTTTAAATAATTGACACAGCATTTAGAGCCAAAGTAGAGGTTCTTTTTACTGTTCTAAATGGAAACAAAATAAAATCAAAATAACTTTATTGTATATTGTGATGCTATCTAAGTAGTTTAATGACTGAAAACAACCTTTTGTGAATGCAGGCAAACTAATTTTACATTCATGTAGTCTCTATATTGGTCAGCGACTTGAATTCCTTTAGTTATTTTGAAGCGAAGTTTGTCACCTGATTTAAAAGTTAATTTCCAATAATAGTTTGGAACTTCTATTTTCCTTTTCATTACTCCAATACTGGGTTTCAGAAAATATTTCAGTGACAAAAGTAATAACAATAATACTCTCCCTTTCTATAGCTATTTTCATCAGAGAATTTCAAAACATAAAATAAATTAAGCCTCACAACATCCCTATGAAGTAGGAAAATATAATTATCCCCATTTTACACAGGCATAGAGAGGTTGTGACTTGCTGACAGTTTACAGAACTAGTCAGTAGCAGATATGAGTCTAAAACCTCAGTATTCTGGCTCCCATTCTTCTGCTGTTATAGCTAGGAACTTCCTGCCTTGAAAAGTAAACGTAAAGTATCAAGGCTCTCATTTTTGGTTCTGAATTTGAAATAGATGTTTCTTTTCAAACAGAGTTTAAGTGCATGTTTTCCTCTGATAAAAAATGAAAATGAAAAAAATTAATATAAGGATTAAATACTTCTTTAATGTGAATAATAATAAATAAATAATGAAGTTATGGAATTAACATGGACACTTCAAATGTAACAAAAGTATTGTAGGGATATGACTATCAAGAAAAAATATTCAGCTATTTTGGGCCCTATTTCTGCAAGTAGCACCACAAAGGTAAGCCCTTGCACTCACAGAGCCCCATTGATTTATTAGGACTCTGCAATGGGTGCAAGGATTCCTCCCCACCTTGCAGAGCTGCTTGCAAGTTTGGCAGTTAGTGTGCAAAAAACAAAAAAAAACCCAGGAAATTATGATTTATCAAAGTTAATTAGTGCTTCATAAAGTGTTTTCCTTTTTGCGCACAAAGAAATGTGTTGAGTATCCGTAAAAGTAAATGGCTAACTGAGTGTGTCAGCAAGTTGTGATTTTCATGAGAACCCGTACGTACCATAACTGCAGTTTATCTTATAAGGTACACTCACATGGTGGCAATCACATTGAGATGCCCACTACATGGAAATTGAGGCACAGAAACTTTATACTTACTGTAGATTTCTGCTTTATAGTAGTTCCCATCATTTGTACTCACTTCAGAATGGCAACTTTTCACTTATCCATAATCTGTGAAATACAGTGCTAAAGTAGTACGGTATGCCGTAAATTGGTCATAGAGAAAATATAAATTTCCAGTACAGCATTATGTATCCGTATACTCTGCCTTTAAGGCCTCACACCTTAAAAAATATTGCAACATTTTTTAGTGGCATTGTAAGATTTATGAAAAAACAGGAATTCCAATCTTTCTGAGGCATTTCTATTCAATTCTCTGCTGTTAGGCACTGTATTAGATGGCATATTCTGCCCTCGTTCCACACGTAGAATGTGCATTGATCACAATGGCTGATATGCAAAAAGATTCACCTTACATTTGTCAACATTTCAGAAGTTTCCACCTCAATGTGGCATTTTCCCCCACAGGTTGAGACAGCAAGAGCAAAATCTTGAAATGTCATGTCATTGTTCCTCTTACCTGTAACCCTGCTGCTGCTGTAATTATTATTATTATTTATTACAGGGGTGTCCACACGGCCTAAGTAATACGAGTGTCTCATTATAATAGGTGCAAAAACACATAGTAAAAGACAGTCTTTATCCAGAAGAGTTTTACACCCTAATTTAAGACAAGGTGCAGAAAAGGGTGTAATAAATAAATGGAGGAAATTGTGGGGGGAGGATGAGGATAGTAGTAATAGGAACATGTGATTATGTAGACCAGCCATGGGAACAATTATATGATTTCCATATGGTGCTTCAAGGAGACACATTACAGTGTTGCTCTGACATTTTTAGACATTCAGGATAATATTAAAAAATACCTGAGACGTTGGGCTCCTAAATCTCATTTTCAAAAGTGATTTTAGGCATTTAGGTGCCTTAGTCTCATCAAAAGTCAATGAGGTTTAGGTTCCTAAGTGCCTATGTGTCTTTTGAAAATGGGATTCAGGCTTCTACATCACTTCAGCCCTTTTGAAAATGTTATTCTCAGTCTCAGAACTGGATGAATATTGTGATTTTTACTTAAATGGATCAGATTTTTCTATTTACTGTCTTCTATGAAAACCAGGGCAGAATAAGACCAAGACCTATGTTCTATGGAGTAAAAGCCAGAAATTCACTCTGGCTTGGAGAGGAACTAGATAGACTCTAGGAGCAGACAATATACTTCATAAAGTTTTTCCTCAAGATAGATTCATGTTTTGATTTCCAAGCCTATTCCTGCTGCTTTCAGGAGGATAAAATCTAGAGGCAGATCCCATATTTTTCTCATCCTTCTCCAATAGTTGTAGCTTGTTACTAACTTCTAAATGCAAATGTTAACCTTCTTTTATTAAAAAATAAAGTAAAAACAAACACAAACATATAATTTCCCTGAGGCACACAGGCTCTCTACAAAGCTTGGAGAATATTTATTCTTTTTAATGACTCCCGGGCAAAGCCCATATATCTAAAGTTGAATTCCAAAAGTTAAAAGTAATATCAGGGGACTGGGAGTCCTGTAAGTGTTTTACCCTCTTAATGCCTCAATTTATCTTTCTCTAAAATAGGTGCAGTAAATCTTATACCTATCTTACCAGAAGGTTGTGAGGCTTAATTATTGTTTGTAAAGCTCTTTGAGATCACTGGGAAAAAACACAACATAGTAGTAATAATAGTAGCAGAAGCAGAAGAATACAAGGTGTATTATGGAAACCTAATGTATCCCTTTAAAATTGAGTGTCAGACTGTAGAACTACAATTGAAACAAATGAACTGAAGGAAAAGGCAAATAAATAAAAAACAGAACTCTAGTTAAACAGAATTTTCAGCAATCTACAGTTCATCCATTCTTTTAAAATTTTAAATAATTTCTCATTGCATTGTAGTATTCTACTTGCTTAGAATGAGGCATTGTAGCAATATTGCTGAAAAAAGATTTTATGTAACAGTATTGTTAGAATTTTGCTCAGTCCTTGATAACAATCTCTGATCACACCGTTTTCTTAGCACAATAACCCACCTCTATGTTCCACTCTCCATTATTTAGTGACCACACAGTAGATGTGACAGGAAGCAATGCCTCTAATTTGAGCTTCATTTAGCACTTCAGGGTTTGCTAATGATGCCCACATGCACTAAAAAGTATAGTCACAGTGTGACAGAAACCACATTGTGGAAACACTTCATTATAGGCCAAATGATAAAATATCAATGTTCATGACTGGAAGAAAAGGACCAACTCCCTCTGTTTCTACAGCATGGTAATAGACAGTAGAGCTTACTAGAGACACTGCTCTCAAGCAATTCGTATAATGAATCTAATGGTGGTCAGTAATGAAAAACAGCTCACATGTATGTAATGCTTTTCATCCCAAAACGTTTGTAAACACAGGACTAACACTGAAATGCGCACACACTTACACCTGAAATGCAAACACTGGACAACAGCATTTATAAGCACTACACAGATGTTTAAGATATTAAGTGAAGAATGCCATAACCAATTGTGACTTCAGGGAGAGTTTAGTTGAAAATGGTCAGGACTCTAGAGCTACCACTGTCCTACTCTTGGGTAGAAGGCCATGATCAGAAACTTGGCTTTACATTTCACCTGAAAGACAGCTCCTCAGTGTTTTTAACGCCATGCTAGGGCATTGATTAGTAAAGGTTCAGAGGGAAGAATAATACCTAACGAATCTCCAACACTTCCTGCAGCACCCTTGGGAATTTTTGTGGTGCTGTCCCTTCCAAAGATGAACCATGGACAACATTATTTGATTTGAATGACATATCAAGATCACAATCTAAAGTAGTATAACTTCATTAAGAGTCTAGGTTTTCGATCATGCTGTTCAGTTACTCTCTATGTAACCTTGGGCAAGTCATCTGTCATTTCCTTGTGCCTCTTGTCAAGCCATTCAGAAATCAGTTTTCAGATGGTTGCTGATTTAAATCCAGATCCTTCTGAGCCATCCTAGGTCAATAAGTGACAAAACAACAACAACAACAACAAAAAAGATGCATGGCGTATTTAGATTATATTATTAACTACATGTTGAAATGACACAGTTTCTGCTTGGAACATCAAGTGAATAAAGTACCAGAGTAGGAATCAATAGATGTAGGTTCCATTCCTAAAGACTGGCCAAAAACTGACCAACTGCAATTGCAGTCACTTTAGAAGACACGTTGCCTCTTTGAGCCTCAGTTTCTTCATCTATAAAATGGACATAAAGATACTTACCTACCTTTGAGAAGTGTTTTGTGATCTTTGGATGAGGAAAAATGCTACATAACTGCAAAGTATTATTCTTTATTAATTACATGGACAAGAATGAACAGGTAGATGGGATTATCTCAGGCCAGCCTTTAGACAGGGAGAGCTACACTGATAAGGTGTGGGACAGCTGAGCCTATGCCTGTACGGCCCTGCTACAGAACAAACATTTCTAGAACTACATTTTGAAGAGGTTACAAATATATTTTGCAGCCCATATTTTGCTGTTTCTTAAAAACAAAAGGCTACTAGCATGCAGAAGAAAAGCTTAAAATCATGAGACACAACAGTCTTAGAAAACTGACATTTGCAGATGACCCAGAACGTACTATGTAGGTCAGTATTTAGTGTCTCTTCAGCAATCTCTTCTCTGCACAGAATATTAGTGTCACCCAGCAGGAAGCTGCATGTCTACCATTTTAGACTGTAATATAGTAAGGTTCCATCAGTGGTAAATAAATGGCCTTGATAAAACCAATATGACATCAAGATGCAAAGGATAACTCCCAATATAGGTCTTGGGTTGAGTAAAACATCTTGTATTCACCGTTTCTTGCTCCTAGAGTTCTACCAATAGATACATAAGGTAGATCTGAGAACGTATATTAAAACAACAACAACAACAAAAACTGATGAGCGGATACTAGGAAAGACTTAGAGGTGTAGGAGGAATAAAAGAAAATAGAAAAAGCAAACAAACCAAGAGCTGTGAATAGGAAAGAAATAAACAAGTAAGCAGTACTGTTATCACATATTTATTGTGCCCTCTTTTGCATTGATATTTTTCATTCCAGTGAAAAGCTTCTGGGTATAAAAAGTGACCATAGTTGAAAACATAATACTTAACTTGTTTTTGTTCAGGAGAGATGTGGATTGCTGAGTTTCTTTTCATTATTAATAGAAAACTGCCTTGTACAGTGATCCTGTGAAAATCAAAAGCTTACTGAGTTTAGGGTGATTCAGAACTTGGACCTCCAAAGATAACCAAGGGTGCGATACGGAGTGGTGCTGGGGATTTAGTAGGGGGTGCTCTTCCCCCTGAATTAATATCAAACCAAATGCCCCAGCATGATGCTAAGACGTATTGTGTTGCTGAATGTGACAGCTTTTGGATGAAATGTAAGGTGACATTAAAGATCCCATTGCAGTGTTTGCAAGAGTTAACCCAAAGATCCTGGCCAAAATCCAACTTGGGTAATTAATTTTTGCCTACTTAACTTTCTCTTGCAGTTTCAACTGATTCTGGTATTCTTCTTCACTTCCTCACTTCAATTGCTATGTTGTGTTTGTATACCCCAGAGGCAGCTGCATTTTAGCAGTTGATATAGTGATCTCTGTTTCTAGTATGTATATTTTCTTAAGTTTGTTTAGCATGTTGTGATCCTTTGGATTAAAAATAACCACAATATAAAGGCAAGATAGTATTATCTTTAAAACACTGTGGATGTGTTCACTTGTGGGCCTGATTTATAGAATCATAGAATCTCAGGGTTGGAAGGCACCTCAGGAGGTCATCTAGTCCAACCCCCTGCTCAAAGCAGGACCAACCGCAACTAAATCATGTAAATTTATCATGTAAATCAATGGAGATACACCTGCATAAAACCAGAATAACACAATGGAGATACAGACCCTGTTATTCCATCCATTCTGAGTCATATATAGCTAGATTTCATGGCAGGAGCAGTTTGATACTTAACACTTGTGAAGCACTTTATATTTTCAAAACGCTGTACAAACACTGACAAACGAAATAATCATGGCTGAGGTTTAGTGAGTCATGGTTAGTACTGATTGAAATGCATCCAATATCAATAACAGTAACAGTAAACATGTAAGGTTTAATTTATTTTTAAATGTCAGAAAAATACAGCACAATAGCTTAAAGGAGAATGATATTGCACTTTTGTTATCACAGCCATATTTTACATTATTTCTACTGTTGTATTTTTAGCAAATAGATTAATTTAGGTCTAATACTTTATAAACTGCACTTAATTGGTCTGCAGCATGAAATGTTTATGTATCCTCCATTTATGATAAGACTTCTCTCCTGTCTAGGCAAGACACCAAATCTTATGGTATCCATGTGAAATATTATAACATTTAAATTGCCTGTTTACAGTGAGGTCATCCCACAGCCCAACATGCGGTGTGACCTTGGGCAAGTTACTTCCCTTCCACCCTTTGTTCATCTTGTCCATTTAGATTGTAATCTCTTTGGGGCACAGTCTTTCTCTAATATGTTTGTTTAGTTTCTACCACGGTGTGGCCCTAATCTTGGTTAGTGCCTTTTAGTGGTGCTCTAATACATATCACTAATAATAATACCTGTCCCTGAGGAGAAAACAAGAATTTGAGGGCTAGAGCAGTTAAAATCAGAATGAGACTGGCAATACTGGGTTGAGGTGACAAACAAGTAGTCATGGCTGGTCCAGGTCATAAGTCTGGAGAAATTTGATGAGGTTGAGAGCATTCACAGCTGAATGTGTGACAGTCGGCCCCGGCTAGTACAGCTAGGGCCTTCCTCTGGAAAATGGTAAGTTGCTTAAAATGGCCAAGAGCCACAGCACTAGATGAACAGTACATAGAACAGACACACCAAGTATTCTTAAATTTCAGAAATGCTAGACAGTTTAAATAGTTTTAAATAGCTCTGAATAGCTAATGATAATACTGCAAGTGATGCATAGATAGAGGGTGCACAGTGAATTTCAGTTGTAACAAACAGAAAAAATGTAAGACTAGATAACAGACTTTTTCTAGAATCTGGAAAAAAATTGGGAATGGGAGACAGTATTGTAAGGCTATTTTAAAAAATGTAAAATTTACAGAAAGATTTTATGTTTCTTTGTGCTAGCTTACTAATGACCCCAGTTTCTGAGCAGTATTATTAAAATACGTGCGCTTTTTTGATACTATAACATAGGGACTGTATCTTTTTTTAAGCTGTCTTGAAGAATTATGTTGGTCTGCAGCTGTCACATAGTGTTACTCAGAATCAAAAGGAAAGCCGAGCAGGGCTTATATCTCCATCTGTATTTTGTAACCAACCACGTCCAGCCTGTTTATTTTACACTTCCTCTTGCTAATGAAGATATTGGTTTTGTATGGGTTATGCTCTCCTGCACGAGCTTAAGACTGCAAGATTTGTGTGCGTTTCTGTGCTTGGTTCCACTGACCGCAACTGGTGCCCAAGACGCAAGGAACAAGAACAACAGAAAAACAACAAAACAAGTTTACATCAGATCTCCAAACTGTTTCCTTCCAGTTACTGTGGCAAACTCCGGAGATTAAACCATTCATCTCTTCCCTTTTTTCTTTTTTTTTTTTTTTTAACCTACGTGTGTTTTCTTTTCACATTTTCCAAACTAGCAAGCGTGGAGGCAAGGCACATCAAAGCAGAGATGGGGACTGAAAGAGCACTCGTGCTGGACAGGTTAGCGAGCAACGTGGCAAAGCGAAAAAGTTCAATGCCTCAGAAATTTATTGGTAAGAATAAAAAGTCTTTTCACATGCAGCAGTTAACTGTGAGGGCTAGTAACCAATAGATACAATAGCAGTACTTGTTATGAAGGGCCCTTTCTAGTCCATCATGTATTTAAATAAGGTAACTTCTGCTTTCCTGCTGTGCTTCTACTTGCTGATTATAGGTATTTGATAAACAAGTGAAATTGTTCAATTAGATAAATGACAAATAGATCTGAATTCATACTGTATTTTGTGAATTTGTTTGTGTTAGTGTTTGCATGGTTAATAAATACACATTTTACGGGGGGGGGGGGGGGGGGGGCTGTTTTGGAGCTGTATGTGTGTGTGAAAACCTTTCTACCAGGGTTTTACTGGGGAAGAATCAGTGGGCTTGATCCTGTTATGAGTTGAGTACCTTCATCCCTCATTGTGGTCAATGGAAGTTGAAAGTGCTGAGTACCTCCTTGCAGGAGGCATATGGCACTGCAGAATAGAGCCCCAAAACAGAAAATTACGGAATTTTTGAAAGTCATTTAAACATTTTTTAATTTGAATGATAGGGTCATCCCCTTTCTTGCTCTGGTTAAAAAAATATGGCCACAATACATTTCCATAGAATTTACTTTGGATTTAATTTGATAAAATCAATGTTTGGCAAATTGGAAATCTTAAATAGCAAGGTCTGATATAATTTGTTGTTTTCTTTAATGAATGTTTATAAAATTGCTTTCATTTCATTTCAGTTTTACTGAATCTTGAGGTTTCAAAATGAGATTATAAACAAATTATCACAAACAAATATTTGACTCTAGTTTATACCTTTGGTGTACTAAAATATCCCTGATGTTTTCTGCAGAAATCAAAATAAGTTTAAAACACATTTCTTTTTGCCAAGTAGCCTGCTGAAATGGGTATATAATGCTAGTAATAATACTTATCTCATATGTAGCTAGATTTGTTTCAAGTTTTAATAAAAAACTATACACTGTGTTATTCTAATTAAAATAGCTAACCAATCACAGGTATAGTTTTTAAATAATCCTGTATATCTGAGTTTGATGGCAGGTCCTGTTTCTCAGCAGTATTTGATGCTGTTATCGCTGTCTGTTGGTCATAGTTATTTATTTTGCACTATATCAAGTTGTGTTTGTGCTCAGGAGTTTAATTAGCCTGCAGTTATGCAACATTGCTACTAATAGTGTCTTAATCATAAATGTTCCAGAGGAATGTATGTGGTGCTTACAGGATGCTTACTTTTCTTAATATACATTTTCTGTTGCAAATACTGGCCTCTGTGGTAATTTACATTCACACTCACAGGAGAAGAGAAAGAAAGAGGATAGTGATAGAAATCATCTGCCAGAACTTGAGCAATCCATTTTCATATAGTGTGATCTGCACCCTGCATAGAGGGGTACTAAGGATGTTTCTTGAAATTCTGGGCCCAAATTTTCAAATCTGGGTACCAAAGGGCAGGCTCTTAAGTAAAAATTTAGACATCTAAATAAAAGTGACCCAATTTTCAAAGGTGCTGAGCACCTATAGCACCCATTGGTTTCAATGGGAACTCGTGAACTTTCATCACCTCAGAAAAACAAGCCACTTTTATGGATTTAGGACCCTAACTTTAGGTACCCAGGTTTGAAAATTTTGGCCTTGGGGATTAGGCCTTGCAGGCTATACTGTGATTCCTAAAATGCTTTTCAAGTTCTTTAGCTCTTCTTTTTGGTATTGAGAGCAGCCTCAGATTTTTGTCATCATAATTCATTGGGAGTGTGATTTTTGCAATGTGCTAAACACTCTCTTGCCCAGTGCAGCAAAGAACTTAATCCTTGATTCAGTAAACCATTTAAGCATGTGTTGAACTTTTCATTAGAACTTAAGCACGTGGTTAAAGTTAAGCATGAGGTGAAGTGCTTTGCTCAGCACCTTACAGGATGGAGCCCATTTTATTCTATTGTAATGCTTCATTGATACAGTTTATTAACAGTGCAAGCTGACACAGTGGTATAAATAAGTGTTTTGGGGGGTAAGGTTGGGGGCACTGGGGACATTCTTTTAGTGATATAGAGTAATTGAGTTCTGAAACATTCTGTTTCTCTAGAACCTCTGCTACAGGCATGATGTTCGGTAATATGTGAAAAAAGCATGAGTCACTCACTCCCTTTTATTCTTGAGTGGCATGTTTGCAGCAGCAGTCTGTCCGACCTTAACTTGACTTTTGTGACTTCTTGAACTGTATGTGCAGGAGGAAAGATCTGCCAGGACAGTTTTGTGATTTCTTGGGAAACAGAGTTCTCAGAACGGTGCTGATTTTTCATTTCCTCAGGAAGGAGGGATAAGGAGATGTAAACCAACAGGCCAGCCTAGGCTCATTTCTATGAAAGAAGTCTGCTGACAAGAAAAACTATTAAATTGTCTGTTGACTCCTTTTAAACATGGTGACACTGCAGACTCTCACACTTTCTGTAGGCCAATTTCTGGCCCATCATGTAAATGGCTCTAAAAGACTATGTATCACATTCTGACCAGCAGTGGCCCCGTTGTGTAAATCAGTGTTTCTCAACCTATTTAATACGCAGCCCACAAAGTGTTATCTGGGCTGCAGGTTGGAGAACCACAGTGTCCCCCAACTAAACCCTCGCACAAACCCCTATGCGCCGCGCCCTCTGCCCAGAGACACCTCCACAGAGTGGGGCCAGGAGCAGAGAGCTGGGCGGGGGGCAGGGATCCTATCGCCTGCCATGCGGGGCCCCAAGACTCCGGGCGGACCTGCTGTGTGAGGCCGGGCAGCACCTGGCTGCCCAGACCCCAAGCCCCACCATGCGGGGCCATGCGGCAGCTAGCTGCCTGAAGCCCGCTATGCAGCAGGGCAGCTGGGAGAACTGGAGCCTGCGGCCTTTAGCACACAGCTGAGATGGGCCACAGCTGTGTACTAATTGGGCCACAGGTTGAGAACCACTGGTGTAAATAATTTGTGTGGGTATGTGCAGTTGCAGTTGCCAGGACATATATGAATATACATGAACAAACTATACCCCTGACTCCTAAAACTTACCTGAGACCTTCCCCCATGGCTCCTGTTGCAGAGGTTCTGCCTTTGGCCTTTCCATGGGTTTTGGGAGAACATCTTCCTGCCAGATTTCTAATGTGTACTTCTGTGCACCAAACTTGTAGTATTTAGCACTTTGTAATTACTATTTCAGTTAGCCATTTTTTCTAGTTGTATGTTAAGTGGAACTGATACCCAGTAATAGGAATATAGCTTGGTAGGCACACCTTTCAGTTAAACTTGCACTCAGTAGTGACTATTCTTGTGTTTCCTCATCTCTTGAATAGAATATAGATTGGGGTAGATCCTCAGCTGGTGTAAATCAGAGTAGCTCTATTAAAATCAATTAAGCCATGCCAGTTTACACAACTGCCCATATGGCTCATTTTGTGCTACTTCTTTTTGAGAGTAGCATTAAAAATATCTTTCTCCCCAGTGGTAAATGTGCTAGTACCGTTTTGAAACTTCAGCAAATACCGCCAGCTCTCTGTGTGAAGTAACTAATGAAAAATGGCCTGCCTTGGTTAGCAGAGCAACAGGAAGCAGGTTCACTCCCTTTTTCCAGTGTCCACACCTCATCATGTCACAAAAATCTGCATACTGCTGTAGAGTAAGCATCACTGAGCAGCAACTGGCTATGTGTTTGCATTATATGATCGTGTGAATTCTGAAGGGGAAAGTTTTGCATTGCACTGAGGTGAAAAAGATAAACTGGGGAAAGGTGTTTCTTAAAATATGTAGTAGCTAGCTTTGTAAATCAACAGTAGAAGAGAATGTAGGCTTGGTTCTTAATTTGGTGTTTCACAGTAACTTTGTGGTACTTCCTTTGGGAGCAATAGCAACTTAACTCACAGTAATCTCTTGCATTGTCCCACAATGCTGCAATAAATAAAATTGTATCACTACTTTATGCCCTAATTAATCTTCTTTACTTTATTCCATTGCTCTCGTGCTCTCTTGCCTTTTCCTAATCTACTCTTCTTTTCTTTCACCCCTGTCTTGTTGCTGTCTTAATGGGGCAAAGTTTGAGCTGCCTTTTGTCTCCTTTTAAGCAAAGGGTTGCTGACTTAGAACACAACAGAACCAGTGGAACTCCATCCGTTTGCCTATAATGTTTTGTTATCATTTGGTATGATGTAAATGCACTGAAGAATCTACACTTATTAATTTTTCTGACATTTAGTGCCTTCAATAATGAGATCTAATAATTCCACTTACTATATTATTTAATATGTAACACCTTTCATCCCAAAGTGCTTAACAAACTTAATAACCTGGTAAATACATGTAGGAATCATTATGAAGTGGGTTCTAACCCACGAAAGCTTATGCTGAAATAAATGTGTTAGTCTCTAAGGTGCCACAAGTATTTCTTTCTTTCTTATTTTCTTTTTGCTGACACAGACTAACACGGCTACTACACTGTAACCTATCACCCACCAGTGTTTATGATGTGGAATATGGAAGCTTTTTAAAGGTGCACAGCACATGACATCCCTATTTATGTCAGGAGAGTGAAGTAGGATATTCTATCTAATTGAACTATTATATGGAATTTTAGGGAAGCAGAATGGAATTAACTAAGTGGGAATTTGAACAGGACCTGAGGGCTCACATGTCTATTGGGAAAAGTAGTGCCAGATTGTTAATGACCACAAGAGGGCAGGACATTTGTTTCATGTCTTATTTCAATGACTGCTGAGCTTTTTAACAGGAGTTTCATAGTAAGATTCTGTGTATTTTTGCTCTTGTTATTTTTTTATTTCAGTTTTGATTAAACCTTTCATTTGTCTAGAACTGGTATTATGAGTCATTCAAATGTGTTATACCATTGTTGTTCCCTCTGAATAGAAGCTGGATCACAAGTTTTGCTGAGGGTTGGAAGCAGTTACATTCTTGTGGTTCACTAACCTTTTTTATAAAAGTGTTTTATAAAAGAAACGTGAGCTGCTGGTTTTGCTGTCTTTGCAGTGAAACCTGGTGAGTTTCATATACATTGAGTCATAGTGTCTACAGGTGACTGATAAACATCTGTACTATTCAAGTTACCGTAACTCAGAGATTAGTGGATCTGATGTTTGCAAGTCACTTGCATGTGAACGTTCAGGCTTGTCCATTTTCTTAACTATGAAAGATTGTAAGTTTCATTTAACCACAGAATTCAGTTACTTATTTCTAGACATCCACAAAAGAGTTACTTCAGTCTTTTTTGGAGTGCAGCTTTCTTCCTTCCTTGCACCTGGCACACAAAGGGTCAGGGGCATGGCTCCACCACACTAACCTTCCTTGTCCCATACCTTGCTAGCAGGGGTATGAGAAGAGTTTCAGTTGTGTAGCCCCTCTGCTCTCTCCCCATTCCCTTGATGCTTGGCTGAGTACAATGTGTGCAGCATTAACATAGCCAGGGCAGAGGTGGGCTGTGTGACTGCATTAGAGATAGTCAAAATCTAGCCCAATGTAATGTAATGTTCCAAAAGAATACATTATCTCTACTTATATGGCTGCCAATACTGTATTATCTGAGAACCTTCACAGAGTTAAAAGGAAACAATTCCTGTCCAAGGGGAGCTATATTATGCCACAGTCTAGGTTGGGAATATGCATAAATTCTTGTTAATTTTAATGTATTAAAATACAATGGGTGTAATTCTCCAATGTACTTCTACAGTTTTACACCCAGGTAACATCATGGAGAATCAGGCCCAATAAGAACAAAAGAGCTGCAAAAAGAAAGCTTAAGTGAGGGCTCCCATGCAAAGAACTGTAAAAAGATTTAAGTGCAATGGGTCAGACCAAAGATCCATCTAGCCCAGTATACTGTCTTCCGACAGTGGCCAGTTTACCCTCCCTGTCACAGAAGAGTAAAATTTTTCAGAAGATGATTGAAGAGCTAGAACAGTGGTTCTCAAACTTTTGTACTGGTGACCCCTTTCACATACCAAGTCTCTGAGTGCGACCCCCCCCCCAATAAATTAAAAACATTTTTTAATATATTTAGCACCCAGGGCCGGTGCAAGGAAGTTTCGTGCCCTAGGCGAAACTTCCTTGCACCAGCCCTGCACTGCCCCTCCCCAATGCCACCCCCCCCTGCCAGCTCCCCCGCCCGTGGGAGCTCAGTCTTCCCCCCAACACCCGTGCCCCCCCCCCCGCCAGCTCCCCCGCCCACGGGAGCTCAGCCTCCCCCTCCCGACCTGTGACCCGTGGGCTGCGGAAGCTGAGCGGGGAGCCCGGGGCAGGCGGGTGGCTCGTGGTGGCTGCCCCGCGGCTCCCCGCTCAGGCGCTGAGCGGGAGGGCGGCGGCTGCTCCGCAGCTCCCTGCTCAGGCACTGCCCGCCGCTCCCCAAATCTTGGCACCCTAGGCAACCGCCTAGGGTAGCCTAGTGGGCGCGCCGGCCCTGTTAGCACCATTATAAATGCTGGAGGCAAAGTGGGGTTTGGGGTGGAGGTTAACAGCTCGTGACCCACCAGGTAATAACCTCATGACCCCCTGAGGGGTCCTGACCCCCAGTTTCAGAACCCCTGAGCTAGAGGGTATGTTCTAAGGACCTTCTGTGGATTTTGTTTATTGACTAATTGACTTTTTTGCCTGTTTTGTTTTTCCATAAATCACTTTTCACATGATTTTCTGTAAAGATGAAGGAAATGAATCCTTGATGATCTTTCCTAATATTACATTTTTCCTGGGATATTACAAATCCCAGAACCATCAAGCTCAGTGATGGAGTGGCCAGCAAGTTGCTTAACTAACTTCCCTATTGCTCCATTTCCTATGGGTTTGTGCTTCAAAAAGTCAATTTACTTACATAAACAGCATCCCTGCCCCAAAGAGCATACAGCTAAATTCAAATCTGTTTCCTTTTCAGGGACTACTGCTATTTAGAAAAGGATCCTAGAGTTTCAATACTTTTACAAAAAGAACAGGACTGTGTCAGCAAGAACAATCTACTCAGTAATTCCATTTCTTTCCTCTCTTGTAGGTGAGAAGCGACATAGCTTTGACATTAATTACAATTCCAGTTTCTTGTATGAAAAGGAAAGTGAAATGATGCAAGGACGTATGATGGACCAGGCCATAAATAATGCGATCAGCTATCTTGGAGCAGAAGCACTGCGTCCCCTTGTACAAACCCCACCAGCTCCCACTTCTGAGATGGTCCCTGTCATCAGCAGCTTGTATCCCATACCACTCACCCGCTCTGAAATGTCAAATGGCAACCCACAAGACACAGAGAAGAGCCATGCCCACCTTAGAGACAAAAGTTTGTCTTCTGACAGAGGCCTTTCCCCAAACAACAGTGGCCAAGACTCCACAGATACTGATAGCAACCATGAGGAGCGCCAGAATCACACCTACCATCAAAACCAAATGATCCCTTCCCAAGTCCGCAATGGCCTCCAATCCTTGAAGGAGCTCCCAAGGCCATATGACATAATCAAGCCACCAACCATATGCCCACGTGATGCCTTTAAGGTTATCAATAAGGAAGGTGATGTCATCGGGGTCTACAGATGTGACCATTGTCGTGTCTTGTTTTTGGATTATGTGATGTTCACCATTCATATGGGATGCCACGGATTCCGTGATCCTTTCGAATGCAACATGTGTGGGTACAGAAGCCAAGACAGATATGAGTTCTCCTCACATATAGCACGAGGAGAGCACAGAGTGATCCTGAAGTAAAAGGATTGATTTTCCAAGAGACCAAAGGATCTGCTTTAGATTTGTTTGTTTTTAAAATTTAACTAAAAAAATTGCTTAAATATTTTTCTGTGCTAATTCTAAAAGTGTTAGTGTCCCTTGTAGTAGCAAAGTACTGACGGGGCTTTTTATTTGTTACTCAAAATGCAGTATTCTGTAGCATCGGTGCCTAGATACTGTGGTGACTGGCACTATATATAAGTACCAAAGATAGGCAGATACAAATTTTGTATGAACTTGTATGAACTTTATTTTTGTGAAAATTAATAGCAACTTAAGATATGTTTTTAAATATTTTAACATATATTTTTTGTTAGAACATTTGCTTCCGGTAATAGCAAAATGGCAATCTAGCTGTATTATGAGTGAAATACAAAGTCAAATATTGATGTAATAATCCTCATAAAAAAAGTTGAAATTCAGCACATAAGATTGTCCATCCTTACTGCCCTTTCAGAACCATTGTATTCCAGCCAGTAACACACAAGAGACACTTTCTGTTAGTGTTTCGATTCCTGAGGTATTCCTAAAATGGCCAAATTATTGAAACACAAAACACATATCTGGGGAGATTGTATCAAATAATTTTTAAATGTTTTCCCCAAAGTCTTAAAGAGTGTGTTATCTCACCACACTTTGCTTTTGCTTACCCCAGTCTGTTCACTTTCTTTAAAGTCTCTCCCCACTCACCTCTTACTCAGTAATACCAAAATAAGCCATGTGAGCTATTTGGGGTTTTGGTTTTTTTAACTGTGTACGCTTTTGGGATACCTACTGAGACCATTTGTTGGCTTGCCCCTAAATTCTGGAGGAAATCCTGCTTTTCATTGATGGATCAAGTATGTGTCTTTCTAAGAGAACAAAATTGCAATGAGACTGCTTCCATTGACATCAATAGCAAAACTCACACTGACTTCACCTGGTGCAGAAGCAGTCTCTAAAATAGCAATGGGCAGACAAAATGCTCATTAAGGCAAATGGGATTTTTGCTTATCTAAGGGCTGCAGGATTGGGCAGTATGAGATTACTGTAACTCAGGGAGAGAACAGAGAAGATAACATATAGAACAAATAACAAGAAAACTTTTTCATTTAGAAAGCAATTTTCTAATAAAAGTGAACTGAATGTGAAAATAAAGGTCCCGAGTCTCCTCTCATTGGTGTTACACCCCTGTGAGAGGAAAGCTAGGCTCAAAATATGTTGGATCAGATGCTACCCTCATTTACACCCATGTAACCTCACTGATGGCCATGCGGTTGCATAGATGAGCATAGAATTTGACTCAATATATTTCGGATTTACCGTTGCCAAGTAGAATCATAGTGTCCTGGCAAATATTTGCAGTAGCTACCGTGAGAATCTTCATGTAAGAATGTGTGGGAGCGGACAATTCAATCACACTTTCTGGTTTTACATGGGGATATCCCTTGGAGTGAAATGTGCTGTTTTGCAAAATGAGTATTAACGATTACTTTGAAGCCAGTTTTTAAAATAGTTCTTTTAATCTAATCATTGTTCTGCAGCTGTATAATTAGTCACTGTGCTGAAGATGTGAATATGATAATAATTTTGCTGAGTGTATGTTTATTTTTTAAAAATCTTTTATATAATGTAGAGTTAGATGTGTTCTGCTGGATTTTTTTCATCCAGTGGGTATTTGGTTTGAGCATTTATTCTGACGTTTGTCAGTGTTGTGCCACCCTCTGTGTAATGTATTTCACTTTTTTCCATGGAGCAAAAGTGGGAGCTAGTGTTCTGAATAGAGGACTGTCAAAAAAATACGGAATTCTGATTCTGCCTCTGACCCTGGCTCCCTCTGTGATCTTGGACAAATCATTTCACCTCTCTCTGACTTATTTTCCTTGTGTAAAAAGGGGATAATAATATTTTCTCTGCCTGATAGGGGTATGTGTGAAGATTAATAAAATTAATGTTTGTAAAATGCTATGAAGTTGAAAAGTACTATATAAGTGCTAAGTGTATATATTTTTTGTGCAGAGTGGGGAAGATATTTTTGTCCATTTGTGTTCAATTTGTAGATACATAGTTGTAAAATACTTTTATGAATCCCTTTGTGGTAGAAAACTTCTTATTGCCAGGGACATTTTTAATCAGCTGGTTGGATGCCCCTCCTACACCCCCAAACACACCCATGCCACAGCACTACTACAAAACCCTTCAGCTGAGTTACTCCTGACTTACAGAAGATCTGTAAAATCAGATAGAGGACATTAGGGTCATGTTCAGTCTATTTGGAAATACTTTGGAGTGGGTCTCTTACAATAGGAGGTTGCCTAAAAAGGGTGGGGCAGAAACATACTGTATTCTTCTGTATTTCCTGTCCTAAATTACTGTGGGCTGATAATCAGTTTCTACATTTCATTCCAAAGACGGCTGTATTTTCATGGGGGAAATGATCAATATATATGTACACCGTAGAAAAAATGTTTCCTCCTTAGGGTTAAACAAAATTATTTAGAAAGATGAATAAGAAAAAGTACAAATAGTGAAGTGTTACCTAGTCATTAGCACAGGAAACACCTTGAATTACTGCATGTATGTTACATCAAATACCACCAGCTTCTTTCTCACGCCACCATAGAATCCTTGAAAATTACTTTGCCCAGAATTTACTCTCCCACTCTTCACTTATTGTTCAGCTAGGCAGAGCTTCAACTACCTACCCACCCATTATTTCCCAGATAAAGTGAGCAATCAACCACTGAGCCTGTGAAAAGTTCAATTTGAGCTACATTGACAGTTTTTTGAAAGAGGAAAGAGGTTTCACAGTATCTGCCCCTACTAGGCAGACTTTTCCCACCACTACTCAGGCAAAGAAGCGTTGTTAAGATATACTGCACCAAAAGAAATTGCTCTTAGACATTTTCTGGGCTCAGTGAGCAGTGTATTTTAACGGGTACCTTTTATTTGACATGTAAATCCTCATTAACTTCATGAGTGTGTGTTTGGGACTACTTCCACTTGGGCCCAGGACTGCGTTGATCACATATTGGCACTGAAGCTGGAGGAATACATAAGGCCCCCTTCTGCAAAGTGCTGAGCACCGCTGCTTCCCATTTAAATCAGGATCTGCCCCCTATTTTAAAAGGATTTGCCCCCTAATTGGCATAAAATTAAGCAGATTGAAGCTTACCTCATCTTTAATATGGAGAGGTAGCTCACAGACACTAAAGATCCCATCTTGCAATGCTCCATCTTGATCTCAGCAGCCTTTCACTGGATCAAGAGGAAAGATTGCATGGTGAAGCAAGTAGTCTGTTTTGGTCATGTCTGTTTATCAGAAAGAAGGTGGATCACATCGCTGGATACTGAGAGTCACATTTAGCTTGCAAGATACATTTTGCCAGCCCCTGCTGCAAAGAGTTCAAACACCAGAGTTGAAAAACCCATTGATGACTTTGCAAAATTACCTGAACTGCAAAATGAAAAACCTTTGCAACCTGTTGCTAGCCTAATTTGTTCTACTGGCCTATTTTAACACTGCTGGTTCAGTTGATTTCAGTATGAAAACACATTTTGCATAGACATTTTTCTGAAATGCAGCCTGATCAACAGCTTTCTCTGTCTCAGTCAATTCTATGTTGTACTAACGGATAAGTTGGCGGACTGGCTAGAACAAAGCATCTGACGTGTTGTGATTGGCGTTCTCTCTGTGAGGGCTGATGGACCGATCAGTGACAGTGACTAACTGATAAATTGCACACATACAAAACGTTGATATGGTTTTTGAAATTTTATTGTATTATTAAGGAATAAATTTTATTTTTTGTGTAATATTTTATTGAATTTTTGAAGGGCAGACCTACAAAAAGAATATCTAATATTTATAATTGCTAAAGAAGTCTCAGCAGATATAATAAATAGATGTAATGCAATTCTGTGTTTGTAAAAGGGCTAGCAGAATGGGGTCTTGATCCCTGATTGGTGCTTTTAGATGCTACAAAACACAAGTAATAATAATGCTCTATATGTTGAATAAATTTTGTATTTAATTAAGACAAATTCATTCAGACAGGTAGCCCCTAGATTCCAAATGTTGAGAATTTTTGTCTTATTAAGCTTTAATCTATCATATTTCATACTTATAAATCAAGAAATTGTGATGAAACCTATGGTCAATATGCAGCTTATGTATTATACCCTTAAGAATGAACTTAATGGCTGTGGTTAACAGAATGTTAAATAGTTTCTTAATATAACTCTGTTAAATGTAGAGATTTAACTATAATATAGGCTACTCTTCTAATTGTGGAAAAACTGTACCAGTATTCAACTCTAGTTAATGTATAAAATATATATATACAAAAAAAGAGGCCTTGTTTGACCTTTTGGATTTAGATTGCACATTCCCTGCGTTCCAAGCAAATCAAGGATAGGCACATAAAAATGGATAACAGGCCAAATTCTGCCCTGGGATACACACAAGTAATTCTGACCGAATTCTCTGGGACTTTTGTGTGCATATTTCTGAAGGCAGAGTTTGGCCCTTACTTTGTCACCCAATGTTTTAAGATTCTCCATTCTTTTGGCTCTATGTTACTGAAGCCAGGTTGGCCTTGGAGATAGTTCACAGGGAGCAAGAACTTGATTTGCCAGTGGAAAATAAAGTACGCTGTAAATGTTAGCAGCGGATTTGAAGAATAGAAATTCCATTTATCTACACATACTGCCTGATTATCTTAAGTGACTTTACATGGTTATAGGGTCAAAGGCTTTTCACCTTCATGCTCTTCAAGCAAAGCCTAAATAAACAGGCATTGCACAGGTCTTTAAAAGCACTTGGATACTAGAATGAGGGGCAGCATAGAGTACTGAAAATGGAAAGGACTACTCTCCCCCTTAATCCAGTAGCGTGGAATGGTTGGATGGCTAATTTGTTGCCACTCTTACAGGTAAGGGCTGTAGTAACAGCTGGTGCCCCTGTGTGTGATGTTTAGGCCTGTAGATTCTTGAAGATCCATTATTTAGTCTGGGCCTCGGCCTGCCATGCCTGTACCTTGCTGTCACTGGAATAGAACTCTGTGGTGAGCAGATGGTGTAGAGTTCCCCATGACAACTAGTCCTTGGCTTGCTCCACCTCAGGAAGTGGAACTGTGTCAGTTCTGCTACCTTTAGTGCTCTGCACCAAAAAAACAGTGGGGTGAAGGTTACATTCAGCCCATAGTTCCCAGATTCTTTTAAAAAAGTGCTTTAAGAACAAACACTTGTTTTAGTCTTCTATGCCAGTGGGAAGTTCTTTGGAAGGCTCAAGTATCCAGGAGTTTCTGAATGACTAGGGCTGTACCTAGCTCTCTAGAGCACATCAGTTAGAGGGAAGCCTCAGTAACAAGTTGTGGAAGAAGTAGTTTCAAGCTAATACTATGACAGCCAGTAGGCCCTTTTTTAGCACCTGTTTTAACAACTTCACACTTGTTCACACTTATTTCATTCCCTCCTGACACTTTTCACCACAATAAACTGGACCAGCTTACAAAAAGAGAGAGAAAAGAAAAAGTCAATGCATTTTCTTCTTTATAGTCACTTACTTCCTTCCTATCACCCAGTAAAACCTAAACAAGTGTAAATGATTTTTCCCACTTGCTGCGAAACTTTCACACTAAGCCTTAAAGAATTGTTTAAACAAGCTCCAGTTTTTGAAATGTAGCAGTACTGACAGGTTTAGAACGGTGAACAAAACGTTAAGAAGCAAACTCTGTTTTAATTTTAATGTATCTTTATTATGCCTTTTCTTTTAATAAAAATAATTCTTTTGACAATGGAAAAAAATATTCATGTGCCTGGAACCAAAAACACTTTAAGCATAAGGTTTATAAAGGTGTTCAGTTGATGTTATGACAGAGAGATCCTTATCTTTTGATATACTGTAATTGTGACAGAACATGGAGGAACTAATTTCCCCTGTAGTGTTGAAACATGCTTTATAACGCATGAAAATCCTAAAAAAGTGTACACAGCATTAAATCACATCATTTTAATGTTTTAATGTGCTCATCCTTTTTGCAAGACTGTCTCTACCCTACTTTGCAGAAGGCAACACGGCTAGTGGTGACAGATGTTCTGTCTTGGTCTCTCTGCAGAGACTGCCAGTGAGAAGGCCAGCTAGTGAAACACTCAGCTACTCACTGAAAACGATACAGAGATCACCAAACTCATTCCATGTGGGCTACTGAACGGTCATCACATGGTAACTGGGTCACTCATTAATGTCCTGGGCTGGATCTGAACTGGAACCCTGAAGGTAAAAGTCTCCCAGCCTATTACCAACCCCTTGAGCCATGCAGACCCTCATCAAAGTCCTTTAAACCTCCATTTCTGAATTATCACCAGC